>OY735202.1:7155344-7175344 GCA_963457665.1 Thysanoteuthis rhombus | reverse complement strand
AGACAGAGTGAGACAGAAAGAGACAGAGAGAGGGGGGATACCAGGAACGACCATAACAAAAAATGGAATAACTGATAGTTGAAAATATAAGACAGGAAAATGGCCGACAGAGGAGTCGAAAACTGAAATGAAATAAAAGGAATGGAGGGAAAGATATCAGAAAAGAGGAAGATAAATAAAAGAAGAAGGAAATCAATGATTGACTGAGGAAATGTAAACACGTACAATAAGGAATACTCAAATGGGGAGGGAGGAACACGGAGGCGAAAGAGAGACAGATGCAGACAGACAAACAGATAGACGGACGGATAAAAATGTAAACCCAAAACCAATGAATAAAGAAGGAGTGATGAACAGAAAAATAAAAATAAATCACAACCGAAGAAATATCGCACAGAAAAAATGTGCATGTATTGAAAAGTGGGAAAATCTTATAAAAATTTGTGAGATTATCAAGTAAAGTGTTAAATTTGTTTTACAACCATTAAATAGTGATACGAAAAAAATTGGAGTATGATTTTTGTTAAGGATAAAGATTTCTCTTTCTTTCCCTTCAAATGCTTTTCCCACGTTTTTTTAGTGTAGAAATAGTGTCAAATTGGGATTATGCACATGACAGCAAACAAATATTTATCGAATCTCGATTTGATCATTAAAGATCTGAGTGAATACTGATATGGAGTCAAAGATGAATGCATTTAGCTCTGCATTCATTAGATTGTCCATGCATATTTTCGTGCATCGATTGAAAGACCGGTTAGTTTATTCATTGTATATGCCGATCTATAACCCGTAAAACTGAATTAAATTATTAGAAAATCAGCGACTAAACATTTAGTTAAGTTATTCGTTTGCATCATCAATGCCTTTTTTATGAAGTCAAATTGTTGATACAGCACCTTTGTTATAATTGAAATCTGAGATCCTTTGAATACCTCAATAACAGGAACTCTAATTTATTTTCCATCAGATAAATTATAAGCTCAGACTGTAGAACGGTTGTTAAACTATCACTATTTATCAATATTTCCCCAATTAATCGCTTCTAATCAACTTTCTGAACAATTGTGGTATGGAATATTGTGAAAAGAGTAAATGAGTTGCTACATATATTCCAGTTACACACACACGCACACACACACACACACACACACACACACACATATATATATATATATATATATATATATATATATATATATATATATATATATATATATATATATATATATATATTCTATCATAACAAATATCGATTTTTCCTCTGCAGTACACAGAATGGTATTAGATATGCGTTGATATATATATATATATATATATATATATATATATATATGTGTGTGTGTGTGTGTGTGTGTGTGTGTGTGTGTGTATATATATATATATAAATATATATATATATATATATATATATATATATATATATATATATATATATATATATATATATATACATATGTATGATTTCCGATTGCATATGATTCTCGATTGCATATGTGCTGACAATTAGGAGTTCAACACAGGCCTCTTTCATAATATTGAAATCAGCACGAGACGATAAATATATTTTGTAACTCTGAATGCTGAATTTTCAGTGAGCAAAATCAAAATATACCATCAGAATATTACATGTATTTAACCATTAGTATTTTTCATCTTGCTTAATCTTTGTTCATATTTGATCAACAACGAGTAAAAGGGTGCCTGTCTATATTTGATAGGGTTAGTCAACTTGTCAGTTACATAGCCTCTAACTACACCAATATACACGAAGAAACAGTATAATCCTAAGAGTATAAATTTATTTTTGATACTTTTGAGCAATACTACTCGTATGTATTTGATTGATATTTACGTGTATTTCAAAGTACCTGATTCTACGAAATGCTCATGAAAAAAAAAGTTACTACCCCCCAACACAAAACATTGAAAAAGGCTGATGTTACAAAATTCCCATCCAAACCAATCCTCATCCCCTCTCCGACACACAAAAAGCTCGAAAGGAATATAATGTACATAATGTTTTCGTAATACGTCGTTTTGCAATGTAATATCACAATAATTTACCTTCTGTTCTCCAAAATGTGTCTATATTTTTTTAGAATTTTGTTTTTAGGTCAACTGCTGCATTTTTTATAGACTTCTGTTACTTATTCAATGTATCCGAAGGCTTTCGGCTTCTTCATTGAATCGAGGAGCATCGAGACAAAAAGATTGCCAACCATTGAAAGAAATAGTTTTTTGTTCTTTCTCCGTGATGAACTGGCACATAGAGTGCAGAACATTGCTTATCGTTCGGTGGAATCGCCCCAAGTTCCTGAAAAAAGGAACAGAAATCAATGAACATAAAATGAAAATCAATATGCAGTAGGGTAGAAAGAAAGTGTATGTTTACGTGATTTTTCTTGTTCTATGTACGTATTCCACATTATATATATATATATATATATATATATATATATATATATATATTTATATATATATATATATATAAATATGTATAAATATATATACACATGCCCACACATATGTGTGTGTGTGTGTGTGTGTGTGTGTGTGTGTGTGTGTGTGTGTGTGTGTGTGTGTGTGTGTGTGTGTGTGTGTGTGTGTGTGTGTGTGTGTGTGTGTGTGTTCTTCAGGAGAAATAAGACTCTCATATATCAATGGGAATTCTTTTGAGTCCTTATACCACAGCATAGGTTTGGAAAATATAATACAACAGCAACTGATCAACAATCTTTGCGTGGATCTCTCAAAAACGTATTTCTACGCCCAAAATGTGTTATTTTGATAAAAATAAGGTACAACTTTTCAATAATGCCAAATCTCACCTCTACACACAATTGAAAAGTAGAATTTCAAATGCAGTCTCCATAAGCAGGTGGCACTTTCATATTTTCCTCGTAATTATTGTTACGTAAAGCCTTCTACCAAATGCAAATATTGAATAAATAAATGAATAGATGTATACTCTCCCAAGTTTCCTTCAACACAGCCTTTGTCTTTGCTAGTTGAGCTCAGGTATGATTTGGAAGTGTTGCACATTGCACTCAACAGGATTCGGTGCTATCATAATTTCTCAGTCCATCTCTTGCCAGAAGGTCCGAAGATATCCATATCTATCTATCTATCTATCTATCTATCTATATATATATATATATATATATATATATATATATATATATATATATATATATATATATATATGTATATAGTTTTCTAACTAATTGTAGTATGGAATGTTCCAATCACCGATTTGGATCTAGTAAAATATAATAGGTAAAGTTGGTAGACAGAAGGTTTCAGTACATGTATGTACCAATGTCCACATTACCTCATATATGTGAGTGTGTGTGTGTGTCTGTATGTGTGTGTCTGTAATGTGTGTGTGCGTGTTTTTATGTGTGTGTGTATGTGTGTGTATATGTGTGCGTGAGTTGTTGTATGTGTGTGTGTGTGTGTTTGTGTGTTAGTGTGTGTGTGTGCCTGCGTGGTCGTATGTGTGTGCATAGGTGTGTGCTATAGATTATGTGTCTGTATCCGTGGAGATATCAATTGATTGAATCTTGCTAATAGGAACTACACAGGAGATGAAGCATATGCCCGAAAGGAGAACAAGGCCGACAAGTATGGCACTAATTAAAAGCGAATTATTTATTTGAGGATTGCCAACCAAACTCTCGAGTGGTCTCAACCCTTGAAGCTGGTAACAAATTTGTCAATCATCGCTAATCTTTAATGGGGTAAAAGATATTCACACACATAAAGTAAAATAAGTTACAAACAGAAAGCCTGTATGAGTTGAAAGTTGATGTGGGAAAGAAGACTGGGAGAGGATTTACTAAAGCTGAATTGAAATGAATGGACTGATGATTAATTCAATTGATCCGTCCCAATTTGCCAACAGGGCCAGTCAACAAAAATGAGATGTTGCAAAATCATCGAATTAAGTATGTGCGATGGGAAAAAATGATTAGAATGGAAAAATAAAATTCAATAGATACAAAAGGAGAACAGAGAGGAAGAAAAGATGGAGGAAATGAAAAGAAAAATTTAGGATGGAGAGACTGATAAATTATAAAGGAATTAGAATTGAAAAAAAAATCAATAAAGTTCATGGAATGAAAAGAGGATGAAATGAAATTATTTCAATGGGATAAATTGCGAAAGGAAATATGAAAAGAAAACGATCGAATTAAGTACCTACATAGAGGATAAAAAAACTCTCTCTAAGAAGTCCACATGCTTGAACAACGATAGAATGAGAACAATAGGAAAAGAGAGAAAAAGAGAAGGGAAAAGAATCCAAATTACTACTTCAAATAGATGATTGAAAAAGATATGGGGAAGTCAATAGACTTAAACAGGGGAAGTATAAACAAGAAAAAAACATTTTTTTATCAAACATGAATTGATGCAAGTTAAAAAGAAAACGAATGCAAACAAGAAATAATGAATCGAGTCAACTTGGATATAGTCAAAACAAAATAATTGATCCGATTTCGTGGATCAGATCTTTGAATGAGAATGATAGTTTACAAATGAGTCTCAACCAGGTTCCTCTTCTACATAAAGGTTGGACAAGAATAGAATTTTCAATTTGCATTTCTAAAATCTTAAATTGCCGGAAAGATTAGGTTCTATAGCTTCAGGAAACAACAAGTTTGAGTGATGGGTAATTTCAAATTTCAAACCAGGAGCTGTGGTCCTTAAAATAATCTGAAACATTATTCAACTATGTTCTATCCAATCATTCGACTATCCAATCATAGTGCCAACTATGGGATATCCACTGTTTTTTTTTTTCTTTTCTTTTTTTTGTATGTCACCTTTTGGGCTTGCTACATGGGGGAGAAGCCTGTTTTCCAAACAATCCTGTCCAGGTTTGAACCCTAGAGCAATGAAAGTAGAACAGTGGATCCGTTCTGTTTTTTCTAGTTTACCAATACTGGTAAAAATATGAATTTATTTAAGCGCTTTTGCAGTGACACTGTATATTTGAAAACACATTGATGTTGCTTTCCATTTTCTTATGTTTACCACTCGTTGACAATAAACTCTACGTGCAATTATTTCATTAAATTTGGAGTTTTACAAATGGATTTTAGTTCAACATCAAAATGTCAAACATTCATCCAAATACTTTAAAATGGTCAATCTCATGAAACTTTGACTGAAGTTGAATCGTTATTTGAAAAAGAGAGTAAAATCAATCTAAGCATCATCTAAAATTGAAAGACGTTAATATAAGCTGTACTATTATCTATTGAATCAAAAAATAGATTCACTCAGTTATCTTAATTTTTTCTATACATTCGTTTATCGATAACTCAGTTCCCCTGTTCAATTGCCACTGCCCTTTTTTGTTCCATTACAATTTGTCACCTAAAGTTAATCAACATAAGATGTCAATTTCAATTTTCTGTGATATCAAATCCTGCCCTCATGACGACAATCTTGCCATGGAACAATTTTTCCCGTTGTTTATCACTCGAACCTTTCACTATATATATATATATATATATATATATATATATATATATATATATATATATATATATATATATATATATATATATATATATATATATATATGTGTGTGTTTGTATATAACATTGTCTTCTTTTCATTTAGAATTTGATTTAAAAGTGGAATAATGTGTCTGAGTTACGTGAAAACGATTTTATCAACGCTTTCAACTCATTCAAATTTGGTGTGAATGATCAAATTTCCGGCATTCATAGACCTCCACCCTTACCCGAGGTGTAAAAGAGCTCAAGAGGAGTGCAACTAAACTGGGACAGAGTACTAAAAAATGTTCGTGTCACATGACGTGATCTCCATTGTTGAGTTTTGCTTGGTGCTTTGGGTGAATTGCTTGGCGAGGTAAAATCTATCTATTTTTTGTTATTATCATTTTAATAATTCGATGATCGGAGTCTATGACTTGAAGGAATTGGATACAAAGGTAAATATGACCCATGGTCATTTTGAACTAGAATCACTTCCTGATTCAATGGTCCTTAAATGTTATGACGTCATAGTCAAGAGTGAAATACTGTTAGGACCAAGAATTTCTTTCATTATTTCATGTGTAAGGATGCATAATTGATATCTTGCATTATCCGTCTGCTGGCTTGACTCTCAATTTTGTTTAGCTGAAAAGTTGAAAGGTTATCGAGACGGAGACGAAAAGAAATTACTGGGATGAAGATAAGGCGGTTTGTCAAAGATTTCATAACGTTTAGATAAACGCCGATTGTCGATAATCGATAATTCAATTTTGTTCATTGATCTGGTAATTTCTACTGTATTCTATGTATTAAAACAACACATTTATGCTTCATTTATTAGTAAAAACATGTATCAACACGTTTAAATAATTGAAAGTGAGCAGCAATGTTAGTATCATAGTTTCATTGAATTATTCTTTTCAGTTCTCAACGTTTCTGGATTGTTCTGGAGCCTGATGATGAGGATCTCAAAAAATTGGAAGAAGAAATAGGGCGGGGGGGATAAGTTGTACCAAGAATGAAATGTCATAGCTATGTCGAACAGAAAAAAACACACAAAAAAGTGCGTTGGAATCACAGATGAACCTTATGACGGAAAGAAAGAACAGAAAAGATGAAACACCTTTTCTGATAACACAGCAATATGAATGGACGAGAAAGGACGTTAAATTGTATTCTGATAGGATAAGATTGAAAAAATTCCTGAACATTTTCATAAAGCCTGTAATAATGTAACAAGGACAATCTGTGATTTCTAACTCGTAAAAGATTTTGTTCGAATTAGTAAAAGCAGTACTAGTTGTGGTAAAAGTGAAAAGTGAAAAGGATGAATAAGGAGGTGGTGATGAATAGTTTGAAAGTTTCGTCATTAATTATGTGTGTATCAATCAATGGAAGTAGCACATTTTTATCAATGATTTGTCCTGAGGTCTAAGTAAAAAGTTTTATTTTTTTAATGTATATAAACCGGCATTCAATTATATAAGGCCTTTTTAGATACAAGGTTGGGTTGAAATTGAAAGATTTGGCTAATTTCTGACGGAGAGTTTCAACTTTTGATAACGAATGATACAAGGCATCAATGTAGTACAACTTTAGACATGCAATCTATTGGTCAGATTAGCTGTTCTTTTAATGAGAAAAATTGAACCGATTTCTTTTGTTTGTATCGACAGAACCGACTGCCTTACCAAAATATCTCATAAAGATCTGAGGTAACATCTAAAGGTTTCATTTGAATCGAGAATGGAAATTAAAGTGAAATGAGGAAAAAACATTAAAATTGATTAAAAGTCGAAAATAACAGATATCACCAAGTATCACCCAAAGATTGCAAACCCCCGCCAAAACCTTACTTTTACTATAATCTAAACAGATACTATTTCAAACTTAGTTTTCACTGCTGTCACTACATGAAATAAATGCATATGTGTTGATAAAAATCCGATGACTGATTCGAAATTCGACTATTGTTCTTAAGCACATGACCCATTGTTCCACGAAATCTTGTTGACAAACGCACTGATATTGGTGAATAGAGATAAATGAATAAAAACATGTATCAAACGAAAAAAATGACAGATTTTCACCCAAATTAATTTGCTTATTCCATGTTCCATTGTACACCATTCCATGAAACATCATTGGAATTCATTGAGAACTTTCCGATGTACACTTCCTTTGAATTAATTTATAGAGGCATGATGTACGGATGCTCCGGTCTGAAGATGGAAAAAAAAGAAAATAATTCTCGTCGGTCTACCGGCCAAACGGAAAGTGGGATGGAAAAAAAATGGGGAGAGATAGTTGGATTGGGGATATGATTTGAAATGGCCATGGAAAATTGAGGCGATTGTGAGTTGTGATGTGATTGATTTTACAGCTGATTCATGGAGATGAATCTACTTGGAAAATCCATCAGTTTAGTGGATCACCTTTAACACGGTTGGCATCATTCAGCTCAACTTAAATGCTCAAACTCAAACATCCGAAGCCAAACAAAACATGAATTCACATCAAATTGTTCTAAAAAAAACTTGATATGCAATCACTTGACAACCCAAAAATTTAAAAAAAAAATCGTTCAAAATATTCAATTTTCAATCCTCCATTCGATTTCTCACTGGCTCTCGAAAACCCTAACCTTAAACACCAAGCTTCGAATGCTGCAGGAATCAATTTCAAGAAAAATGAATCGGATTTCTAAAAAATAATGATAGAATTCACTTGGATTTGTGATTTTGAGATTCTATTTTTATTATTCCAAAACACTTCTACTTTTTGCACTCACCATTTTTAGTTGCTTATTATCACTGAATATTAATATAGTCTCTAAAGTTGACATTTAACTCATTCAAACGCAAATAAAGAATGTGAATCAATTGAAATTCCTTCATAAGGTTTCCTCTTTGCGTTGAGTCTATGGATTAGCACAGCACGTTATGTGGAACATTACGTCAAGATCATACTCAACTCTTTACTATCCATTCATTCATGCTAGTAATATTGCTTTTAAAGACTTGCTTCTATTATTGACGAATTTTATTCTGTTTTCACTTGTTACCACGTCTTTCAGGACCATCCATTCTACACCTTTCCTCAGTGGCAAATCCCGAATGAATTTAGATTTGTACCTTTTGAATATTCCACCAAAGCCATCAGTGATGACATTAAATCAATGAACAGGAATACACTGTCAGATGCTCGGGGCCTTAACTTGAAATCACCCATATAAAAATTTTAATCATCCTTTCAGTCATTTTTCTCTTTGAATCTCAATACAACTATCTTATCTGTTGCGATCATCGCTTCCAAACAAAACGAAGAGGAACTTTCAATGAAAGAATGGAATAACCCATGTATCAAGTTATGTATTCATAAATTCTCATTAACCTAGACGGTTCAGTCCAATATTCTGATCCTCTGTTTTTGTGGCATATTTACAATAAACATTAGCATATTCAATTGAATCCCAATTGTTTCAATCTGTTTGGACACAGTAAGTATAAACACATTCAATCAGATGAATGCTGAAGTCATATATTCTATATTTGGGTTGGAATAGAGCACTTTTGTGGATGGGGTATTGTGCAGAAGGAAATAGATCGCTTAAATTCGATCTTATGGACCGTCAAGTTCAGCGTAAAGCAGAGGTAGAATATCTGTCTCTGATTTTGGATTGAAAGTTTCCATCCTACCTCGTGGATGGATATTAGTTGGTATGTAGCCATACTGAACAGTTTTAATACAACGAAACAGCTATCTATGGATGCCACGCACACACACACACACACACACACACACACATATATATGTGTGTTTGTTTGTTTGTTTGTTTGTTTGCTTAATTACATTTGAGAGTTTACCCGAAGGGAATATCTTTTCTATAATGTAACTGTCTCAAATCAAAATTATTTCGAATAACATCATACCACTGTGCAACATTTTGCACGAAACTTGAAAAAAAACTTTCAAAATTTCTCATTTTATTCTCTTTGCCTCTGTGATTTCAAGATCAATTATCATCATTTCGTAACAATTAGAGGAATTGCATTATTTTGCATTTATTGCCTAAATCGATTTGTATTGAAATTTTGTCTATTTCACGGCATATTTCTGGCTGATTGCAGAATTTGAGTAGTAGGAGGGGCTGCTCAGAATTATCTCAAGTGTTTCAGGAGTGGTGAAATTTGCACTGGTCTAAGAAGTCATTGAGCTTTCAAAATTTCGATGGTGGTAAGATCTGCCTAAGTGTAAGAGGGTTGGATTTGATCACATTTCCGTTTGATCTTTAGTCACAATAAATTGAAAACCATTGAATACTTGTATAAAAAAAAATGAAAAATGGAAAGCGGTCGGAAAAAAGAGTCTAAATTTACAAGTAACAGAAATAATGGCATTTGTAATGATACTCTGGCAACAAAGTTGGAGGAAGTATGTATATTTATTGGTACATGACCGTCTCTCTGTCAATGTTTGTATCTGACTCTCCCAATGTCTGTATGTCAGTCCACACACTATTGAAATTCCACAAATGATTTTATTCAGGAATGGTTGACAATAGGGTAAGAAAATTTGATTGAATGTCTGCCTTCCTTGCATAATTGTCATAAAACTGCTTTATTTTAAAAGGTTCTTCGAGAATTGCAAAAAAACTTCCCCGATGGATAAAAAATGATTGAGGATTTTTAGTTAAATTTGATTGATTTTGTTACATACATCTTTTTGGATTCGAATGAAAAATAATAAGTGTAGGTATCAGTATCAAAAGATCGTGCATAATTGCTCAGAGCATCGTCTGTGTCAGATTGGCTCTCAGAAATATGGGACATGATTTCATATAGTGTCTATAGCATATTGCGAATAATGCTTCTTGCACAAAAAAGGGAAAACTAACTTAAAGGAATACAATGTTAGTAACTCAATAGAAAGTGTCTTTCACAAGCTTGCAGTGGTTGGGATGACCAATCGATATATTTGAAATGGTAATGATTGAAGATTAAGTTACTCTATTCACCTGTTTGGATTTTTTGGAAAAAAAAAACAAGAATGCTGTTGAACACAATTCGAGGGGGCGTATAAACATGGATTGCAAATCAAACCCACCATTAGATCTAAAGCTATTACAGCGAAGATGTTAAAAAACTAAAAAGAAAAATCCTGTCGAGTTTCAAAGAATAAATGTTTGAATTGTCAGCTTTCCAACTCCATTTAAACAGCCTCTATGCATGATACCTGAATTACCAGACACACAGCAAACCAGATATATTTTTGATGATTCTTTCTGTTTACGGCTTCTGATAAACTAGAGAAACATAGAATAATAAGATTTATATAATCACAGTTTTATTTGAAACCCAGACATAGACTATTAACTAATTCTTATCAATGCATTGTTTTTTTCTCAGTTGACTTTAAGTTGAGCATATGGTAGCATCGCTGTTCGAATAGCAATTGATTTCACTGTTGGCTTTACAGGGCAAAATGGATTTCAGCATGAAATGAATATTAACAACTTTAAGTAAATTAAAACTAAATTTACTGATTCTGTTTTCTGTGTTTAAATCTGCTAGCTATAAACAGCTCATATTTAATATTAGCCAATTTTTTTTCCCGAAATTCCGTTCAAGAGAAAGCAATGTGAGCATTCTTAAGCATGGAGCTGCTAAGTATTGCAGGTAATTGAACCACTGCTGTCCCAAAAATACAGCAACTATTTAAGTCTTAATTGTAACTCGTAGGGGACATTATGAGTCTGCTTCTAATTTATAACATCACATAACTGGATTCATCAGACAACATCTGGGAATAATTAAATTTTCTTTCGTAATTGCAATGGCTTCAAACACCATCATTACATTTTATCACCAGTTTGCATATTACCTCTTCGGCGTACCATTTGCACATATGGGATCGCTGATAGGTGCAGTCAGTAATTGACGGGTGTCAGCTTTATGTCCGTTACGATTGGGTATAAGTGAAACATGCTGGGGAAGCAGTAACGTATTCGTTTACGGAATTGATGCAATGTGAATCATTTATGATAAAATTCGATGGTGAAAAAAATTGTAAGTCTTTTTGTCTGTCCGTCCGTCTGTCTGTCTGTCCATCTCTGCCACTGTCTGTCGTCTGTCTCTGTCACTGTCTGTGTCGCTCTCTCGCTCTTTGAGTCTATTCAGAAACGCCCTAGGTTCCAATGGATGAGTTCTAGCAAGAATTTTTTTTTTTAATAGCAATTCGCCTATCGACGGATTTCATTGAATTTTGGAGGAGGGTCCTCAAAAACCTTTGCTAAAAAAGATTGCACGAGGGGTTGATCATTTGCTATTCTATTTTATCCTTCACAGCATTGTAATACATTCCTCCCTTGTCTACTATTAACATTAATATTGTTGTTGCTATAATAGTGTCTAATTGATAATCTGTTTTCCCCCCTACTATATTCATAATAGAAAATGATGCGTGTTCGATCGTTTCTTAAGACTTTCTCTTTTGAAGCAACTACCAATAAATTTCCAACAACCCAGTGTTACCCCCCCCAAAAAAAAAGAATACAGATTTTAGGCAGGGTTTTCGACTTATGAATGAATATCCTATGATTAGATGGATCCTAACTTGAGAATTTATGGTTGATATACAATTTTTAGAGGTCGTTTTTTCTATGCTAAATCTACCTGCAGAGAACATCATATTGTTTTATCCAGATTAAGTATGAATTCTGATGATGTAGGATCATAAGAATGGTTATTCAAGTATTTTTGCTTTCTTACTAGGAATTATTACTCATGCATCTTTGTTGAAGGAAGTCCATTGCATGATACTTATATACTTTCGATTGAAATAAAATTAAGATTTCACATGTTGGAACTTAACTTTTCAATGTTCAATTTTTTTATTTGAATATTTCTTTTAAAATTCCTATCTTTATCGAAATTCTGTAAATTTTTAGGGTCCAGGAGAATGGTAAATTCAAAATTCAGAAAATATATTTTTCTTCTCATGTATGGATGAAAAATTTCGTAAAATTGAAGTGATTAATGAAGGAAGCCGTTATGATAAAATGAATTACAATTATGCAGTTGATTGAAGTTATCCCTTGAGATGTTAAGTTCAAAGAGTGCATATCAAATTGAAAGATGTTCGAATATATTTGTTGAAATGAATCTGGTGAGGACAAATACGTGATCAACACACAGCATTATTGATATCTTAATCGTTACAAATATATGTCAATCGGATGTTTTGATGTGAGGAAAAAGTATTAAATACCTATCTCGCCGAGAATTTTATTAAATGCACACTGTTCAATGAACATATCAATACACAGTGGCACAAAATGATCAAAATTAGAAGAAACAAGAAACTAAAGTACAATATGCACACTAGAAATAAAATGAACAGTGAAACGAGATGATAGACGAACAAAAAAAAGAGGTCACACAATGATTTCAAGGCCAGACATGTTGTGTATTGCCTTCTTCAGAAGAAGATGAAATAAAAGAAAAAAATGAATATTTCCTCTTATTCTTGACTAATCAAATGTCATATGATGATCTTAGTGGACATGATGTTATTCAATGCATTGAACTGATTATTTTTACACACACACACACACACACACACACACACACACACACACACACACACACACACACACACACACACACACACACACACATATATATATATATATATATATATATATATATATATATATATCAACAAATATTGGAACTGGCTAGGAAATTTTCTAAAAGTTTCAAAAATTCTTCTTTGGAATCATATATATGTTGTTGTTTTTTCGAAAATCTAATGATTAGAGTAGGAATGACAACAATAAGCGGCAATAAATAGTATAATATATTCATATTCATTGTTCATTGTAAATTTCTGTGTCAATCATTCACAGCCTTTATCCCAAGTATTTATATTCTTCTAAAGCCCAATTACAAAGTCTTTTTACTATAGAATTTTCTTTACTTTTAACACCCCATCCAAATTTTTGGCTAATGGCAACTGGCCATTGGTTTAGGGGTAGAAAAAGCTGATTCCCCAAGGTTCTCAGCGATATCACCAGTTTAGATCAAAATGACCAGTAAATGTACAGAAGACATTATTTTCCCTCGAGTTAGCAAGATTGAACTGCAATCATTCCTCATGTCCTGAATTTTCGGTTTGCATACCCGGTATTTATCCCTTCATCCCGAAACCTGAGTCACATTCTTCACAGCTATCAAGCTTAAGAATTGACCTTTCATTTATTTATTTATTCATTCATTCATTATTACTAACTGATGGTGGACTGAATACGGACAAAAACAAAATAAAATAATTCGTTGTTCAACAGTTTGTCGAACGATGTTCCGACAAATATTTAAAATGAATACATATATAAACTCACCATCACGCACTCACACTCAAACATATGTGTATATTGTTTTATGTGCTTGTGTCTTCGTTCATATGCGTATGTAGAAAGTGAAATGTCGAAACACATGAATAACACAAACCTTGCAACAGAATTCAAAATTACTTGTTATGATTAGTGATGATTATCGATTCATACAATAACTGTTTTCAACATTACCATTTGTCTGGTTTTCTTTAATTACTCTTTACTTTAAACTTCATCTTTTTCATTCGCCATACGCAGGTGAATTATGAGCTGAAAATAATTAGTATTTTGAAAAACTAAAACGAACTACAATACATCATCAAATGATAGAAAATAGAAAATAATTTCTTTACGTTACTTAGAGAGCTCTAGATTGAAATAGCACAGACGTTTATTAATATAATGTATTTTTTTTTTTTATATTTCACCATTGTTTCCTCCTATTTATATCGAAAATTCAGTACATTGTAGACGTTTTTGGATTGGATCCTTCTTTTAAACAATCTCTCAAAAAGATATCCTGCTCTGTTTCACAATGTGCGTTTTTCATTTATATTAATAACAATCAATCTGTTTTGCTAACATTATTCCCTTCTTTTCCTCAAACTTTCTCTTGCGCTGTATCTTTACTCATAGTTTTCAATTCAAGAAGACAACATTGAAAAAATAATGAAAAAAGATATTCATCCTACCAGCACCCATCTTTCAATTTATCCCTTCATAAATGAAAACGACATTTTTAACAATTGAAATGTTACTTCTTTTCTTCTCAGATAATGTGTTCTATTCGACTATATAAGAAAATTTCAAAAGTCAGTAATCTTTCTGTCCGGCCGTTTCTTTGTCACAATTCCCGCCTCCTTATGTGGACCATTTTACTGTTCAACAAATCTTTTTGGCTTTCACTTTTATTTATGAGAAAATATTAATTCATTCTTATGAAAACCCCGGTATATTTTAAAATAAAATTTTCACATTAAGCATTCATGAAATGCCACCAATTTCTTCTTTTCAACATCAAATATTTTTGATCGACTAATTAATCGGACGCCAACCTCCAGATACACACTTGTATGTGTGTGTGTACGGGTTTCCTCTGCTATCCTGTGAAAACATTTCGTGAGCAAAGGGGCACTGACAATTTTAAAACTTTTTCTTTGTTTGTTTGTATAGGCGTACATCCTACTCAGTACATAGAATAGAAGGTTCTGTTCGAAATTATGAGGTTGTACAATACGACAGGTACCGGGAGAAGAGCGGACAGTAGAAAAAGGAAATATGCTGACATAATCAAAACACAGGTGATACTAAAATCTGTGTATTATTTCCATTAATATTCGGACCATCCTCATCTTTGTTGTTTTTCATACAACGTTTCGGCTGTTGCACTCTACGGCCTTCGTCAGGTATCATCAGGGAGATTTTTGGGAAGTAACGAACCGAACCCTTTATTTATCCGACGGGGGTATATTGACCGTACTCCCCTCTTTTTAGCGTTAGTAGTATTGTTATACTGTCTCACACTAGGATCGAACCTAGTACAATCAGATTACTTAATAGTAATTGTCTGATGCTGTAACCACTGCGCTATGATGAGATGAAGATGGTCCGAATATTAATGGAAATAATAATAATACCTCATCTCAAAAATTCTGAGATACACTAAAATCTGTGTAGTTAGTAAACATCAGCAGGAATGGACGAAATCTCTATCACCTGATCTCGTGTCAAAGACACCAAAATTGACATTACAAATGATATTCCGTTAGTCTGAGCTAACTTCTTGTGGTAATGAGGGACACATTGAGATGGACATAGGAATTTAATTTGTAGCATTAACTTCGGCTTTCCAAGTCGTTTCTTTAAACATAATCGAATGAATTTTAAATCAAATCATACACAAGTCACTGGTTGCTAGCCAAAACTCCTTTTTAGCCACATATAATGGGAACGATGCTGATAGTACACAAAATTTGCAGTATTTTGTTCTCATTCAATCTATACTAGGACTCCGTTATGATGATATCTATTATATAGTGATAATGAGTCGAATATCTTCTTGCAAAATATTTGCTGTGATATGTACGATTGGAGGTAAATCAGTTTCCCTCGTTGGGGCACCCGACAGTCGAAGCCGGTGAGAAAGGAAAGATATCCTGATACCAACCAGGAATGGAGAGGGAAAACAATGAAGGAATTGGTGCACTATGTGTGTCTTGAGGAAATTATTTTTTTCATCAAACGATCTCATGGATTAGAAAAAAAATGAAAAGAGAGATTTGAAAACAAGGAGGAAGTAAGTACCTATCCATGCGATGAAAGATCCTTACTAAACTGATTCATGTATTTATAACTGACTGATCAAGTGCCAAATAGATCTGGATGGTTACGAATTAGTCATTTTTCTACAAAATCGAACTATGTATGACTAGTAAGCAGAGAGAGAACTATATAAAAATCGATCACTCTTTATGTTCCCAGTCTTGAAGGGACTTCAAAGTTATTGTCTTCCTTCTTTCCTCACTCGGATATTGGACTCACACTTATTGCCAAAAGTTAATATTCTCACCAGAACGTGATAAATATCCATGACGTGAGGCAAGTGGAAATATTGCTCTTCATATTACAGCAAATGCATTATTGCCTGCAATCATGAACTGTTTTTCCAGGAAACTTTCGTAAGGAGTCAAGTTAAAGTAAAAATATATTCGCAGATTCTACAGGAGTGATTTTTTCCATCATGATTTTTGCCAGCATTTCTCCGGCGTACTCAGTATAGGTAGTGTAAGAAGTAAGATTCTTGTGGATCCTATAACTCTTATATCTTAGTTATCCCCCCTACATCAAAGCTATGCAACTGTCCATGCAGTGTCTGCAAAAGTTATAGATTATTCAGTTTGATTTTTGAGGAAATATGACTGAAGGATAAAGAAGAATCAATTACATTCTTGATTGGCCATTGGAAGTTTTCCCCCATTGCATCGCTATTTGCTTAGTCACACAAAACATTCCAAGAATCTTAATAACATTTTGAAGAAGATTAGCTAAGAAAGAATCGATTGATTCTGGGGATTTATTTCCAATTATGAGATTTTTGTTCATACACATGTTGGAGTAAAACAACAATTCTTAGATATGGGGAATCCAAACACAGTTACTTTTCCTTAATCACACGTACGCACGCACACACACACAAACACACACATACACACACACACACGCACACACACACACACATATATATATAAATTGACTTTTGCTGCGAGTCTTCTCAAGTCTCCAGCCTTCCTCTCCACACTCTCATAGTCGACAGCAATACCGTGGTTTATAGTTTTATAGAATTTTCCCCATGGTCATCGCATCAGGCTGAGTGACAGTAAGTGTCCTTGGTCTTTAGCCCAGCTTTCATATTTTCCTCACAAATCACAACAGTGCTTTGGTTCACACTCCTGCTACCATTTGGATGGATTTTTTTTTGTCATTCCTTCTCTATTAGGCCATTGCTAACATTCAGTTTTGTAGATCTTATATTTCAACTACTTTCCTCAGTATCTGTGGTGTTCCCAGCAGTACTGTGGTATCAATCCTTCCTTATATCCCGACCTCCTCCAATCTTGCCCTCAGGGTCTTTGGAACAGTTCCTAAATCGCTTATCATTACTGGTACTATCCCAGTTCCTATGTTCAGTTCTCTTGCCAGATTCAGCTATTTTTCAATCGTCTTAGTCTTCTTCTCCTTCTACCCTATGGTCTGTAGGCACAGCAACATCTATTATTTTGCAGGTTTCCCTCTTCTTGTCTACGATCACCAGGTCCAGTATTTTTCCCTTCGGTGAGATGGTCTGTTTTGATGTCAATGTCCCTAGTAATTCGTGGTTCCTATCCTCCAGGACTGTCTTCTGTTTGTGTTGGTATCACTTATCTGTCTGGTTAAATCCCATTTGTTTACTCAGTTCCCAGTGCATCAATTCTGCTACTCTATTGAGTCTGTGATTATACCTTTTGGGGCGCTAGTTGATTACATTCACTAGTCATATGGTGCACGGTCTCATCTTTTTCACCACATTGCCGGCACTTGCTGTTTGGTTGTGTTGTGTAGAGTTTTGTTCCGATTTAGTTTCCCCAGATACATCTGCTGCTATCATCATCGTTATCATCACCATCATCACCTTCATCATTATCATTGAGGGGCACAAATCGATTCCTTTTTCACCAAGCCATATATAAACTTTTAGGGCTGATCGGGATCTCTGGCTTTTAAAGGCAACCAGTTCATAAGTACAGCAGTATTGCCTTTCTTTTGGACTAAATCGTTATACTTTTAGGATGCAAAATTCTTGCAAGGCAAAAACGTATTACTTCATGGTGCCAAACAGAAGTCTCGAAAAACTGAGGAAAATATTCCTAGGATGCAAACCATAGTCTTCATTACTGAAACAAAGATCTCCAAAGAGCGAAACGAGAGTTCCCCAATTGAACAAAATACCGCGTAAAATTGAATGTAAAATCTCAGGTAAATTGTTGATATTTTACAACACAGAATATTTGCTCCATGTATTCGATTCACATTGAAGAAAAGATTATAATTCCCATATTTTTCCAATTTATCAAGAACAGTTGAAGTTCAATCAATCTGAAATTTTGATGCAGCTGCTTTTAAACAAAATATTATATATCACAATATTTTCCAAAACTCCACTCAATTTTGTAAAATCGAATATATCAATAACTTTAATAAATTATAATATCTGTTAAAGATGTTTATTCATTTCTTGAATACTACCAAACAGTTTGGCCGTTGCTTCTAAAAGGACGGTCGACAATATGTGCAAAATATTCATAATTGGGAGAATATATACAGATCTATATTTTACATGCAATTGTGACAAATTGGCTTTAAAAATCTTGTCAATCTGAAACTGAAAAGAGTATTCCGACAAGTATTGACGAGATGAAAACGGCAAAAATTGCAATTTTGGCACAATCCGTTTGAATAGAAATAGAATTCTTTATCATTTGAGATCTTTGAACCATAAATAGTCATAATGTGAACCCAAAACAGATTTAAATTTGAACATAAAGCTTCCAAGGTACTTGAAATATCAAGAAAGCATTTGGGATGAACACTGCTACTCCATGTTGTGTAATGTTCGAAAAATTCGAATGTGGAAAGATAAATACTGATTATAACCTTATGTGACCCAAACCTCTGTTATTAACGATAAAGAATCAACAGAAGTTTCTAAACATCCAAAAACAACTGATGCAACCCAAGCTATTCTACATTCGTACGTAATTAATGCTCGAGATAAAAAATTGGATAATGTTTTCAGTGTCGAGTTTAGAAGGTATCATCAGTACTCTCCGTACAAATCCTCTCTAATAAGCGAAATGAATTGATAGTGCTGAGACAATATTCCTCATACATGGTTATATTCGTATGGCATGTAAGAAACTGAAGGCAATGGACCTTCGCCTTTTGAGCATAGCTTGAAGTTATATTTTCATACGAAAAAGTGGTTTAGAACTGAATCATGTTTAATTCGCCGATTTTTCAGTGAACATCGAAGCGAAACACCGCTGAGCCTGGTCAGAATCGAGATTAGTGGCTGCCTGGGAAATATAGGTGTCTCAGGCAAGACTAGGGCTGCTATAATTGTCACCTTTAATTTCAAAATTTGTAGGTTTGAACAAGAAAACGTGATATGGGGAGCCTTGTCAGTAACAACAGATATCATAACCAGCTCAACAAAATAATATAGGTATATAAGATGTTTATAGGTTGTGTGTGTGTGTATGTGTGTGCATGCGCATAAGTGTACATAATTTGCCAAGAGATTCAACAATATACGGCCTCAATAGTAGACGAAGTCACTTAGATGATACTTTAATCTACATCACATTTTGAAGAGAAAAAACAAATCTGCATTCTAATTCCAATGTCTAGTCTACACACACACACATGCATACACATACACACGCACACGCATACACAAAACCACAAATACTATCATGTACATATTATATATATATATATATATATATATATATATATATATATATATATTCAAAAATAAATCCCCTAAATCCCTA
>OY735202.1:7100344-7152844 GCA_963457665.1 Thysanoteuthis rhombus | reverse complement strand
TATTTAGATTTGGTTTCAAGCCTTTTCTTTCCTCCCTGAAATACGAATTGAACGAATATCAGATTCCTTATTCTGTTAACCTTCCAATTCCTCCCTTGCAGTAGACAATTACGATCTAAAAGCAGATAAATTATTCTGGCATTTTGTAAAATTAAGTTTATTCTCAACGAATACAATGCATCTAATCAATCAGTCTACTAACCCAATTCCAGTATTTATTCTATGCATCAGACAATTATAGTTCCACAGCTGATCAATTCCTCTTGACAGTAATTTGATTTTCTGGAAGCTTTTTGTGCGGTCAGAGTTTCAAACTCGATTATTGAATGAAATTTATTATAAACACTAATGTTTTAAATCATTCAGATTTCTTTCTTTTGAGGAAATATTTAAAAACATATAAAATGCCGTTATTTAGTCACTTTTATTTTCAATCTATCATTCATGCCTTGTAACTCATCATTCTTCTTCGTTTTTGACTCTTATCTAACTACATTCCTGAATTTTAGTGTTTATTCATCAAAACATTTCATCTGACAAATATGAATATTTTTGTATTTGCTCATATCTGTTAATTGAAAAACTAATTTAGGAGAAGACAATCGAAATATTTGCAAAGCAAAATAAATTGTGGCAACATTTCATGTAATTATTTGCATGATAAATGCCATTGTTTTACTTACACTACAATTGCAAGACAGAATCTATAGAGGGTGTGTTTAGGGATTTGAATTGAACTTCTGTTAGCCCTGGTATACTCTGTGACTGATACGACTCAACAGCTAAGAAGTTAAATCATGATACGCCGTGGCAAGAACACCGTAATTTTGAGTCAGAGTTGGAAATTAATCTTTCCTTTCCATCCCTTTTTTTTTCATCCATTTTCAACAGCTTAAGTTGCTGTGATAGATACAAAACACTGAAAAAACGGTTTATCCGAATCAAAGCATTTTTTTAGATCCATTGACTGTGAGTGGCTCAATTTTCTCCAAAAGATAATAGATGACTATAGAAAAAAATGTAAAGAAAAAAAAATCATAATCCTTCAAGTCAATTTTTTACAGGAATGATCCTAGGATAGTAAAAATAGAAAAAAAATATTGAGGATTGTTCATGACACGGTTTCATGGTTGGATGTATTTCTCTCTATGATTTGATTTGTGAGATCTGTCATTATCAGTTATATGAGTTTGGATAATTCTGACACCAAAGGCCTCCGCAGCCAATATTGAGTTCTCAATTAGCACTCAGGGCAGTTTTCAATTATCAGGAAATAAACAAGTTGGATGAAATCCAATTAAAACCTTGGCATTCATCTCTATCAGGAAAATATCATTGAAATGTACAAGAATATCCTTTTTACAGTACATGGTAGCCCAATGATCATCAGATGACGATTTGATAGCTCTACTGGGTCGATTTCCCAAGATATCGATGATATGAAAAAATTACATATATTTCAGGAATTGCTATTGAGTTGAAATTTCCCAGGTAAAAATATGTTCCTTACCAAAATCTAACTGTAAAAGGGTTTTCATTAAAATGTTTGCCAAGTCACGATTATAGAGTTCCATGTGAGAATATCTCTTCAACACTTTGCTCGTGGGGCTAACATTCTAACCACGAAAATATAATATATTATGCTTTATCTACACTCAAATGAACATCTATCTTTCTACCGATTATATCAAGATACATTTCATTCAAGATAAGAATTTATGTAAATTATTCATAATTAAGGATTCATCTTTAGCAATATTCAAATTGTAAGGGTTTCCTTCCATCATTATGAATATCTTAGTCCCCCCATCATTGTTTCAGTTTTCGGGTGTTTTGTCTGTATCAACATTTTAGTCATAGTACTACGACAGTCGGTCAAAAGTGTGGGAGTGGCACGAAAAAAAAAAAAAAAACAATTTCATAGTAGGACTCGAAATCACTTCTCTCTGACAACGGCAAATCCTTGTTGAATATCTTATCTGCAGTGTCATACAAGCAACGATCGATTGCATTTTGATTTTCTACTTTGTTACCAATCGTGCAAACCTATACTTCCAATGTTATACAGAAGAAAGTCATTTTAGAATTTTTTTTCTTGGAATTCCACCAGTTCGTATAAACTCACAAATTTAATCATCTCATTTTATTTTTACATTAGCCATTTTAGAATTCGCGAAGAATTATATGTTTATTTGCCTTCGTATCTTGGTTGCTGCATTTATTTTCCCTGTAGTTGTTCATTTAATCAGAATATTTTGTCGTTGATAAACATTTTATCTCCGATGATATTTATCTAAAATTCACTTTTTTCTGATGTAGTTCATTTTTTTTCCATTCATCTGCTTCATTTTTTTCAAACCAATGGGAATAAATGGTTCATTGAAACCTTACAAAGTCTTGAGAAGAATGGAAAAAATGATTCAAATTCCATTTGATACAACATACCCTATACAATTTTCTCCGTATAATGAAAGATTCAGTCATTGAACCGACATACCTCTAAAATCCTTGGAATTAAACAAAATCGATAGACTAGCTTGTCTGCAGAAATACAACTGTTTTTATCCCTTATCTCATCACTCATCTTGTATTCTTTGCTTGTACCCTCTGTTCTTCCCTTATCTCCTCTAATTTCTGTTGCAGGTCCATGTTTTTGACTGATTGTTATGTAAACGGATTAGTTTCAAATACAGAAATCTCCCTACCTCTCAATGAATTATGAAACTTTTCTTTGTACCCCTTCCTACACTCTAGTTAATAACATTTATTCTATATCATCTCTTTTTTACCACATTTTCTGTAAACTACCAAACTTTTCCCATATGCTATTACTGAAAGAATAACGTAAGAACGCAGGAAGCAACAAGTGTAATGATATTGTAGATTAATGCAACCATACTCAAAGGCAACAGAAACTGGTGCAGACATAATGTAATCGAAGTATCTCCTTTTTCTAGGCAATCATGAGTCCCGAGGAAAAAGAATTCCCAGCAAGAAAAATGATTTTTCTCTTGATTTTTCCTCCCTCCTTTTCTCTTAACAATTCTTTCTGAAGCCAAAATTCGTTTCGTAATATTAGCTAGAAGACTGACACTGCTGAATAATAACTCATTACAATCTTAGAACGCGGGGCATGGCCCTGGGCCACTGAGAGATGTGCCAGGGCAGCCAGCACTCTGTTTGACACAGAGGCTATAGCTTCTTTTACATCTAATGCAGCTCTAATTGTAAAATTGTAATGAAATCCTTGGAGAAAAAGTGAAAAAAAAAATGAAATACTACGTCCAGCATTGATTCTGTTATTTTCTAAACCAATAATACCACTGCTCCTATAGCTAACCGCTCTACCAACTTTTGCAGATGATAGCTACTGTATTAAAATTTAAAATGCTATCACAACTTCGCTAAATTTTTTCGTACAAACAGTAGTTTGTGCTACTACAGCGTACTTCGTTCAATACCATTTCTAATAGAGTATGATACATTGGAATATTCCCAACTACATCATGAGGACCAAAGGAAATTTGTACCGTTGCGTGTGGTCTGCAGGGATAGTTTTGCCATATCGTACGAGCCCCAGAACATTTCTACTATAGAGTTTGGTCTGAAACAGGGAAAACAAATCAATTGATAAATATACATTACAAAACTTATGAAATATTTTTCGAATTGTTTGGGGGAAAGCAACAAGCGATTGCATAAACTCTATAGGCTTTATGTTTAAATTAAACCCACTCAGCTATAGCAAAATGACACACGGGCAGATGAATATTTGTTCTTCACGAATATTTCAGAACAGTCAATAACCTCAGTCTCCTTCATCAGATATACACTAAAATCTCAAGAGTATAGAAGCAATTTAAATAGTAATAGACCCAATATATAACATTATTTTTGTTGTTCAAACTTTTGCACGTCGGTTCAGGAATAAAACTTTGAAAAATAATATTTTCAGCTAAATATATGTTCCCCCTTCTCTGTTTCTCTCCCCCTCTGTCTCTCTCTTTCTATCTATCTAACTATCTATCTATCTATTTATCTATCTATCTATCTATCTATCTATCTATCTATCTATCTATCTATCTATATATATATATATATATATATATATATATATATATATATATATATATATATATATATATTGTATGTGTGCATGAATGTGAATGATGTTATGTAACTCACTCTGTGGTGGGTAGACACCAGTATTTATTATTTGTACATATTTGAGGTATCGAATTTACCTGATTGGTTCATTGGACCGACATTGGTTATAGTGATGTCACAACGCCAGTATTTTCAATGTATTCTTTCACTGTATGACGATCCTTGTTGAACAGCTTTGCTATTCCAAAGATTTTCCTGCCTTTTTAGGCTGCATGGTAATTGAATTCTTCTCAACCTGAAATTAAATACTTTTACGATTCCTATTTGGATACGAATTCAACACGCTTAAATGCGAAGTTATTACAAAAACTGGCTTCTGTTTGTTTAATACTGCACAGAAAGCCTACTTTAACGTGGGTTGCCGTCGCCAATGTTTGTGTCGAATTTTTTCAATCTATTTCACGTGAAACTAAACCAACAATATCATTACTTCCTTGTATAATAATTAAATAATATATAATAATAGATGCAAACAACGGAGATGAATTGAAAACTGCCTAAAAACTTACTATTCTGCAGTGATTCAAATAACAGTACAGACAGCTTGGCCATACCTCTATCTGCAGTCTACATGGAATAATAACAGCTTGTTAACATTAGTATATTATCATCTTAACATAAATCATTAAAAAAACATGATTGATAAATCATAAGGAAATATTTCCGGAAATGACGAAGATAGTTCATTGACTTTGATGAAATATAATTCTATGATAACAAGATCTTATATGAGAAGGATTAATTGTAAGATTCGTGTGTTTTGGTTTTCAGTATCATCCAGAACTATAAGACAATATTCGGATATTTCATAATCTTTCGATGTGTATTTGCTTATATTTGATTCCGCTGCTCAAGTCAGATATTCACTCGGGATTATTTGCGTGTTTGCATGTTCTGTTATCGTGACTGAAGGTCTTAACACGTACACAATTGTAAAAGACCAATCACACACTCACTATTGCACGTTTGCACACGAACATATGCACAGGAGCGTGCACACGCACACATTTTATGCTGTGCGTAGTACAAGAATATGCTCTTCCAAACAGACATCCATACATACAGGGGAACGTAAATTGAATTTGTGCAGGCTAATTTGAGAGGAGAATCATTTGAAACAAAAAAAAAATTCAAACTTGTATATATACATATAGAATCAAATATATCAAAGATCCATAGCTTTTTTGTCTTACCCAAGTTTTTAATCACTTCAGTGCTCGAGCTGCAATGCCTAGATGTCTACTATGGAGGAGATGTAGAGCCCAAGTTCAACTTTGCCTTTTTCTGACTATGCTGAAATCTTGAATTGAAAAAATCTCAAAGCATCAATAAATCATTATGGTTAGAGAGGTATGCCCCAAACTGTTTAGAGCACACGATCTCACAAGACGAGCACCCATCTATATTCCAAACAGGTTAGACATTGCTTCACTTGGTGACCTTACGAGAACCGATGTATCCAACGCACATAAATGTAACACAGCAGATATAAATGGGGTTAAACCAATTCCATCATCAGATCCAAACTACTGAAAATGAAAAGAAAACAAAAAGAGGGAATAGCCAAGCAAAATCCTGTAATAGCGAAAGGCAGAATTGTCGGCTGTTGAAGACTAAAGTGGTTAAGAAAATATATCTAGGAAAACCTTCGGTACCCCAGGAAGCTGATTTGAAATTGGCAAAGAAAAGATCAGTTGAGGAATAGAACTTTAAAAAAAAATAAAAAAACATGGACATCGAGTGCTTGATTAATAGAGAACTAGAAATAAAAGACTAAGGAAAAAAATGAGAAAATATGCCGATGGGATGGACGTGATATATACCTTGCCTAGATACCAATCGATCGAAGTTGTTTTTTTTTCTCCAGTATCCCATGGGCATGTTCGGATACATTACATCGAGGGACAGACATTTCATGCAGAGATAATCGCAGAAGTTCACGGAATATCAAATGTTTCAACTGAAAGTGTAGGCTGGCACCCGCTAAAATGCATAAAAATAGGTTCATAGATTAAGTGGAAAAAATCGGATGCAGAACTTACTTTCTGTTGAGTTTTTTCATAGTCACTCCCATCAACATTCTCTTGCATCATCTAACTTCTGCAATAAAAGCATATCATCTTCCTAGTATTCGTTACTACGCATATATATATATATATATATATATATATATATATATATATATATATATATATATATATATATATATATATATATATATACAAAAGAATCCAAATAGATATCACTCGCCACATGTGTCTTGGTTCTACCACTAATCATCAGTGATCAATTATTTTCTTTTATTTGAACACAAACTTTCAAGTTATTTAGTAAAGAATACATATTTCATCACTTTTGACTATTTCTTTTTCATTCTTGCACAAGCATTGTCTCCAACATCGGTGGTTATTTTCTCTCTTATAAAAAAACTTTCTACGTCGATATCAGTCTAACATATAGCTTATGCACACTAACCCTAATGCTCTTTATGTCTTCCCCCTCTTTGACCTACCCTTTTTTTCAGTCATTCTTTCTCACATAAATGGACACTGAGAAGGTCATGCAATAACATACTCATATGTGATCCTGATATTTTTACATGATAAAACATTGATTTTATCAAAATTAGAGGAACACCCCCTTGCTTAAGCAGAATGTATGATACATGGAGACCCACAACGGCTGATTCTATTAAAATACTTTCCAAGTCAACTTTTCCCCTCCCTATTCACATATTGCCTCTCAAGATTGTCCAAGGAAACCAAAGTTATCAATTTGAGAGAATCTGATGAAGAAAAAAAAGACGGAGCAGTTATCAAGACAAAATTAGTAAGGAACAAAGGGGGATTCGAGATTGAAATACTCAAAGTAGACCCTATCCTTCTTTGAGTTTTTTTGTGACACAATCATCTCACCTCACTAACTTTGTTATCATCTTGCTGCCAACCGCTTGGCCACTTGAGTTAAAAAAGATCAAACGATCAAAATGAAAGATTGTTGGGAGTATTTGGAAATAGGAAATATAGAGTTGAGAATGAATGAAGAAAGGGACAGGGACTATGTCAAAGAGGTGAAACCACAGAGGCCACATAAATAACTGGAGACACCATGTGGAAGATCCAGCAAAAGATTCTTACATTTTGCAATAAACTAAACACAACAAAAATATCATGACATATTTGAAAATTTAACAGTGACCAGGATTCTTGGTTTGAGTAGTAATAGATGGGAGGTCAAATGGTGTATAGGCTAACAGCAACGGCAATGGAATCAGCGATCTGAGTTCAAACTCAGTTCAAAGTCAATTACATTCAATTAGCATTGGAGCCACCGAGTAAGGCATGATTCCATCTAGTAAAAAAGAGCAGACTGGGCTCCTTTGACGTTGGAAAATTACTAATCTAGGGGGACGACAACTTGTGATTCATGATGATTGAATGGAGTCTCTTTATGGCAGGTTTGCGCCATCTCAATCGTCCTTTGAGTAGCTGATGTCTGCTGTACTGCCTTCCCTTTGACAACATCCTGAAAGACAATAGAGGGACATCTTTGACTGAGCATCCTGGAATATTTACTCTTCATTATTCCTTGCAATTCAATTCAATATAATTCCATTAATAAAAGAACTGAGAAGACGTATTCTTCTCATCCTTTCAAGTTATTAACGCACAATGTTGAATTAAATGATAGATCAAAAAAACATTCTTTCAAAAGTGAACTTGAAATTCCACTGGTCTTTTGGATTCTTCCATTTTTTTTATATGTAAACAATTGTTAATTCACTTTTAATTAGATCGTTTCATGGTCAGAATAAACACTACTTCTCTAGCAACAAATATTAGCGATTCAGTGGGTCTACAAGTTAATCCTGAGAAAATAAGTACCGGGCACCTATTCAGGTAGCATCAAATCTTGCATTACTTGAATATAAATGGTATAGTCAGAAGTCAGAGAATACAGAAGTCAACGCTTACATTTACTGTCACCAACGAAAGAATCAAACGTGAAATGATAACAATATATATTTTCATTATATACGCCGCTAGATTGACGAGATTTTCTGTCAGGAGCATATCTCAATGATAATATCTGATGAATGTTGATTATAAAATAATATATCTGGCTTCTTCCTGGCTGAACATAAAAATTATATAACGATAAAATCTCTGATTGAAATCGGCTCTGGGATTTTAACATGATTTCTTCTTAGTGTGATTTACTATACATAATATGTATATATATATATATATATATATATATATATATATATATATATATATTAAGAATCAGTTTAAAAGTTGGTTGTTTGCAAACAAAACACAACAATTACGGAGACAGCAGAAAAGAGAATTGAATTGATGTCAGGCAGTTGGAGAATGAAACAGAAAGAAGCAAACAGGTATGTTGCCAGTGGGCTAGTGGGCTTTCAGTCGGGCTTTCGAGGGAGCAGTAAGGAGAGTAGATGGGTGGATTACTGTCCATATACTATTGGACATGATGAATAGTAGTAGGTTTCTAGATACATGATACTAGTTCTTGAAGTTTACGGCAGAAATTTCGGTCCTGAAAATAATGAATTTTGTTTAGTGTAGAGATAAAGAGAACAAGACTGTCTATTGAGAATTCCACCAAATACTGTGTTTGAATATCATGTGTAAAAGCTTACCTACCTCCCCAAAGATGTGCCAGATCCCCATTCCATGGGTGCCACGGAGCCCGTATTTCTCTAGTATGCCATGCTGTCTATTTATCTGCTGCCCATTTGGTGGTGGTGGTGGGGGGTCACGTTGTGAGTTGTGATGTCCTGCAATTGATTTGCATTCATGCAACATAGACAGTTGACCGTCATTTGAGTTTTCTGACGGATCCTGGGATACATCTCACTCCTGTTTCTCTCCGTATATAGCTTGCTGCCTTCCATCTCATGTAAAGTTGAGCTCTTGCACGTTGCATAGTTCTCGATTTGAAAGTCAATTTTCTGGTAAGGTTCCATGTTCAGGCACCTGAGACGATCATTCGGACGAATGATTGTTTGTATGCTCTTCTTTCTAGGACTAATAGAATTTTCTCGTAACCGTTCTGAACTCTTGCCCACCATAAGTGATTCTTCCTTTGATTTTTGTTTTAGGATTCTATGCATTAATTCATTGTCCGAGGTGAACATGAAGATTTTGCGATGTTAAGCAACTTCAGTGGATTCCAAAGAATTCAGGAATGCAAAGTAAAATACATTAATTTATGAATAAGTTTGGAAGAGATCTTTTTCTTTGGTACTTGTGCTCTAGACCAAATTGTAGTACTGCTTATGAAATGAAGTTATTGCCTTTTTTTTCTAACTTCTCACGTTCACGGAATGCAACTTTGCTTATCCTTGATTATGTGTTTATTATGAATATATACCCCTACAATAATACTCTACCCTGGTAATCATGGACTAATGAAAGAAGACGATCCGAATCACCGTTGCAAAGTGAGAATTATATTGTTAAAAAGTGGGAAAATACAAGGAATTGAGGCAAGAGCAGACAAAGATGAGGGTCATGAAGGTAAGGATAGTACCAGTAAAAGTAAGTGGACTGGGAACCGTTGGAAAGATACTGAAATCATGATTACACGACAAAAAGTTTGGAGAAAGGATTGAGAATTTTGCACTAATACTGAAATGAGAAGGGGGATGAGATACAGTTTACAGTCATCAACTATTACCAGACAACTATAATAAGGTAGGCAGGCGTAAATGAACATAGGGAAGTTTGTTACGGAACAAGCCGTAGCGCTGCTCTAATATTTGTGAACAATGAAAAAAGGGGACTAAGAACCCGAGTAGGGTTACTCCAACTCACCTTTCAACGATGGCCACCAAGCATCTGGAGAAAAAGCACATACCACATCACTGCAGGATACCAAGAGGAGGACTGGGGATTTTTGATTGGGGAACTTGCTGTCACTCAGCCTCTAATATTGACCACTAGACATCTGGTATGGGTATCTAGACTGATGATGATAATGATAAAATGTACAAAGCTATAGTAGTTTAATTTCTGGGAAATTTTGATGGCAATTTGATGAAGAATGTGTACCTTACTCAAAACTCAGTCCCCTAAGAAGATTCTGTATCAGTCTTAGACTACATGCAGCGACAATAAAATAGATACTGCATTGCCAAGGAAGCATGCCTGCCTTTGTTTGGAGTTGTTTCAATCATAACTTTTTCTTAATGATTGGACGGGCACACTCAAATTCGTTCATTCTATTTAAGCTAAAAAAGGGAATTATACATTCATTGTGTAGAAACAGGATGTAATTTCAAATTGAGTTTTAAAATAAGATAACGCATTTACATTTCCAATAATCATTTCTATCGGATATTTTTCTGTCCCTCCCTCCATATATATATATATATATATATATATATATATATATATATATATATATATATATATATATATATATATATATATAAAGAGAGAGAAAGAGAGAGACAGAGACAGAGACAGAGAGAGGGGGACAGAGAGAGAGAGAGAGAGAGGGGTAGGGGAGAAAGACAGATGAAAATAAAGAAGACATTTATTAATGTGTTTAAGAGATGGAGTGTTATTATACACACTTTAGTTCTTTCGGATAGAATCATGTAATACAATTTTTCTTCAATATGAGTTAGGCAGGAAAAGTCACTTTTGTGATTTGAATACGCTACGGTTGTTTGCTTCCACCTGTGACTTCGTAAGCCTATGTAGCATTTAAGGGTTTGTATTTCACCCTAATGTTCATCAATCCATCTGCTTCAACTTTGGTGCCTGACCAGTGATAAGACGTTTGGTCATGGTGTCCTTCAAATGGCTGGCATGCAAAGAAAATTGAGTGATATTAAACATCAACAGCTTCAGCTAAATTCCAAATTCGTATGACCGTATCAATTCTCCGTACGTAATCATTGTCCCGTCATGCACTTTTGGAGATATAAAGGAGTATGTGCAAGGGTTTAAAGCTCCCTCTTTTGGGAATTAGAGACTTGATTCAATTTGAAAGACCATTTTTCGCTGGAATTGGTTTTGCATGTAGGATATACATAACAAACATATGAATCGTATAATTAAAATAAAAACTAAGATATATTTTTTACCTACCTGTACCATTCAAGTCCTTCACTGTACTATTTGCCATGGAAAAAGGTGGCTTTGGCCCTGTTCCTGCTCATATCTAAGATATTTCAACACAGCTTGGGTATTGTATTTTTCAATTCTAATGATCATGGCCTGAGGCGATTCCTTAGTAGCACTCAGTCAGATGCTCGAGATACACAAACAGCCATACACTGTAATAATTTCACTCGTTTTTGCTATGTTATCCTGGTTATCACTCGTTTAATCACTGTTATCATTGTCTTCCTGGCTATCTTACATTTTTTGTCATCGTTACCCTTCTCATTCGATTTAGGCATGATAGTGCACTTGGTATTGAAAATAGTTCTGTTCGATATTTCAATGTGACACAGCTCCAATCATTCTTTCACTCATAGTATGGGTCGTTGGTCCCAAATTATGTTTGGATACTGATGATTACAAGAAAGCTATATGGTCATTGCAGGCATTTCCAAAAAGTTCAATCGACCCATTGAGCGGAGTGGAACACAAAACCTCTCCCCTGTGTCTATTGCTGACCTCAACATCTTAAATATTGTTGTTATTTTTGCTTTTACGATTTCTCTTGATAATATTTTTTCGGAACCATTTGTCTTTTTTCGGTAATTTGTTCTTTCTGACTTTTTTCCTTGAGACAGGTAGTCCTCCCAGTCCGACAAATGCTGCATTCCTTCCTCGATGTCATTAATGTTACCTGCTTTGTAAGCGTATGGATCAACAATGACATCGGGCCCTGTTCCCGGATCTGCTTGTTGTCCATTGTCACAATCTGTTCTATCATCGGATCTGTTGATATTCTTCAGTGCCATTGAAAACATGAACATTTATTTTGACAGAGAAGTCGTCACTGGGATGCCTTTCCAGGGTTCAATTGAGGCACTATGAAGGAATCTAATTCTGAATATTGTGGGAACAATACCAACTGTGACGCTGTACCCGACGCTCTTACTGCAGCAGGTAAGATTTGGCGAAAGCAAGAGGATGCAAAAATGACAGCAGGAAGACATGGTTAGGGCCTTTATTTTTGTTTTCTGTTACTGGTAGGTGCGACAACATACAAGCCGATGGAAAATCCAGGAATCTTCCCCGCCGTAAAAAAAAAGTTTTGTGCATTGGCAAACATGGGAATCGTACAACAACTGTCAGAGATGATTGCATAGATAGCCAAGCACATGGCATCGCAAGTAACAAGAACAGCAAATGTTTCCTACATAAACGAATCAACCCGCGGGATACACGCAGGTTCTGTCTGTTTTCAAGCGCAGTCTGCTTAGAAAGAGCGTTGTGAACGGTCAGATCTCTTTTCGATCCGTCTAACTTGGATGGATTTTGCTGTAGGCGATTATAATATAGTAGATGTGGTGTAAATAGTGATCTATAAGGTATTTATGTATGTGCTATGGTTCTTTTTGGTAATGATGACGGTAATGATAATGGTGATGATGGTGATGTCATAGTTGTTTTGCAGAATCCATGTTGGCGGGACAAAAACTGGAAATAATTCTATCCAAATGGATTCCCCTTATAGGTATGTTGACGTAATTATTAATTATAACATTTGATATTTTTTGAACAGAAATTGAAATGGATACTCCGACAAAACGTCAACACGTTTTCATAAATATACATTTAAGATCACATACATGCACGTTTATTTCTATCAATTCCTTGATGCGGATTCATATTTGTAAATACCAATGAGTATGAGCATGGGTTGTATTTTCGTTATGTAAAAAAATGAAGTACTCATATGTATATTTAAAATATGGAAAAAACTCGTTTGATATATAAGTATAAGGATGGAAAATCAGTTAAATTATTGCACTATCACAAAAAATACTTTTGAAGTTATTATTCTACGTACGAACACTTTCAGGTTTTACAGCATATTTGAAACTGCTCGTGTGTAAAACATTACGTGACAATCAATTTTAGCACGTTGTTATCCATATATACATTGCTCACATTTTGATCCTTAAAGGAAAAAGTGACTCAGCATACATTTATTGTGAATTATACATTTTTTCTTTCAAATGGTTTTGTCAATAAGTTGCTTGAAAAGAATAACCATCCGACTCTCTACTACAGTTTTATTCTTAGGTTGATAACAGAAACCTCGAGTTTATCACTGTTAACAAATATTTTTTGTTGATATTTCTTTCGTGTACGTATATGATTGGGTCTAAAAAATCCCTTATTATATTAGTATATAAGTATAGTTTTAGTTTTTGTTGTTTTATTCGTTGCTGGTCCAGTCAAGATATTCTAAATATTCTCTAATTAAACGATTGAAACACCAAAACTAACTCATGGATTGACCCTGCACTAAAAACCATGCAACGCACACGTGATAAACAGGATGCGAGACGTTCATCGCACAAAGGTATGGCAAACCCTTGGGATAGTTTTCATCCTACAACAGACACTAAAAATCTGTTGATGATGTTTTGATTTTGAAAAAGCTTTCTGTTTCATTCCTTCTCGGTCCCTTGTTGAGATTCGTTTATAGCTGTTCTTATTCTGTACGTGTGTGTCTCTGTGTGTGACGTGGGCAGAAGTGTGCTCATTTTGAGAGATTCAGTTCCTAAACATTTTATGCCATATTTTTCATTCTTGAATTTACATTTCTGGTTTCCAATACACCGTACCGCCAATAAGATAATCTGCAATATTGGATATATACAAGCATCGTACCATGCGATGTTTTCCAGACACTTCCAGTGCAAAAAAACATAAAGCAAGCACAAATATCATGAATATCTGACCTAATTAATGAATATAGCCTCACCTAAGTTATAACATGGTGAACAATAGGATCATAAGTCCATCAATCTTTGTAAAATATTTCAAAGGGTTAGGCTAAAGGATATGTTTTGTTAATGGGAGAAGGTTGGAGAAGTATATAGATATGTATATAAATATATATATATATATATATATATATATATATATATATATATATATATATATATATATATATATATATATATATATATATATATTCCTTTCCATCTTAAACATGGCATTCTACAAATATACGTGTAATGTCCGCTTGAATGACAATTTGGACTTGTATTACAAGTGTTCAATAGACGGTATTTTATCAAATCAGTAATCTGTTCTAATGAAAATCAAATCAGCCATGGAATGGTGCCTAAAATATCTTTCATTTCATTCGTGACTGCATCTCTCTGGGCCTCATCGTGTTACTTATATTCATATTCTGTACAATAATGAACATTCCATGCCTTTTGCTTTTGACAAATGTTTTCATCCTTCCAGATCATAGTTGTCTTTCTTCTGAATGTCAACATCTTTTTGATTTCATTTTTTCCTGCTGTAAATTTGTAAAAGATTTCGAAGATGTTGCTGCGTTGTCAGGTCATTTGTTCTGTAGATGTTATCGTTTTCATAATTGGTAATTGATTAATAGCTGATCCTCCTTCAGGGCAATTACTTTCGTCATTGTTACTTATCAAAGCCATGGAATCCATCATCATTTGCAATTGAATTCAATGGAGGTATTTTTTTTTTTGTCTTTCGCGATTAAATCGTCTTTTGAAAGGTAACAATTTTGTTGATGAGAATATTTCCTTCCCATCTTTTGAAGCATAGACTTTCCAAGATGAGGTAAGCCACAATCGTATAAAAATATCTGATGAAATCGAACCGACGCAAACAATGCAAATAAGTGATGATATGGAGAGGGAATTCTGCTTTGTTATATGATCCTTACCTTGGGTGCTGGGATTAGATATTTTCATGCTTTTATCAAATGTGTTACTTTGAATTGAGGATTGGAATTGAGCTGAGACACGGTAAGTTTATAGCCAAAATTTGTGCCGAAAATTGCCCAGGGTAATAGAAAAATAATTATACAACAATGCACGAGTTCAACTAAAACAAAACTTAGGCAAATTGTTTGAACATATCACAGTTGTTTTCCCGTGTCAGACATATTGAATCAACACTCGTTTTCTTTTGACTGCTTAAGCATCAATGCATTTTTTCTATCAGCAATAAAAATAATTGAATTCTTCGTCAATTCCTATTGTTTTTTCTTTTCTTTGTCTCCTGTCTTTTTCACTCACTGAGACTCCTCATTGCTATCTAATCGTTTTTTCCTAAAGAAACATTCTTTATTATTTTGTTTTTTTATTCATTCTATATATTTTTTTCATTAAGACAATGTGACCACAATTTTGACTGTTCGACCGCTTACCCTCAGTATCCTGGTGTCAGGTTATAAGAAGTAATATTAATTGTCTACAGACTGGCACCATGACACTACAAACAATACCGAGGAGGAACACCAAAGCAGGGGAGAGGGTCAAAAGGTTGGCGAAGTTGATGAACAGGGAACAGCAGGAAGGGGGAGCTTCAGCTTGAGGAAAAAGATCTAAGATTAGACAAAGCTGGGAGAAAGAGAAAAAATTAGGACAGAATGGAGAGGAAGATGAATAATTGGGCAGGTTTGGGCTGGAATGGAAAAGTATAGACGAGACTGGGGAGAAAGATAGAACGTAGGACAAGACTGGATACGTAAGGGAATTGATTGAGAATGGCTGGGGTGGAGTATTGAAGGACGTACAGGGCTGGTAAGAGAAAAAAGGATGAAACAAAATATTGAAGATAACTCATCGTACACTCCTGCAAAAATAAATAAATCCATAACGCTTTGAATTAAAAGGAACGTTTAGGAAAAAACATAGAAATGAAAGTACAACTCATTTTTTACTCACCAGGTTTGTTGAGTTTGTTTCTTTCATCCATACATACCATGACCTCCCAGATGATTGTGGCTCTTCCTTGCTCCCTCTCTTTTGTCGCTTACAGTAATTTTTGTTCCGTCATTCATTTGATCATACTCGTTTTTCTTCTACTCCTCTTGCTTTGGATGTACCGAATAGGTATAACGCTTTGTAGGCCGTGTTTATCCATTTTATGAACCACAAAAAAACTATCTTCTGATTGTAAGCAGCATCTTTTCCGAGATTTTTGATATCTAATATTTGCTGCATGACCTTCCCATCTTATCCTCAATATTCGTCCGTAGAACCATCCGTCATTTACTTTGAGTCTTCTCTTATTTTTCTCACGGTATTGCCCAGCGTTCACTGGAATATGCTAGATAATACATTGCATTTACTTTCTTTTTTCTTTCTGGATGATACGATATTGTACATAATTTCCCTAGATCTTACTCTTTATGAATAGTGGTCAGTAAAATTCCCTTCTAAAAGTCCTTGGATCCTGTCATAGATTGATCCAAAATATCTCCACAACTGGAATCTAACACTCTATACTCAGCCACGATAATCAGTATAACGCATGTACATAATCATAAAATATAACAAATTCCCAGAAGTCACTCTTCGACTTCATCGTGATAGCTTTTTTCAAAGCACTGATTGGGGGGAGGTGATGTTTTGTATTTGGCAATTTTCCCTGTCACAATAATCCAACGAACATGACAGAAAAAACACTAATGCTCGAATAAAATTCAACATTTTATGGTAGCATATATCTTATGTTTTTTTTTTATATATTCTTCTGTTCTTCTCAGATAAAAGACTCTTTATGCCGTAAATATTCATTCGAGATGTGTGGTTGAAGTGCACATGGTTGTTTAGGGCTACTATTCATATTAGCTCCCAAAAGTATGAATTACCAGAATTGATCCAAGGAAATAAATCCTGGTAAGTAGCGCGTGCACTGCTTAAGCACAAAAATAAGGTTAGTACAAAATTAGTTGGATTGTTAACAAGACATGGAAATAAGAGCAAACGATTAGATTAACAACAGTGATGAGTATTAATTCCAGGGTGAATTAAAATAAATGATGAGTTTCTGCCGACAGAGATATGTGGAGGGATCTACCAGGATAGAAATATAGATATAGGAAGAATATAGAGAAAGAAATGTCACAAAGTAGATGTGCGATAGTCATCCTAGTTGTAAGCACTATGAATTTATCTCTACAGGTCTGACCTAACTACGGTGAGAATGCTTGACTTGGATAGGATGTGTTGTTTGTATGAATATGTGATGATGCATGTGTAAAAAAAAAGTAAGTATAAAAACTATATTAACTATCCCAACTCGAGAGAGAGAGCGAGAGGGAGGGGGGGGGGAGAAAAACGAACCTACCTAAAGGCTGTCGAAACAGAGAGATAGGAAGAGTTTTCTGCCCCAGTTTATATACTGCTAAGATAACAATCAGTTATCTTATCGATAGTTCTGTGTAACATCAAAGAGGGAGCGACAAGGAATTTATCATTTTTACAAAGATGTAAAGGATGGCAAATTGATCTCTGCCAAAGGCAGATGATTCTGGATATGTATGATTTTCATTTGCTGGTGGGCACTCCTTTTGTATTCCATGGTGTGAGGATGAAGTGAAATGAAAATAGGGTAATATGTTGGGAACAAAAGGAACGAAAAAAAAGCATAAGACAAAGGGGGCTGCAGATATGAGGGAAAGGAAAAAGATAGAAAAATTGCATTGGAACAGAACAAATGAAATAACGATATTGTACAAAAATTTAAAGCAAGAAGAAAAAACAAACAGACAGGGAGGAGGAATATGCAAGGTCGATTAAGAAAGATTCTTAAAAAAGTGGAAGTAAAATACTCAAAGTAAACAATAACAAACCTGTGGTGTTATAATCCTTTTTCACCTTATATACATGAGCAATGAGTAAGTTGGTTTTTATACCGCTAATGACATCTGCTCATGGTAGAATAAGGGAGCATCGGTGTGATAAAACTGTTTGACAGTGGTTGCCTCCAGTTACTTCGGAGTGGAGTTTATATACATTGTCTCCTTCCAACGTTTTTTTTTCAAAGACGATATATATATATTAAAGTTATAAAAATGATAACATAATGATGAACACGAACGAGGGGGAAGAGTTCTCCCTGCGAAAAAAAGCAAATTCATAGGTATTTATGGGGAAACTGGAAGAAAATAGATAATCAGGAGCAAACATTACAGGTAGGAAGAACAAAGGGAAAAAAACGGAATAACCAGTGAAAAGTGAAAAAAAGAGACGGAGATTGAACAGATGAAATGTTTAAGTACAAGCGAAAATCAACATATTATAAATGAATGATGCTGATCAATCTGTTGAGAGAGATTTGGCAATGAAAAAACTGAAAAAAAAACAAAAAAATGTAACAAACGGAAAAAAAGGTGGAAGAGAGAAAGTGGTGCAAAAGAAAAGAAAAATGGTTTGAGGAAAGAAATGTAAAACGGGGAGGAAAGAAAAGGGTAAGCTCAGAAACAAACAGGAAATGCAATGATTGACATTGAAGCATTCAAACGACTCATCGAGACCAAAAAGATATAGAAAGTAGATCAAACTATTGGAAGTATATATTTACAAAAACAGTAATCAGCTGTGAATCGATTAAATGCCCATATCTAATATATTGCCTTGTGTAAGTCAATGTTTGTTTACTTAGGAAAATTGATCATGTCGATGATATACAGAAAAAAAAGATGCAATGACTACACACAAACAAATACAGACACTCATATACATGCATGTGTGTATGTGTGTGTGTGTGTGTGTGTTTGTGTGTGTGTGTGTGTGAGTGTGCTAATGCGCATTTGTGTATATGTATTGGACTCAGGTTTCCAATGAGTAAAAAGAAGGAAGCAGTCATCCAATTGGGTACCTAGACTTCATTGTCCATGTACTGACATATTCATAAAATATGAAATGATCATCTCAGCTAATGCAGAGATGAAAACTATCTCTGATTTCCAGTGACACTTCTTTAAAGTTTATCATGTATGGAAGAAGTTTCATAATCTTTTGATTGAGAAAGAATTGCGTGATCCGTCTCTGAATTTTATCAGATCCACATCTTGCTATGATCTTCTGAGAAGATATCCTTGGACTGTATCCAGAACTTTTGTAAATATTCATTTGGGTAAACGAGAGCATTTTCATCTCCGTTATCAGAGCTAAATAGCTCGTGATATTGCTTGTATCGCTGTGTATTGTTCATATATTGTTTTGCAATGAGTATACACGTCCCTTCGGTTGTATGTGGCAAGGAAATGATAGTGAAGACAAAGGCTCTTCACCACCAGTTGGTGTTCTGATAATACCACACACGAACATCACTTATAATGAGGAAGAAATTCCAAGTATGATAGTAGATGCAGAGAGTGAATGTAGTAATACACATACGAGTATATAGATGAGCAAATGAAAGGTAAATTTAATGCACAAACATTTATGACCATACAGGACTGAAATAGAATACCTGACAAAATATTGACAATCGTTGAGAGAACAGGGATATATGGTGGGAAGTTGCTTCTAAACAAAAGAAGGGACCTTTGTGCCGTGTGATAGTAGTAGTTTTGTGTCGGTGTATTTAGAGATGACTGAATTGCAATGAATTCATGGGGATCAGAACATAAAAAAAGAATGCTTTTGAAGACCAGATATCAGTAGATATGTTTAGCAGCCATGTTGTTGGCAATGTATTTGAAATTACGTATGAGTAACATTTCCAGACGCTGCAAGACACACGATGGACAAACTATTTAAAATACAGAAAACACATAAGTTCAGCCATTTTGTTCGTCCCTGTGTGAAGATAATTCGAATACTGATCATATTAACTGTTTAGTAGTCGGACGTGTCGCCAATTTATTTATGAGTAACAGTTGTATATGTGATTGAGTAAATGTGCATACTATAGATGTCATAACATCAGTGTATTAGAAAGAATAAACGTTTAGTTCAGTGATTGATCATACTGGGGAAGAAAGTGGAGTTCGTGTCGCCCGGAAAGCTGGTGAAATGATACCAATCTTGGAGATGTGAAAAGACAGAGAAGGAGAAACCGGCTAGAAGTCCCAGGGCAAATGAATAATCGATTAAAATATGATTAAGGCTTTTATTGGGAGTCATCGTCGGAATTAACGATTTACATACCTAGCTAAAAGGAGGGTTTCAAAGGGGGTGTTACATTCGCATCTTTGAATAATGATTTATTCTGACAATCCATATGACCTTAGTATACTTACTATCCAGACTTGTCCTCACCTCAACCATCAATGGTGTAATCGCACAACTGTTGTATATGTAATAAGCGGGGAGTAATCGTAAAATTAATGTTAAATTATTTATTGTGAACAAAGAATATCGAACGATTTCCAATAAAATGAAAAATAGCAAAGCACCGGTTTTAGAGATTATCTATCTTTATTCCTGGCATTTGTCATTTCCTAAAATTCACCAGACCTTTATAGCAAGAGCCAGTAATTGCTAAGCTTGTCTTGTTTGTAACACCATCTTATATTTTGCCAACCCCTATCAGTTTGGTATATTGTTTTGGAGGATCCACTTGGTGAATCATGACGTCAGTAAATTGTCCTCGTTACATTACTGGCTAATCTCCTTTTTGAGTTTCCTTTTGATATCTCTGACAACAGCTTTTTTTTACTATATTGTGTTAGGATTTCTCCATGTGACGATGAGCATAAGTGTCCACAATGCACTTTGGATCTTCCTCAGTTTAGGAGTCAATCTCATTGCTAACGTAGACGTCACTTTGACTGTACAGTTACATATAATAAAAAGTATTAGAAGTACCCCTTTTATTTTCACTTTTTAAGATTCAAATTGTTGTACTAAAAGTTTTGTAGCCTTGAGTTAGTCAACTAGATTCTTCTTCAGAATCCATTGAGATTCACAGTCCCAGATTGATGTAGCGGTTTACTTCTGGAGAACTACGTGTTCGATTCTTTATTGGTATGTGATTGTCCTTGACTAGTCTGTTTACTTGACATTTGTTTTACTGAAACCTATATGATGATGAACATTGCATCATTTATTCAGTTTGTTTTTAAAAACAAGGATAGTTCTCAATCAAAAGGACGATACAATCAGCACATATGAGTGTATTCACAGCCAACTATGATTCGTCCATTTCATTAGTTTAGACCGTGGAAGATGATCTCGAGGTAGGCTAAAAGGAATGTCTTTCACAATAATAGGGATATTTAGAATAATAACATTCATGTCCTTGGAGATTTCCTCTGAGTCAAAGGCTTCTTTTAAGTCAACAAATCTGGAGCAGTTGCTTACCTCACCAACTTTTTCTTAATATTGTAAAAAATGTTGTTATGCTTTACTTTCTATTTTTTTCAGGAATATATTTACTTCCCAGGAGAGAAAAGATATTCATCGATATCCTCTTGGAGAGCAATATGAATTTCTGCTCTTTTTTCATTTGGTCAAGATTGACCTGTTAAGACTTTATAGATGGCCAATACAGTATCATATAAAAAGGGAGTGCATATATATATATATATATATATATATATATATATATATATATATATATATATATATATATATATATATATGTATATGTATATATATATATATATATATGTATATGTATATGTATGTATATATGATAGCGTTTTTCTTGAAGAATTTCATGATACCATTTTGAGATGTTGTCGTTTATTACTATTATTTTACTGCAGTATTTTATCATGTCGATGTGTGATGTCCGAAGCTTTGTCTTCCGACCACATTTTCAACAAATCATAAAATTTGTATTCCTTATAGCCAATTTTTTAACAATTGCCTCATTGATATAAAATCATCAAAAAACCCAAAATACAAAATAGTACAATATATTCCTGGAAACATCTATTGTTCACGAGCAAAGACAAACTTAGCAAACCCACCTCAATGGATTGGGGGACAAAAAACAATGGATCTATTTTCATACATATCATTGTCTATGTTTTGGTCTTGGAACTGACAAACAAAGATACTGTGATGGAGTGGCTAATGCTGATATGTGTGGTTTAGGGGTTCGAAGGAAATAATAAAATAGTTGGATGTTAAAGGGGTCTCTTTCTCTCTTTCTCTCTCTCTCTCCATATATATATATATATATATATATATATATATAGAGAGAGAGAGAGAGAGAGAGAGAGAAAGAGAGATAGAGAGAAAAATAGAGAGGAGAGACCGATAGAAAGTGAGAGACAGAGAAAGGGATGGTAAAAAAGAAAGAGAATATAGAAGTTGTGTTAAAAGTTGTGTTAGGCAGACTCAACCGAGTAGATGTTTTTGCGATCGGTTTATCAACGAAACTCAGACTAATTTGACTCTAACTAAACTATGTCCTTATGTCTCTCCACTTCCCCGTTTCTCTCTTTCTCTTTATATATATGTATATATATATATATGTGTGTGTGTGTGTGTGTGTGTATGTATATATATATATTTATATATATGTGTGTGTATGTATAAATATATACATATATGTATATATATATATATGTATGTGTGTATATATATATATATATATATATATATATATATATATATATATATATATATATATATATGCATGAGTGTGTGTGTGTCTGTGTCTCTGTGTGTCTTTGTTTGTGTATGTATATATTTGATGAATGTATATACTTTCCTTGGAAGTATATTTTGTCAGGCATGGTGCAAAACCAAAAATTACGTGAATAAACGGAGAAATTAGCTTCGACCACTATAAATCGGCCATCGAAGCGTATCATTCTCTATTCATTTTTAGGATCCAAGGCTGCTCGGTTTGCTACTGAGCAGCAAAATTCGAATCAAATATCATCATTAGCTTTTTTAGCGTCTCTTGTTTGGCATAGACCTTTTTGTAAGTCTGCCAAAAAATCCATGGATCTTTCACAGCCCATAATGTCTGAACTAGTCTAGTTTATCATGCTATCTCGTATTTTGCCGGTTGCATTCCCAAGAATGCTCTCTCAGGATCCATGTTGTGAGTTATTATATAAAGCAGTTGTTTGACATTCTCTCAACATGGCCAGGCTATCGTCAATCGAAATACATAATCACCCTCATGATATCTGAGACACGTGCTTTTTGCTTCTTTTTTTCTCATGTGTTGTGATTTCCCTACGTGATTTTGAGCAGAATTCTATTTATGGTGATTTGAATAGTTCTCAACTTTGGAGTCTTCCATCATTTTCCATACTTCAGCTCCATAGATGACTATTGGGGAATTTATCATAGATCTTGCAAAACTGGGCATGGTAAACGACTGCATCTACCGAGGACAACAAATATCCAAGAGTAGGAAGTCAAGTGGATAATCACTTTGAGATGGCTAGCATGCAGCAGAGAAGGCTCAACTTTCAAAGACCAGAAGGCCCGAATAATCCCTTAAAGAAGAGTGAACAACCAATGCATTATCCTGATAGTCTCTTGTGGAGCTGAAACATGGATCCTAACCAAGAGATAAACCTACAGACTAAGAAGTATGCATTGTGCACATGAGAAAATCATGCTCAACCTTACATGGCAGGAACACAAAACAGCACAGTATATAAAGAAGAAAACAGGAGTCCGGTACATCATGGACGCCATTTAAAAACTCAAATAACAATGACGAGGCCATGCTGTAAGAAGGAAAGACTATCGATTGACATCATGACTCAAAACATGGATCTCCAGAGATCGCATGCGAAACTGAGGCAGACAGAAGACAAGATGGCCAGATGAACAAGACAAATTCAGGAAGTACTGACTCTACAACACTCATGATAGAGAATTGTGGGGAATCCTGGGGAAGGTCTCTGTCCAACAACGGACGTTAAAAGAATGATGATGATGATGATGATGATGATGATGATGATGATCTTTCTGTATTTTTAGATAGATCTTTGTTTTTTTCAATGCTCTTCCTGATTGATTGTTTGCCTTATTGCATATCGACGACTTCAATAGAGTGGTTTCTATTCTGTTATTTGTTGATGTTTTGTTTTAGTTTGGTGAGGTAATCAACTTTGAAAGATCGGGTAAGCTATTTTTGTACGCTGTGTAATTGCTATTGGTGTTGAACATCTTCGGTCGTCCCTTCGGACTATATATCTAAATTTTGCATTTAGTCATTATTGGTCACTTTTTTCATTCAGGGCCTGGATATATTTGACTGTGTCCCCTGATTTATGTAGGGTGTTCTCCATGTCAATTTCTAGTAGCCTTTGAGTCTTCAAAAAAAGATGTTCCTGATTTTGATCTCATTTACTGTTTCCAAATTAACAGGATCTTCAACCCTTTCGTTCTCTGCTCTGAATTGGAACTAGTCAACAATATATCCTTGTGCTACGAAGAATTTCGTGATTTTTGTGTAGTGAGTTCACTTTGTACCACTTGAAGAGCTGTGGCACTGAATGCATGAAATGAGATAGCTTTGGATCCTTTAACGTTGTCTGTGAGTTTTGAAAGAACTAACAAAGCCACTCTGTCCCATTTTTACTTTTCCATGACCTCTCAATCATTGTCTTCACGGAGCCAATACTTGCTTAACTAATAAGTTATCCAATCTTATATGCTGTTGGCCTCAGTGTCAGCATATGATCTCTGGATATCTACGTTGTGAGTTGCAATGACCATTAGTTGTCTTGCATTGTTACTATAAATCACTGAACATTTCCTTATTTAACACTGTAACCATGCAACATATCGTAATCTATATATTGCATTTTTAACTGAACATCATTCAACGTTGGGTTAAACTCGATGGAGAGTTACCTCAGAAAAAGAAAGCAAAAAAAACCCCAAAAAACAAACTGGTCAATGCATAGTTGACATATGACAAAAAGAGAGTTAGTAAATAGCATGTTTGGCCACATCCTGGAAGACTGGACTCATTTAAATCAAGCTATGTATTGTTTTGTTTTTTTTTGTATCATATTCACTCATGCATTTTACAAATAACTCTTTCCACATAATGACATCTGTGATTGCAAAAAGAATAGAAGTTTGTATGCAGATATAGATTTTCTTTATAAGGAGTGTTTTTTTTCTATTGAACAGTTGTTTTTTTGTTGCTATGATCATTTTGAACCAATAAACCCCTTAATTTATGCATCAATCTTTATAATAATGTAGGTGAAAAATCTGTTTTTTCAAAATCCCCCGATCGTTCGGAAGGTTATTCTCATTGTGAAACAAATCTATAGTGGTAACAACAGCTCTATATTTGTGGAATATATTGATCACCTGCAATCGAACTTAGAGTATATATATATATATATATATATATATATATATATATATATATATATATATATATATATGTGTGTGTGTGTGTGTGTGTGTGTGTGTGTGTGTGTGTATACATATATGTGTATATATATACATATATATATATATGTGTGTATATACATATATATATATGTATATATATATATATATATACATATATAGATAGATAGATAGATAGATAGATAGATAGATACAAGAGAAAGAAACAGAGAGAAACAGAGAGCCAGAGAGATCTTTTCGTATCCTTCAGTGTTAATCTTTGGCATTGCTGTTTCCATGTCTGAGCAATTCGAAATTGATTTTTAGTTTGTTTCGTCAATTTTTCTCGTTCTGTTTTTTGAATGTCATAGTCAGCATCAAGTGTTCATTGTAGAATCTACATTTCAAGCACATTGATCAGGTAACATGTTTTAATTCATTCTAAATGAATTCCAGGTGATCCCTATTCTTTGTTTTATTTTACTTTTAATTACCAGTTAACATGTCTATAACTTCCCGGTGCCATTGAAAGAACATCCGTGAACTTGAAGTGGTTTAAAATGTTTCCGTCTGTGTATATTCCAATTTTCCCTTAGTTGGTGGTCTGGAAGACTCTTTCAAGACCCACTATGAATGATTTAAGTACTATCATAATGTATTGACTTATCTCTCCTGCTATATCATTTTGTCTGTATCTTTATGTCCTCTAATTCAAGAAATGTCATTTGGAGAGTAGTGCTGAATGAATTGTAAGAAATTCTCATTACCACATCAGGTTGAAGAATTCAATCTGTCCCATAAGGAAAGATGTTTTTTTCATGATGAACGGGGACACAACAAAAGACTATAGATTTAGAGAGAGGGTGTTTCACTCGCAATTTTTTTCATTAAAAGAGTATATTATCTTGAAACATAGGTTTACAAAGCTTGCTATCAAGTCATACATCTATTTCAACGTATTTGGATAAGCATTTTATATATATATATATATATATATATATATATATATATATATATATATATTTCCCATGCAGCAAAATTTCATTGTTATACATTTCCAAACAAATAAACTTCATTCAGTAAAGCTCGATTTATATCATAGAACACAAGAACTGATGAGATTGTAGGACAACTAGGAAAAAAAATGTAAAAACGGAGCCAAAAACTATGTTATTAGACTTCAACGATTGGTATATGGGATCTCTCGTTCGCTTGGCATTTTCTCGGCTTTTCTTTTATTTTAAACGCTGTATACTTAATAAGGTTGTTTATGCTTCCACAGAAGGATTCACCTTCAAACCTAACGAATTTTTGGGACATCATATAACATTATTCGAAGATGGGGCAAAATTGTTTCTTCATTTCTTGTCATTTTATATGACTTTGATTTCAGAAAAGACAATGTTAAGTAACAACCCCATACTCATCAACATGGAATCAAATTTGATCAAATGATTCAAGAATCAGGAAAGTCACAGATCGATAAAATCAAGAGGAGAAATTATTTAGTTAAATCTAATAGACAGGGAGAAAACGGGTAAATGTCACAACTGAGGAATTCAGAAAACGTCATCAGTTGACCTCAAAGTTTTGATTCAATTATGGTTCTGTTTGATTTAATTATTTCCCTGAGAAGTGTAATATGAAATATGTCTGAGGCTACTTGGCACTGACTCTCACCTCCAGTTGCGTGAAATCGTCATTTGAGGTGAGAAAACTCATTGATCAACTAATGTAAGGGACTTGACTGAGTCGGACTGATGACACTTTTCTAAAAGTATAATTCAATCAATGATCAAGTAGTGTTCGAATAATGCCCAAAGCCAAGTGGTTCCTAAACTTCATTCTGTGACCTTACACCAGACAACCAATCTAATAAAATATTGATATACATTGGTTACGACCAGATCATATCTGACGTATCAGCTTCAGTGCAATTGCAGAAATTAGGTAACGTCAAGTCCTGTTGGTGACCCAACGTACAACCTCCTTTGAATACCACGCCTCTTTTAGCAGTAAAAGAGTAAATACGGACTGAAAAATCGGAAATGCTGCCGATTGCATCAGTCATTGCTATGATGTCATTACTATAATCTCATCGATGAGCAGAATATTTTAAGCAATGTTATCCTCTTTGAAACATACCAATGAATGTATTCGACTTGTGTAACCCGGTGGGAGGTGAAACAAGTCATTAAATAGACGAAAAAGGAAGGCCCCATGGCCAATAAAACATCACTATCAACCACTCTGAAAAGCAGATAAAATCATCTCTTGTTTAAATTTTGTGTCTAGAACACAGTAAAGACCCGTGCGATTCGAACACTGCTATCATAATGCTTTTAAATTAAAAAAAAAAGAAACCAGGGGTAAACCTCAACAACTACAAGCCTGTAAGCTTATTCAACTGCATTTACATACTTTTCAAAAAATCATCACCAACCGAATCTCGAAAACACTCGATGAAAACCAACCACGAGAGCAAACTGGCTTTAGTAGAATCTACTTGACCATGGACCACTTACGTTCGATAATTCAGCTGAAAGAAAAAGCAACAGAATATAAACTACGACTTGCCGTAGCATTTATCGACTTCAAAAAGATGTTTGACTCAGTAGATGTCCCTGAAGTCATTGAAACCATCACTTGACGAGGTGTATATCCAGTATACACCAGTGCAGAAACATATGTACAATAACAGCAGCTCTTTGATCTGGTTGCATAGAGACTCAGACCCCTTTCAGCCCCAGAAAGGAGTAAGACAAGGTGATACCAGCTCATCCAAATTCTTCACAGCCTGCATCGAAATGATCTTCAAGAGCCTAGCCTGGGAGAGTAAAGGAATTAAGGGACAGCAAGCTTCTGAGCAACCTCAGATTTACCAACGATATCGCCCTTTTCGCAAAGAACCTACATGACCTCCAACTAATGATAGATGAACTAAATAAAGGGAGCAAGCAAGTCGGCCAACACATGAACTTCAGCCAAACGAAAATCATGTGCAACAACCACATCAGAGATAAAAACGCCAAGATCAAAATCAAGGACACAGAACAGGAGAAAGTAGATCAGTGCATCTACCTTGGATAACGGATGTCCATGAAACCCTGAAAAGAAGAAAAATCAAGCAAATAATCACACTAAGATGGCAAGCTTTTGACAGAGCAAGCTTAACGTCAAAAAATGAAAAAAAATTCATTCATTTTAAAAAGAAAGGTGTACAACCAATGCATGTTCCCAAAAGTCAGTCATGGAACTCAACAATGGAACCTAAATCAATCGTGAACAGGGATATCAAAGATTATAAGAGAAATACTGTCAGAACTTGCCAAAAATTACTAAAACGTTGTTTTGCATTTCTCCTGAGCTGAAAGTGTCTATCAGTCTTAAAAATGAAGATTCTATTTGTGCTCCAGCCCTGAGTACTGGAACTACAATCAGGAAATTATTTGACGCACTCATTTGAGCCGAAGCAGGTTGATTAAAAAAACTTGACCAAAACTAAAAGTTAGTTTTGTTAAGTGCATTCCTTGCAATTGTTTCTCACATTGAAGCTTATCCCATTTTTGGTTACACAGTTTTGGGCAATACTTCTAATGAATGAGGATACTAAATCAAGGGGTGCCAAGAGAGTTTTATGCATTTTACAAAATATCTCTCTCGTGTGATAGATGAATTATTAAATTCATTGACTTCAAGAAATAATATAATTCAAACAACTGGATAGACAAGAAGAAAGAGAGAAAATGAAAGAGAAGAGAGAGAGAGACGGGCAAAGTAAAATAACAGATGGAGAGACAAAACTCAACCAAGGACACAGACATTTGTTCTGCTATGTTGTTGTTGTGTAGAAGAAGAGAATGTGGAGGAAGGGGAAGAGACACAAAGAATAAAAGGGAAAAGGAATAATGTGCTGGAAAATGACAGGTGGGAAAGGGGACGGCAAGTATGGAAAAAGAAATAGAGAGACACTGAGAGAGAAAGAGAGAGGAGGAGAGAGAGAGGGGGAGAGGAGGAGGGTAGAAACAAAGAGAACAAATGGAGGTATGAAGGGGGCGAGTAATGGATTACGGTAAGTGATGAGGAAAAAGGAAGATCAGAGAGAGAAAGATAATATGTGGAGGGGGACGGGTTGGCAGTTCATCGCTTGGCTACGAGTAAGATGAGATTTTATTAAAATCAAACAATAAATGATGTCAGTGAAGAGCAAATCAATAGTTCTTAGTGTCCTCAAAACAGCAAAGGCTATGCTTCTCAACCAGAATTCAGAGGAATTCTTCTATTTGTAATGCATATAAACTTGTCAAAACGTCTTAAATCGGCTTTTTATCCTTCATAAACCAGCATGAAAAAGCCCATGGTGTTTTTGGTTTTGTGAAGAGCAATAAATTTGAAAAGTCATGAGTAGTTCGTGATGTAGGGAGATCGCAAGTTAATATGATTCTGCCAGTTTGTATAACGTCGCATACATGAGTAAACTGGATAAAAGATGAACTGATGGAAATTTTGAAGATTACCCCGAAAGGATTTCTATCATTTTGTGGGAGCAATACAATTACAAATTGTATAGAAGGCTGATTGATGTATAATCATCCGTGACGATCATTTTCAAATAAATGTATTCCAATAAATATTTATGGACCTTACCACACACACACACACACACACACACACACACATATATATATATATATATATATATATATATATATATATATATGTGTGTGTGTGTGTGTATATATATATATATATATATATATATATATATATATATATATATATATATATATATATATATCCATATGTCCAGGGTGTTAAAAAAGAATCATTGCCCAGCCGTTACCATTATGGTGCGCTGGTTCCTATATCAAGAGTAATTAAAATGTTTTGGTTGTTTCTTCCTTTGGGTAGATGCCCCACACTCCGCTGCTTATTTACCCTTGATAGTAAGGGTGAAGAGTATTTTGAAATCGACTTTTCGATTCCATTGTCTTCTTTGTCAACCTTTACCTTGTTTGCATTTCCATAAAACCCATTAAGACTGAAAAATAATTGTTACAAATCATTCACTCATTCAGGCCGTCTGTGTTTGTGGAAACACCACTTTCATACTACTTCAACTCGTGGCACCGGTATGATAACCAATTGTGACCACAGTTTAGATATTTGTAGACACTATCTGTTGTAGATGATTGTTAATTTGAAGATTTGTGGGCCAAGAAACCCGTCAATGATACAATTACAAAATACTTCAGCAAACTGTGGACCTTATTCTTGCATAGTTTTGCTTTGCAAAACTTGAAAAAAGCTGTAAAATGATTTCGTTGGCTGAATATATGTCTAATATTTTCTTTAACCATTGTTCAAGTTTCTGTTACTTTTTTTCACCAATGAAGATTGGATTGATTCCAATGACACGAGAAATGAACAATGAATTCAAAGACAAGATGTCACATTTTTTCTCATTTGATTATTTGATTGAATTAATTTATTGATATTTTTTCTATCCTATGAAATAATATTGAATGAGAAGAAAATTGTCGTTGAAAACTTCAGACACGTCATTCAATAACTTCTTAAAACTTCTCAAAGATTATATTGATATGGAATGAAAAAAATGTCGCCCAAAGTATAGCAACTTCAAAGAATCGACCGTTGTGATGTGATGCCAAAAGATATGGAATCTTGAGAAGAAAACAATTTTTGTCATAATTTGTACCTCTGTTTCTATTACCATTATCATAATACGTTCCCATTTGAAATTTTCTTCAATCAACTTCTAATAAAGTATACATTTTTTCACCCCAATATCCAAGAAAATTGACTGAGATTTCTTCTGATGTTTTGAAATGAGATTAACGATTCACAAATATCACCTGAAAATTTCAAAGTGCATTTAAAAGATTCTTATTGTTATTTGAACTTTACGTGATCACAGGATTCTGCATTTACTTCTCAGGGTTGAAGACAAAAATTGAAGATTATATAAGAAAAGACATCAGTACAAGCGCTATTCTAAAAAAAAAAGCAAGTTTTGGACTCTCATTTGCGATTTGAAGAATTCAAATATATATGTAATACTGTTGCCGCCGTAATGACTTTATATAAAGACATCATAAGGTGAATAATGCCCCCTCCTCCGTCCGTCTCTTTTCATCAGTCTTTCCCTGTTACTGTCTCTGTTTCCCAATATGAATACACACACACACACACACACACACACACACACACACACATATATATATATATATATATATATATATATATATATATATATATATATATATATATATATATATATATGTGTGTGTGTGTGTGTGTATATGAAAATGGCAGTATTTGAAATATAAATAATCGAAGTAGAAGGAGATAGTCCGATATCTTATGAATATCGACATAAAACTTGAGGCTATATATATATGTATATATATATATATATATATATATATATATATATATATATATATATATATATATATATATATATATATATATATATATATATATATATATATATATATATATATATATGTATAAGCATAGATAGTTTTCAATTATATCTTTCTTTCGTTTTCGTCTGACAGTTGATGATGCAAGAAATAATTTAGCGTTCCTTGGCGCTGGAATGAGTGGATCGTATCGAGAGTCCCGATGCAATTAGATCATTTTTGTATTCATTTTGTATTCCTGTTTTTTATGTGATTTTATTTTTGAGAGGAATTTATGCTACCATCACGTGAATACTTTCTAAAAAGATTTCAAACTCACACTGCCACTTTTTTGAAAGTTACATGAAGAGAAAACAGTCAATAATCATACCAAAATTGAAAGCATAAACAACGCTTTGAAACATGATGGAATATTAATCCATCAAAATTTGACAGATTGATCAAATATATTCTAGACAAATTATCGCGTATCCCTGTACTTAGTAATTTGGCTAAGATTATATACAGCTTGTCTTGATTTTTCATTCTCATTTTGTTATGTTGTTTTTCCCCCATCAGAGCTTATTTGAAATATTCCCCTGTGTTTCAGATTGTTTGAATTATCCAATCCTCTTGTTATTCCTACTTGTATATAATTGCACACAGCAGAAAAATACAGTTTAATACTTTATAAAATAATTAAAAACATTTAAGGTTTGATATTTCACAGAATACCCCATTCATCTTTCGACCATGCAGTTACAATTGCTATCGAACACAGAAAAAAGTTATTGTTCTCTCTATCATAGAAGATATTTGATTATAAAGATATCCGATACATATTAACTGCTAAGATATTTTTTAGAGAAAAAAAAAAACGTTTGAATGTTACTTTTATACGTTTTTTAGAAGTTTGTTAATCCTGGGGTACATTTATTTCAATAAATCATATTTGTCAATGATACAAAATGATCCAACATATAATTTGGAATATAAAACATTCAAAATGATTCCAGCAAACTATATGTCTTTGCTGGTATCAAATTTATATGTATATCAAAGATGTTATGGATTTGGTTAGTATCTTTGCTATCTCAAACACTTTGTATTCCTGTATAGCTTCTTGTTTCCTGTCATAATTGATAAGGTGGAATGAATAAAAAAAGTATCAGTTATGTTTAACTTTAAAAATAAAGACTGCTTCAATGTGCATTCAATTGCACACAAAACCAGGTACCATCGTTAAAATGTTTACAGTTAAGCTGTGTATCATAACATAATTGTGTATTTCAAGAAATATGAGTTCGTGTATAAATATATAGACAATTACAGACGGTTAGCATATATATGATATTCAATTAATAACAGATAAATTCATGTGTATGATGCCAAGCACATGTAAAGCTGATGAGGAATTGATTTAGAAACAATTAATGGACTGTTTTTTTCATCACTAGTATCAACATCACAATAATCCGTTGATTTATGTCTGACCTTATCAGCTTATCCCATGCTAACTTTGACAGAGGTAATCTTAATGTCAAATCATAATTATACGTCCCTTTTTATGCCTTGCTTTGTACCACCTAGTTTGCTATCCTTCAAGCATATATCTGTCAACTCTGTACTAAATCTGTTGTTCTTCATTTTGGCCATGTGTCAAGCCAACCTCTATTTTTTGCTCGATTAATTCGATGACTGTTTTACTTATTTCCTTTTGTGTGTTCCTGCGTTCATTTTTAAGTAGATTTGTTAATTTTACTATTTTTACAACTATATAACTTTCAGCGTTGAAAGGGAACCAGAAAACATCGGCTATTCGCGATTGTTTCAGATGGTTGTTTTAAATATTCATCCTTTGGTGGGTCGTTATAAAATCATGGATGTGGAAATTGTATTTTCCTTGAACCAATCTTATTTCTATTGTTTTTTCCATATGCAATTTCCATGAAAGAATGTCTGGTTGTGAATTCTGAAATGTCACCTAATTGCTATTCAACTTTGTAATGAATGTATTGGATAGATATCTATAAATCCTGATATCTCTTTCCTCAAATATCATTCCATGTGGGGAAATTTTTTTTTTCTTTCTCAATTGATGGATCTGGATGAAATTCCGACAGAAGCTGTTTGCATTCACTTAAGAGTGATACCTTTTGGATATAGGGGTATAGTTGGATATCTCTAGCTCTTTAGCGTTGATAAGACGTAAAGACAAAAAAAAAACTATTGCTCAGCGGTCACCATAGCTCGAGTATGGAATGCTGATCAGTAGGGGTAGCAACTTCAGACCCATTAACGAAATTTGCAACCGATTATAAAAACAAATTTCAATTGGAATCTTGGTTTTTCAAATGAGTGTCCTCTAATTCTTCACATTGTTCATAACATTTCTTGAAATCGGTTATTCTGCATTTCTAAAGTGGCGTCAAGTCATGGTAATATTATCATTATTCAATTGTTTATTTGAACAGATATTTCCAGTATTTTATTTTGAACCTAATCTTTCAACTGAGAGTCTTGAATTATTTGGAAAAGCGGGCAGCGCCCCTCAGTGTAAGTTTGATCTGTTCAATACTGAATATCTTCACATATAATCTTGGACAATTTCTTATCAATCTAATAAGCAAAACAAATTGTGCTTTTTTTTGTCTTCTATGAATTATCTGCTATACATGACAGATCCCACAATGTTTTATAAGATTACGTAATGATTCCAACAAACCTCACAGAATATTTTATTTCCGTATGAAAGCACTCTCTGTATTCACTGAAACAGAAGGCAGGCCTAATTATCTATTCGAATGGATGATAATCCATTATCTTTTGGGGGCGATTCTATAAGATTGGACAATTCAGAAGTGTTTCTGGGTGATTAATGAAACATTTTAATCGAAACATCAGAGAATATTTACAGTTTAAATTAATTGAAAAAATCGGCTTTCTTTTAGTGGAGAGATTGCAAAGGAAGATGTTTCAAAGGAAGAAAGCGAAGGAGAGTGTTGGAGATTGATTGAGCATTGTGATGAAAAGAATTATGTTTTTTACGTAGCTTATGAAATATGAAATAATGATATTCCTGATAATATGTGCGTAAATATATATATATATATATATATATAAATGTTGGTTTATTCTCATGTGTGTGTGTGTCTATATATGTGCCTGCTTATATCGGTTCCCTCCACACATATGATGATACACAACGGTTCTAAAAATGAAACGAGGGAAATTTTGTTAAAACGACAAAAGGATGCATTCAATGAAATAAAAAATAAAAAATGATTTTTTTTTCGAATGCACATAAAGGCTTTTAATAGAAATCTGAAATAGTTTTCCCCAGAAGTTGATACCCCATGGATGAACAAGAATAAAACGCAAAAACAACAACAACAACAAAAAACAAACAATGTATAGAACTTTTGGGAATTTAATTAAGCTTTGATTGCCTCCAGAATTCGGAAAAATCTGTTTTGCAAAAAAATTAGGTGATGTGTCGATGATAATTTTCAGGAATGTTATAAAGACATTTGCTGTCTGACAAAGTTATTTTGCTTCTCTCGGTGAACCATCATCAACAACCAAATATATCTGTGTGAGACTGACTGTGCGTGCAGTTTTGGATAGGTTTGTTTGTGTATCTACGTTTTTTCAGTGTGTGTATGAGTGTGTTTAAGTGTATCCGCATCGCTATGAATCGATCAGTTTGATTCGGTGTATGTACGTGCGTGCGTACGTGTGTGTGTGTGTGTAAATGTATGTGTGGATGAATATTTGTATGAATGAATAAGCATTTGGATGCTTATAGCAATATATGTATGGGTGCGTCTTTACATGAGATGTTGAGTACGGATGCGTACGCCTGAGTGACTTAGTAAGTAAATACGAGTGTAGTGAGTGCATGAGCGTCTTTATCATGTACCATAATGACCTCTTTTTGTGTTTGTGCTTGTTTCCGAAATTCTTTTCATTCATTCATTTTTTTTTCCAAAAGGTTTCACATCAGCTATTTATTCACGAATTCCAAACAAAAATTGTGGACAAATTCATGAGATGAAAATGAATTTGAATTACCGTCTGCGGTTAATCGGATTGCTTATTGTGCAATATTTTTTTTCATCGTTTGATTTATTTTTATGTTTAGACCTAACATATTCAGTAAATTCCCGTCGTTAAAATTATCGAAATTGTTTTACTTCAACGATTTATGACGTATTTGATTAATTATTATATTCATAAGCATTATTTCACTGTCATTCGATGGACTTAATCCATATTTTTTACCATGTTCCCATTGGAAGGTGTTAATTTTTACGGTCTTTCTATCATTAATGTGTCATATTTCAGTGCCATATGTGACTAAAGGGAGAAAGCACTGGTTGTATACCCTTCTTATCAGGTCTTCAAAAGGCTTACCATTCTGGGGTGCCTCTTCAAGGGATTTTTTCTTCTTTTGAAAATTGCATAGAAGTTTATTATCCTTGGTAAAAGTAAAAGCCTGTTTCTCTCAAACATTGTGTTTCCGATTGTGATCAGTGTGTCTTTGTTATCAGCATGGTTAGTGTGTATGAACTTTATTCACTGATATTTATGTAAAGGTCATATTCCTCATTTTCTTCTTTCAATTCGTGAAGCTTTAGTTGGGGATCACACGAGTATGATAAACCATTCAAGCAGCATCATTGTCTTTGATTAAATATTCCACCCATGTTACGTAGGCCAATTGTGAATAGATTTGCTAATACAAATATATTTTACTAATCTTCTGAACAATGGACTGTGCCACTTGGACAAACTTAGTCATCTTTTCAGACGAGAAAAACTCCAGATACGACAGATATTACATATTTATATTGATAAGCATTATGAAGTGGATAATTCCACCAAATGTATCATGGGTAGCAATACGCATGCAACCTCGCACACGTGCAAACAGACGGTTCCAAAGGAATACGCGCACACACACACGCATACATAAGCAATAAACTGATACATCCAAAAAAGTTTACTGACCTGAACACTAGCCAAGAAAAACTTAATAAAATCTAAAATGTTGCTACAATTGAAAAAAATCATTCAAAAATAAAGCAACGGCTTTAATAACATTATAAAATCCAATTCATGGATTTAAAATGAATAAATGAATCATATTATGAATGCCTAGAATGTTTGGACAAAAAATGTTTATTCATTCAACTGGGACGAAGGCGTTTTCAGATTTAAATGAAAGTCTTTTTTAAACCTCAACATAAAAAAATTATCGTTGATTGTGCCGCCGCTAAGTCTATCCTTTAATACTAATTACATTGGTTATTATGACAATATCCAAGCAATTATTGGATCATCCTAAGATTATACTCCAATATATCATATTCACGTGTGATAAAAATCTATGCACACCAAGACCTTAGAACGAAATGTGGATATTGTCTGCTGGAATATGTAACATGACATGCTGAATTTCATGAGTTGGAGGACATGAACGGCATTTTTTCCATTTTGTATACTTGTAAAGAAGGACAAGATTTGAAATATGGGTAGAATGCATTGTAAGTCGATCCTCTAATTTAGGGGCACAATATATCCATGATTTTCATTTAAACATCGTAGCAGCATGGGTCATGAGCTATAGGAGAACCATTAGAATTTCTTAGCGGATACATTTCCATTTACCTCCCATACATCTAACATATTTGTTTTAAATTTGATCCCTCGGAAACTACACAGTTTTGACCAGAACCAAAAATTTGCAGGAATATTATACTTGGATCATGGATTCTGAATGTGAGCTGAACGGCTGACCAAAACATGGTTACCCAACCATTGATTCTATATAAACGCCACATCAATTTAAAACTCAAAACACATTTGCCGAACTTAGTATAAATAGCAAGTATCACAAAGAAATTAAAAAAATATGATCGTTGACCATTCAGCGAACAGCTGCCTCCCGTCTATTTTTGTTACTGCGAGAAAATTACAAGTTGTTTAGAAAAGAACGGATGTTTTCAAAATCTCTTCGGAAAATATGGTGAACTCCAAGAAAATTGACCGAAAAAAATAGCTTAGAATTTGATTCCTGAAAAAAAAATTAACATAAGATCAATGAAACAATTAAACGAGAAATGTAAACGAAGAAAATGTTTATTTAATTCTTTTGGTATCACCCTTTTCTCCGTTTGGGATGAAAACCATCTCCAAACGTCAAAAAAGGCTTCTGTTTTTTTTTAACATTTTTATTGTGTGTGCTGCCAACAGGTCTATTGCTTTCGAAAAGCTACAATCAGACTGTACTTATCATCACACTTGTTGTAATTTCAAATTAACTATTTATCAAATTGATTCGAATCATGAAAAATCATTCGATACAACTTCCTAACTTCTAGTTTTTGAGATACTTTGATAACTTTTTTGAATCTGACTAATATTCTAAATCTACTAGTAAACAGCTTGATTGGAAATACATCATTTAGAAATAATGAATAACAAAAACTAATGAAGTATGGTTAGGAGTTTCATTGTTTGAATCCTTGAATAGGAAATTGGAACCCCCCCCCACCAAAAAAAAAAAAATCAAAAGGAAAAAACTATGACTATCTTGTTCTTGATGTAGACTCTGCTCATCGTCAGTATTAACCATTTTTCAAAAGTTGAATGTATTTTGAAGCAAGAAAAACATTGAACAAGGGAGCCAGGAGGAATTTAAAAGAAAAAAAAGCATGCAACGTGATATTTGTCATTCCAATAAATCACAGTAGGTAATTTTTTTGTCATTTCACTGAATTCAATGATCTTTTTGAATATAAGTCATCCATAAAAACGCATATGCAACTACGAAAACGAGAACATATTTACTTCCTTTCATTTATCTTTTACAAGGTTACTAGAGTACGAAAAAGAGATCAATCCGTGCTCAATTCAGTATTTTTATTCCACAAAATTCCAAACTCAAAATCCCCAATGTAATTTGTCATTTGGAGAGATTGTTCTTTTTTTTTCATGATTAGTAATAAACGATTCTATGAATTTCCAAGCTCCATAATTTCAAAGCGTTTTATCTTTCAGGATACACCATGCACCTCTCTGGAAATGTGCCCTTTGCTTGCAAATAATTACATTATTCATGGAGTTATTAGTTTGACGCAGCACTTCATTTTGCCTTGAAGTAAACCGGAATAACATCTCCCATATTATTTTGAAAGTAATTTCTTTCTTTGCCAAAGTGGATTTACTTTTAATAGAATAACTTTCATAAAAGAAACAACCAGTACAAAAACGTCATTTTGAGTTGAATGACGTCGGAATAAACTTTCATGGAAAACAGAAAAAATGTTTTCCCACTGATATAATAAGGAATAGAAAACTGAAGTAATTATTATCCTGTGATAGCTTATTCAGAGTTTACTAAAATTGTGCCCGACAAAATGGCAGGTACAATTACGTCATGTATGGATGTAAACCAAAAGAAAGGCTGACACACAAGTGAAACTTTGCATTGCAACTACTGTTGGATCTACTTTGACAGCTGGTTTAGTCAGATGCTAACTTGAAACTTTATTTCCTCAAACATTCAAGAAGCGTGAGGTTGACATAACATGGAGTCAGGTAATAAACATTGTCTATGCAGCGTGAATGGTTTGCACGGCATGACCTTCTGTTAACTGACAATAATATATGAATGGTGATAACTAAACAGCTAAAAAGGTTTTACTATATATCTGACTGAATGAATTTGCAAGAGCAGGGCAAAAATGATTTGAGCATCTTTAACTATAAGAATATCAATTTCAGGGCTTTTGATACGACCTTGTATGGTTGTAAAAGTGTGTTATTTCATCAGATTAAAAGAAAATGTCACATTCTTGAAATCTTTCCACATTGTTCAAAATATATTTGGAAATTTAGTCTCATCAAAGAAAAGATTTGTGTCTCTTTTTCAACATCTTTAAACGTCATTCCTCACTCAAAGCCCTGACTTAGACTGTCACTTGACGGTAGAATAACAACCCAATTCTACATTGTTATAGAATGTGGTGAAAATTTTGAAGATGGTAAAAAAGTGGTGAAAAGTTGATAAGATAATGAGTAATAACTCTGCATCTACCAATAGAAGTCTTCATAATCTTAATCAGTTTGTTAGGACACGTCATTTGATATAGACTCTCCCAGACATTCACCAGACTCCTATATCATGGGCATTATCGAGCCAATGCATTTTAATTTTATATAGCTTGTCTTTCTATCTCACTTTATTTTGGCTAGAGCCTTGAGCCTGATCTCTGGGGTTCCAAATTGTGAGTCGTGATACCCAATAGTAATCTGCCTGTCTTGCAACATGTCCAGCTCATTGCCATTTTAATTTTCTAACAGTTTTTTTTTAAATCAGGTCTTTTATTCCTTTATGCCGAACATTATTCTCCTATGTGCACATCGCAGGAATAAATTAATTCAACAATGAAGGTTTTACACGGTGTAAATTACACGTTCAGGAAATAAAAACAAAACAATTCATTCATGTGTCACACGACTTATATCTTGAGTCATGTAATTCGTTATTTAGAGTCCAATGCATTCATTTATCTGAAACTGTGGCTTTTGACCTCCCTCAAAGCAGTTTGTTAGAGTCCTAAATGAAATGGTTCAAAAATGCTGCAAGGCAACAAATGAAAAAAAAGCAGAACTGACAAAATTGAATAAGAAAAAAAAAACTAGTTACGTTATCGTCATATAAGAAGGAAAGAAAAACAGCCCAAACACAGATCTTGAAGTTAGCTGTGACAAAATCTAGTAATGATGGTTAATCAGTGACATAATATCGATGTTTTCAGAAATATCTATAATGCAGATGATCAATTTTACTCATGATGACGCCATCGTAATATCTGAACATCTGTTAGCTTAGAAGAGAATTCAAATGAATTTGAAGTTTGAAAACGAAAATGAAACTCATAATTTGTTCAAAATGTTTTGATCACTTCTTCCTTCTATTCATTCATTTACTCAAAATGAATCAATTCTGATGCAATTATTCAAAAATATATACTAAGTCTTTGAAGGCACCATTTCTTGTTTTGTGCAATTCAACCATATGACACTGAACAGTGAATTGTGCAATAGGCTACATAGATCAGCTACTCTCTTGCTTTCTTTTTTTTCTGAATACTTGTTTTAGTCTTCCAGATTCTTTTTTTTTTTTGTTGTTATTTCTTCTCTTTTTAGAAAATTTGTCCGACGGTTCAAGATTACTTGTGTATTATTTTTCACTCAAAAGGAAGGACATTGCAAGTATTCCCATATTGATTCCCATTTTTCAAATGTTTTCTTTCCGTAAATGCTAATTGGGAGGAACAATTATGTCTACTAATGTTTCGATTGTTATCCATACTATACATAGTAGAATTTCAATTCATATTTGACACTTAAGAAAAAAAGACTTTGTCCGGAATTTTAGCTGCTTTAAATGCACATTCCAAAAGCATTTTTCGATACGTTTTACTGTGATAAAAATATCTCTTTTGATAGCTAGTATTCTTAGAAGTGAGGGGTGATAAATACAGAGAACTTGGAAGTCAAAACAAAAAGAACTGGGAGTGAACTGGTTCTATGAAGCAAAATAAAGACCTGATGACTTTTCGTGAAAACAAAAAAGAAGAAAAAGCGTACTGAAGGAACATCAAAAGAGTGAGGAATTCCTATATTCTGAATTCAGAAAGGAAATGGAAAATTGCAAAATGAAATATTTGGGAGGAAGTTTAATATAAGGGAAAAATCCTATTGACGTGACATTTCAATTCACTTTGCATTTTATTACTTGAACATTAAACTCATTGAATGCCAGTACATATAGTATCAGTATCAATGGTAGACATCACCAATCCCTTTGGTGGGGGGGAGAAGCTTCTTATCTATTGAATGTGATTAATTACTCTCCTCGTACACTGCTCTGAATGTACTTAATTTTCATTTTTTTGTTGTCCATTTTCACCTCTATTGAACATCCTGATTTGTAATACCCCTCTCCTTCGTTCTCCGTTATGGACTACGTATCTGTTGTTGTCTCTCCTTTTGTTTTGTTTCTATTGCATTTATAGTATCAGTAACAGCAACCAAACAAACTTGTTGTGTATTTATGATAACCATCAGTGAAATGACTGGCTAACAGGCTAATATAGAAAAGAACTAAATTGATCAACAGAAACCTGATGGATTTGGTATTTCGACATTCAAAGATTGAATGCTCTACTAGACAACTTGAACATTGAACCTATCGAGTTTCAGTTATATATCTCACCTGCTGAGCCATCCCCTGATCATGGAAGTTTGAACGATTAGGAAATCAACCTTTTGAAGCGTGTTTGGTTTTGAATTTCAATTAAATGTGCGCGGTGTGTCTTCATATCAGCATTGATTTCCAGCTCACTTGTGCACATAATTTCTATAATACACGCCAGATGTGGATGCTTGAAGAAACAGCATTGTCTCAGATAACAACGCTCTTGCAGCAAAAAATGCTGCCAACTGCTGTGTGCTGATACGACAATCCATTATACTCGTAAATCTCCCTCCTCAGCCTCCGTCCTTAATTAATGGAAAGAAAAAGTGCTTAGCCTGACTTCATGCAGTTTATTTTCAAACACAAGGCTTAATCGATTCAGGAAAGCTGCTGGAAACGAAGATGCATGATTAACACAAGTCATTAAACTTCACTACCCTATTAGCTGCACATTTATAGACGGGGCTACTGCAGTCAGAGGAAGTGAAGTGTGGCCAAACTGTTAATGCAACAGAGAATAGAATCCACAAACTCATGTAGAAAAGGTTTGTTTCTGCACTAATTCGTTTGGGGAGGTATGGATCAATGTTTCATCTCATTCCAAGTTAACTGATAAAGAAAATATGGCTATGGCTTGCAGCCAGTCTAAGACACGTTGAAATCGCCCCGGACCACAATTGGATCTCCCACGATGGTTCGATGGTTCTGCTATTAATTACGAGATAGATGAACGGTAGAAGTATTGCAGTCAATGAATTAGGCGCTTTTTTTTTCTCTTAAAAATGTCATTGCCCAGCTTGGCCCGTTACTCACGCTTTTTAAAGTGGAATTGATAGGAACTTCAATAATGTATCATTTTAAGATCTTTTAAATATATGGTACAATTTTTATTCCCTCTAGTACCAAAGGAATGATGGTGTGTTTTTTGGAAGCCAATTATTTTTTTAGTTTTCCTTGCTTTCACGGATGTAAAACACAGTGGTTAGTCTCATCATCTAGGGACATTTATTTTACACTAATGTGAGCATGCATTACCTCATTTTTAGCGTTACTTGAGACTGTATTGATACTTACTGGATATGATTCCATTACATTTATTGCCCAAGCAAGGCCACGCTGCCAAATTCTGTTACAAGTATCAGATTGACCAACATTTAGAAGGTCCAGCAACTTTTTTCACTCATTTCCTGCTATTCTTTTGTCACAGAAATATAGATCACAGATGATTTAGGAAAGACAATTTTTGAGGAAGCATCTCTTTCATTCTGTGAACAAAACTCGAGGAATATGTCAGATTCTTCATCATTAGTCTTTGGACACTGACCTCCCCAAGGATTCGACAAGCCTCCCTGTGTTGCCAGTATTTTCTAAATTTGTGAAGTTAATATTGAATTAGGTCGTCCTCAGTTTTGCATGTGATCTTTGGGGTCCATGTTGTGGGTAGTAATGTCCATTGTTATTTTTGGTTTTCTTTCAAATTCTATGGTGTCTTTAACTCCCATTTTCGTTTTATATACTGTGCTGTTTTGTGATCTCTCCATGTCTGGTTGAGTATAGACCTCTCATATGCACGTTGCATGTTTTCCTGTTTGCAAGTATGTTTCTTGGATAGGTTCCATGTTCTAGCTCTGTAAGTGACTCTCAGTAGGATGCATTGGTTGTTTACTCTCCTTTTTAGGATTTTTGGGATCGTCTTGTTCTTGAAGGTTGAGCATGCGTTGATATTCTACGCTGATTCTTTGCTCCATCTTATCCTCCTTTGTTGGTTACGTAGTGATTTGTTTTCCTAAGACGAACAGGTGTACTTACCCCAGTTTTGTATCTTCCATTACGTCCTTTCTCTCAATACAATCATTGCAAACACAAATCATTTGATATATTGCAAGCAAGCATGCATATGCCAGGGAAAAATACTTAAACTTAAAGTTATTTTCAAATAACGCACAGAAGAGGTTTGAATTCTATAGCCTTGTCTTCCTACCAAATCATGCCCCACGTCTGTTTTCCTAATGAATCATTGAAGATTGACAGCCAAATAACTGTTTTAGCCCCCCAAAAATTATATGGTAGGTGCATGATCTATTTGGAGGAAGACTGAGAGTTATAGATCTGATAACCTACTTATAACTGCCCACCTAATGCTAATATCAGGTGTTCATTTTGAGCAAGATAAAGTGTAAGACATCACTTTATTACGTGGGAATGTAATCCTCGAAAAACCATGCTTTCCGATAGAATCGCTCAAAGTTCATTATCCGTGATTCTAACAATTAGAATGTCCAGTTATGTTTTCTCAGAGTGCTACTATTTCGACTTACCATTAGCAGTCACATCTACTGACTTTCCTTGAGTTGATCTCTCTTCCCTCCTTTTTTTTCTTTGCAGTTACAAAACTGGACATTTCATCTGCGTTATAAATTTGCTCATCCTATTATATCCTCTCTATTTTTCAATCCCAACTTATCTGTCCTTCTCAAAAACTTTTTTGTACAACTTAACACCAATCCATTGGGAAAAGACGTGAAGAATAAAATAAAAAATGTTGTATTTTTCTCTCTTCCCGAGATAATCGATCATTTGCAGTTTCCTTTTCCTTCTCTTATCGTCCAATTTAACGTCACGGCCCTGTGAACTTTCTTTTCGTTTCATGCACCATGTCGTGCATTTTTTTCTCGCCCATTGTATTCCCATTTTTCCTTATTGTTTGCGCTCTATCCGCACAGGCGCTTAAATCCTCAATAATCCTTTGAATAAGATACATGAATAAAATCTACATTAAATACATCGCGTTTCGGAATGACTTATACAAAATTCATGAATACAGTCTTAGAATCGCTTCAGCCAGTACTTTCCAAATATATATAGCGAACATCCCTTTTATTCTTATCATGAATTCTTCGTAATAATCAAATATTTCACCCACGTCCCAAAACTGTCCATTTTGCCTTTTTTCTAAGCCTTGTTATCAGCTTACATTCCAGTGTTATCCCCTTCTCCGTCTACAGGAATACTTTCTATCAAATTTACTGAAGCATTCTCAGAGTGTTTATAGTCCACACAAAAAGCCGACTTCTATGATTATGAAAAATGAAAAATGAGGAAGGAACAAAAAGGTTAACGAGCTTCCTATTTATTTTGCTAATTAGCAACTCCATTTGTTATTTATGGAGACTGCCAATGATATCGTTTATTCAAGATAATTCCTTGTAGAGGAAAACTTAACATTGGATATGAACAATATTGTATGGTATTGGCTTGTAAATAAAGACCCACTAAATCCTGGGATTTGTTCACTGAATGTTACAGGGTTGATTGAAATGCGGTATGTTCGACATCAGTTTGGTTATAATAGCTGCCGGAACACTGTCAGAGTTGGCATTTTGAAGGGCAATTCAAGTTTGCCCTTCTCTTGAACCAATTGACCTCAAACTGAAAGACAACTGTATCAGTCCAGCGTTTTTACCCCTAAATAGTGGAGAAATCGATTAATGTCTTTCACAGAAGAAAAAATAAAGGTAAACTTTTTCGACAAAAGATTTAACTTGCCATTGCCAACGGTGGTAATCGTTATGTCTCTCGCAATTACACTTCTTTGATATCGATTCTATATTCTGAGCTGCTATCAACATCTTGAATTCATTATTTTCTCACCATAAAACTTTGAATATAATCTTTATAATATTTTGAACGGATTATTCGATCTAGTATGTTATGTATACAATTATTTTCATATTCAAATCTAATATATCAGATTTTTCATTTCAACCGAAAAAAAATTATTTCAAGCAATTATATTTGCTGAAATTTCCATTGTTATTTATGTACATGATTTATTAAACTTGGATAAGAAATGTGTAAGGAATATCCTATTCTGCCAAAGAACTTGAATTCCAAAAAGATAGTTAATTCCTTGAATGAGAATATTGAAATTCTGTAATGGTTGATATTAGAAAATCAAAAAATGAATAATCGAGACTGCGATACTACGGAATCTCACTCATGATATGACCCTAAGAGCTCCTATTGCCTATTTCCAAGATGACATTCACTTTTATTTGAGCAATGTTCCGTTGCAATTTCGTTGATTTTTTCGTTGAATCCATACATAGTTGAATGTATTCCTGGTGTTTAAAAAAAACATGAGCAAAACAAAAATTTTCCATGCAAATCAAATGATGTAGTGTGTGTGCATACTCTACTAAAACATCATGCAATCAGTTTTGGATAGCCTAGACACTTCCCCAATATAACTGATGCACCCTCTGAAACGGTGGTCTCTATTAACCGAACTCTTAATCCAGGCATTAAGCACGTCGATACATTAATTTGATAATGAGATATCACAATTGAAACTCAAAAACTTTTGTCCAGTTATTTTCCATTTAGCTTTCTGTCATGAAAAATAAAAGTAAAATCTATCTAGAAATACGGGAAATAATTTTTTTAAATTAATGAGAACTGATTCCCAACACTTACACTGGATGAAAAAGATTGAAAGAAACCGGAAAAGAAAATGAAACCTATGACTGTTCATTTTGCATGTCTTTGGAGAATGCAAGAATTCATTTCCCCTAAATTCTCGAATATTCCTGTACAACTTGCTTATGAATTTCTCAGCTCTTCAATACAGTCTACTCAAGAAAAAAGACTACCCATACAGGACAAAATGAAACGACAAAAGGAAGCAGTATGATTGTTAGGCTAGGATTTCCATCCCGTTAACTCATCTACAAAGGAAATGAATTGCATCATGCTCTGCAAGGATCAAACAGGTATAAACAAATTGGCAACGGGAACGGAAGATCAAGAAACAGCCAGTCTCCTTACCTCATTATCGTTGCCAATCACTTCCTTACGTCGGGGAACGATGCCTCAATACACTCATCGCGAGTATATTCAATTATTCTTCTTCGATCCCTGTCGTTTACAACCAAAATCGGGTGTTTCCCTCAATTCATCAGATCATAATTGGATTTGCCTTATATGTTTACGTTGTACTTCCGTTTGATCATTATCAAATTAACATAAAACAGTGCGTTACTTCAATGAGCAGAAGAGAATTGAGTGACCTGAATCAATGCTACAAAAAGCAGCATATGGAATCATTGTTTAACCTATGTGATAGAAATAAAGTTGATCCAGCCTTGATTATTTCTCGTCTGTTCACAGTGAAAGATTAGAGTGTTTCTAGTGGAATGGTCTCGTGTGAAACCTTTGATCAAGAAATCAATATTTTATCAATCAATTCGACAGCGAGGCCAGACGAGATAGATTTAAATGTATGTATGGTGCAGGAGGCCAGTGGATTTTTTTTTATGTTTGTACAAATAAGAAGCAACATATACACAAATATATATATATATATATATATATATATATATATATATATATATATATACATACACATATATATATGTATATATATAAATATATATATACACACACATATATATACACACACATACACACACACACACACATATATATATATGTGTGTCTGTGTGTCTGTGTCTGTGTATGTTTGCCTTTAGGAATACAGATTAACTCCTTCAGTATGTGTTTCTGTAACTGTTTCATGTATCTACCATGAATTTGCTATCAAGGAATCACCTATAAGTTCAGACCCAGATACTCCCATGAAAATATCGAGGAAATGATAACAGTCGATCCATATACCCTTGTGAGACATGATCGATTGTGTGCATTATGAAAAAAACGTAATGCAAAATTTCATTAAGTGAACCTTATGGATTGAATGAAAATGAATGTCGATGTTCTGAAATGTGGGACTTTCCACTTCTTTTTTAAGAGTTGAACTGACTGAGAATAATGTATTGCAGAAAAATATATATTCATATAACCTTACATTCGTGCAATGACTTTTGAAACATTTGAATGGCTCAAAGAATTGTCGAGTGGTAGCGAAAAACGATGGAGGGAAACATTAAAGAATGTGTGATAATGCGAATGAATTGAGAAATAGCTCCCATAACCATCAATGTGATGATAAAAGTCGACAATGATGTATTTGGACTAAATGCCTAGTTTATGCGCATACGTACACACACACACACACACACAAACACATATATATATATATATATATATATATATATATATATATATATATATATATATATATATATATATATATATATATATATATATATATATATATATATATATATACATATAAATATATATATATATATTTATATATATATATATATTAGTTTGACTTGGTGAAATTTTAATGGAGAGCGAGACTGAAGCAATCGATAGGTAGTGACAGTCAGTGTCTCAGACTTGCTAACCCCTACAACGCTGAATTTATTACTAGGGATTTAATGTAACTGCTGAAATATTCAGAGATCCAACAAAAAATATTTACTCTATTAAGGGAATCACTCGTTGAACAATGTTCCTGTAAAATCGAACTATAACTCATCATGTCCGATGGGTACTTTAAAGATGAATCCGTAAAAGCATGTATGAAAGAAATGAGTGAACCAAAATCGCCGAAGATGGAGGAAAATATGTGCCCTAAGAAAATAAATCTCATGATCGATGAATCTGAGCTTCGAGACCATACATCTAAATAGAATACATTCTGCAAATAGTAATACAAGTGTTAAATTCGTTTATCGTTATTGTATGCATATGAGCTTTCTGTGGCGTGTTGCGTATTGCTCCAGGGACTGATTTAAAACGTAAAACCTATTTCTACTAGAATGATATGTTTTCATCGTGATTTTGTGGGGAAATAAAAACTACCATCATGCTTTGATGCGTCCAGTTACTTTATGAAGTAAGAATGAAATTGTTAATACAGAGGCTGCGCAGCAGCAACATCCTTCGAAGTTTGATAAATTCCATTCAAATGCAGAAAAGAGCATATGTCGTTTAGAGGGATATGGATACCATGAGGTAGTAAAAAGTCCTTTGAAAGGACATATGGAAATGGAGGCAAAGCAACACTTGCTGACCTATCAATGGGACTTCAAAATTTTCCACCGTTTTTCACCAACAACGACTCGATTTCTAAAATTCTCAGATAAAAAGACAGTCATGAGGACATGATATATATATATATATATATATATATCCTCTTCAAATTGCTCTCCTGCGACGTGCTCCTAGACATATCAATCATTCATACAAATATGTGTTCCGGCCTTAGAACCTGCTTGATACTGGTATTATCTCTATTCAGCTTCAGCCACAAAGTGGTTTTTCTTTCCATCAGTAGATCTCATGATCTCTCCACCTGTTTTTCTCTCCCTCTCTATCTCTCCCTCTCTGTCTTTCTCTCTACATATATATGTATATGATATATTTAGAAATCAGGTGATGAGTAAACATAACAGATTCATGCCTGTATGCAAATTTCTTATATTGACTAAAAACCTTCTTTTTTTTTTGCGTTATTCATTCACACTCCATTCATTTATACATCTTAGTTTACGGCTGTTTAGAATCAAAATGGATATCGAATTGTGAAACATATATTGACATTGTATGAAGTGAGTGTGTATGCGCTGCGTAAGAAAAAAACTATTTTGCCACACAATAAAGTTCGAGAACCACCGTTTTGATTCATAGATGGAAAGCTACAATTAGCAGAGGAAATCAAACTGCATTTACATTGAAAGCCTTAATTGACTAAATGGCTTTAATCTCTTTAATGGTGGCCCCATAGCAATCTGCAGACATAAAAGTTCAGGTTAACAGTATTTGAAACATGTCAACTTAGGCGTGATTATTTCCCCTGCAATTAGCAAATTGCAAAAAAGCTTCTCTGCTTAATGGCCGATTAACGCCGAAATGAACTATGAAAACAATAAAAAGAAAGCTTCTTATTGCTTTCATACGTGATATTCTTTTTTTTTAAATTCATGTTGTTGCTTAGTTGAATCGATTTGTTGTAAACAGCAGATTATGGTGACGCTTATAATAACAGAAACTGACTTGCTGAAATCTCCTTGTTTGATAAATGAATGAAGCAATGTATCACATCTGACAATGCACTTTTTACACAAAGAATGGGAATAATAATGTTGTTGAATTTTATGAAGCTTTCACACAATCTGTATTCAAGTGTTTTCCCAAATATTCAAGTGACATAAAGTTTCATTAAAACTTTGGGACTTCCGTAACCTTATTTATGGTAGTTCGAAAAAGTGCAGTCTTCAGAATAATTCCATTCTACCATAGATTCCAGAATACTTCAGATGAGTGTGTATGAAAAGGTCTATGATCAGCCAAATTGTTTTCAAAAATATTTCACCTACTTAGTATACATTACAGAAATAAATGCATTCCCTATGGAAGATATTAGGTGTTATCGGACATAAATGGTTCATTAATTAGACTTCACAGGAATGGATATCATGTTATTTGAATACAGTAACTTCCCTGTTATACTGTATGTACCTTGGAAATCTACCAGTTTATGTACATATACATATTCAGAGATAGTTATACTTACATAGATAATTGAGTTGAATTCGAAAAGTCACTTAATTTATAATATGAAATTAGGTTTTCTGAGCTTTTTGAAACTTTTCTGATAACATGCCTTTGGTTTCAAGACTCGATAAATCAGTCGAACCTCGGGGATGGGGATTGCTCTAATAAACTGTACCCTTCCTACGAACGAAAAAAGAGTCAAAAGCAGAACTCAATGTCTGTGGCTGGACCAAATAGCAAAAGATCAGTGTAAAAAAAGCTGAGGCAGATTTTACTTCAGCTCTCTCAATACTACTAGTCGTTGTCTGTATGAATGCTTAAATATATATGTCTGTATATATCTTTCAAAAGTCCATTGAGATATTTTAATCAAGACATTAGACATCTGATTTGTTTATAATATGAATACTACCTATTTTTTTAGTCTTATATCTTAGTGATATTTTAGTTTCTTGCCTCATAGGATTATCCGACTTTTCATAGAAGTTTGAAAGATGGTAAAAGTATTTTTAAATAACTTGAACTAGTAACAGAAGCATTTATCCAGATATGCAGCCATGATTGCTTAATTCAATAATTATCACTAAATATTCTGTCTTTTGTGAGATGTTTCTAAAGATACAAATATCAGTAATTGGGATATTTTAACGATATGGACCACGACTAGGAAAGGTCAGATATCGGCAATTACTACGAGAATAATTAACCTTTAATTCACACGGGTGAAATTTGACTTGCCGATATCTGAAAGGTTGCATGAATAAAGCAGCTCATTCAATAGTTTCAAATTGTATAGAAAAAAAAATCTTCCAATAATTATGCATAGAGCATCGTTTATGCATCGAGCAATCCTTCAATAAATTGATAAAAATACAGACAGTTGGTTTATCTCAGTTTCATAATTCTGTATCTTCAAAAATCAAATTTATCCATGATATCTTATGAATGCATGCACTTTTCTGCTGGGCTTGATTATTTTGAACGATTGAGATGTTTTAAATTTAATTTATAAAAGAAATAAACAGCTGTAAAGAAATTGCTTTATGATATAGATATTGCTAATAACTGTGATTTTTATATATTTCTATCGATAAAAAAGATGGACTGCCCAGCAAAAGTTACTATTTTCATAAAAGAACCAATGGAAGGTATATAAACTGCTAATAAAACCTGGGGACCCTTCCAATTTATTTTTCTTTCTCCCGGCCTAACGACTGACTGATCCACAAGAAGTTAACCATGTTGCATTCAGAAACGTACATCATGCATCGTTTGAGACAGGTTGATATGTTTTATGGAAGACTTCAGTATCTTGGTTTTGGTTTGTGAACGTTCAGAGGTTTTGAAGATGAAATCTTGAATCCCTGTGTTTATTTTGACCTGAGGAAACCTGCAAAGTCAACTAATTTCACGTAGATACACGTGCTTTTTAATAAGTTCACTTTCCTATGTCCGTATCAACGTAATATGATGAAATTTTTCAATTCTATATCACATAAAATTAACAGATTTTGGATCATTTTGAATGATATTTCATATCATATTGGAACTTTTTTCAGTATCTGTAGAAAACTGTTACGTGGGAACAACTTCTCAATTTCCGACAAGTAGTCACCTGAAATAGCCAATGGAGAAGACAAACCATAAAATTTTGCTCTGGTCATGCATTTCTCAATAAATGTTTCATTAAAGTTAAGATTGTTCATGCAAAGGCTTTTGAGATTTACAAAATCTTTTCACAGACAAAGAACCGAGCTTTTCTTTTAGCGTTCAAGATATTTAGATAATCTTCTAGAAGAGATGTTATGCTTACTTTGACAAAAAGTAAAAACAAACGAAGGTTATAATCTTGTCAATGTCTGTACAGATCTGCCATACATGTTTAGAAGTCTTCAAAATAATCTGGTGATCGATCCTTAATCGGTGCCAAAAAT
>OY735202.1:7080344-7095344 GCA_963457665.1 Thysanoteuthis rhombus | reverse complement strand
TTTGTTAACTGGATCGTACATTTTCTGTGATCTGAACTTGCAGTGATCCCCACAACAGTATATGTAGGAACCAGAATCCATCCTTGGGAACGAAATAAAATGAAGAAAATTAAATATAATACTGAATGACTTTGAAATACAATTGGACAAAAAGATCGTAGCTTCGAATTGTGGACACACTGAAAGAGTTCCGATACCAATCTCTTTGCTAAACACTGAAAATAATTGACGGACCTTGACAAACTGCAGAGAGATCTACATTCCAACATTTACATAAAAATAATAACAATAATGATGATGATGATGATGATGATGATGATGATGATGATGATGATGCCGTCGACGACGCTAATAATAATAAAAATAATAATCTTTATTCAGATGACTTTCCTAATCCGGGTCAGAAGACCAGATCCGCTTGTATTGAACAAAGAGAAAAGCTAGTGAACCGAAGCAATTCAGATGCAATACCAACTGAAACCGCTGGAATACTAAGGAGTTCACGCACGGTATTAGTATATCATAAAAGTAGATCTATTCAAATTTGTACATAACTTCACATTTTATCGTGATATACTTTATTTACATTTAGTGAATTACCTGCGTTATATCCTAATTAAATGTGTTGTAAGTGTTAATAATGATAATCTTGGAATAAGGCTTGATTTTGGTTTAATTGGAATTACCAGGAACCCATCTCTCGTAATCAAGGAAACATAACAAGATTTATCCGAAAAAAAAAAATATAACTCAATTCTGTGTATATGTCAACCATTGTAGGCTTTCTTCATAGGTCGATCCAGGGAGGGGCTAATGCTCGTATGTACATCAATACCCAATACATACTCTTGCTTAAAAACTTTAACTCCAGGACCCAATCAATACACAAGTCGAAACGTTAGTTAAAGTAGAAAACATTGGATAGTTCACGATTTGATGCGAACAATGTTCAATTCTAAGGAATAAATGGAATGTTGCTCACTCATCCCAAAAACATATTCTGTGTGGATGCCTTTCCTTGAACCCCTAACACTTCCATGGATACGGAAGCCGTGACTCTGTCGATCAGAAATCTCTTCTTTTTCAAATGAGCGCTCGCCCGCTTGTGATTCGTTCATGGCCGGCTGATTCACACTACGAACGTGACTGAACATAGCCATGTCCTAAACCGATCTACCAAACGCGAAGATTTGCTTTGATCTATCAAATCCTATGAGGATTGTATGGAAGAGATACGAACACAATATTTTATGGAGCAGAATGAATCTCTCTTCTGCTTGAAAGTCTTCGTACTTCTTTCTCTCTGACTCATTTTTTCTCCATCCAAGTATAATCACATACAGTTCTTACTTTTTTTGTTATTTTCTCTATTTCTCCAATATAAGTGATAAGTCATATTCAACTGTTGGCTTCCTACTTCATGCCCATTCATATTGTCCCGACAATTTTCTCGTATTTTGTGTCGAAATCCTATCCCCTGCTGCGGACTTTTCTCGTATTAATTCAATATGCTATCAATACGTATATTAATGTGCCAAAGCCAACGTAGATTCAAGGAGTATACGTACGAACTTTTATCATCCTGTTCGTTTGTCCGTCTATTTATTCATTTGTCTATTTGTCTACGGAACACAAAATCTCCTGAAGTTCCTAAGATTACGAATAGTATTTGGGGAAAAAATTGATAATTGGCCAAGGATGTAGGAATATTCCATTGTTGTCTCCTGTGAATTGTAGTTTCATTTTAACACAATATTTTCAAATGTTCTCAATCAATTTCAATGACATCTCCCGGGAAGTTATATGGTAAAGACACGTGGTATTTTCCTATTTCCTGCTTCAAATACCTCCAATGATATATCCCAAGGGGCCCCAATCAAGCCCTTTTATCGATGATCAAAACCGAAATAAATACGATGTAACTTGACTTAACCGTGTACTTGAAAGTATGCTATTTTCCTGATTTGCAGATGCTGCCTTTTCCTTCTTCTCTCCACTCATGCCCCCTCTCAAAATCATTCAGTTTTTTCGCCGGTGGTATTCACTCAAAAATAGATTGACATCTTCCATGAATAGTTTGGTTTATCAAAGAAGAATATTTCCTTTTTCTGACTATCAGGACTGGCTCAAGCTATCCGACAGCACAGGTATTTACCCAACTGACCAAAGGGTTCAGTGTGGCTGCTTTGTATCCGACACTGGGACACTTGCCAAATAAAAATGCAAACATAAATCATTGAAACAAAAAAAAATTACGAAATGACAAAATGAACTGCAATGAATTCAGATATTCTGGAATATTTTATTAGTTAGATAATCTGTGTTGTGATGGGAAGAAACATTTGGGATCCCAGCATTTATGCTATTCATTATACTGTTTACTATCTATCTGCAAAATTCCTTTAAATTCAAGGGATTATAATGTAAGGTTATATATCGAATAGATGGGCAGGATTTCATTTATTGGTATGAGATGTCACGGCATGATTCAAATATTCCTCGTTAAGAATGGTAGATTTAGATAATTTGAATCATTTGAGAAATATATCATTTTACGGTTTGAAATAAATTTGATGGTATATCTATCCATTTATCAATCCTTTTCTCTAGCTATCTATCAGTGTATCTCAATCCTATCCGTTTATATCATTCTTAACGATGATTTTGAGCCAAACAAACTTTTTCCTTTGTGAAGAAGGATATAAGATAGGCATCGCTCTCAATATCTTAATGAGTGAAATAATGTACCTTGGAGAGAAATTCACTTGAAAAATGAAATTATGAATTATTTCTATTCTATTCATTCTTTTCAGTTCGGTTTTGATATACGTGACTATACATATCTGAAAATGTGTTTATTACAGATTAACCCACTATGTGTCAACGCAATGTCCACGAGATGATCATTACTATCCAATGTTCCAGCAGACATGATTCACAAAAAGAGTTACACGTATGTCCTCTCACTTGAATATTAATGATTGATATATATATATATATACACACACACACACACACACACACATATATATATATATATATATATATATATATATATATATATATATATATATATATATCATCTCAGAAGAGCAATATCAGGTTTTATGCGTGTACATATATATATGTATATATAAATATATATATATATATATATATATATATATATACATACATACAAATATATATATATATGTATATACATATGTATATGCGTGTACATGTATATATATATATATATATATATGTATATATATATATATATATATATATATATATATATATATATATATATATATATATATATATATATATACACATACCCACACACATATATATTGGTATACGATACAATAAATAAAATATGTTTGCGTTGTATCAACTCAGAATTGTATTTGAAGTGAACTCCCATTATTACACAGTGAATCTATGACATAGCACTTGCAGCCTAAATAGAATAAACAGTTGAATTAAATGAGATTGCACTAGAAATTGAATTGTTAAGTTTGCCTGAATGACTGTTGCAAGGAAAATACGGATTTTCTCTATTCATCGTGTATATCTGCCAACTTGTTTCTAAATGCTGACAATTTTATCATCGGAATATTCATGTCTGATTTGACAATGCATTACATTCGATACAATGGTCAGAACGATTTTTTTTACACATGGCATCATTAATGCATTATCATTTTTCCCAGGTCACCATTTTTTTCCCAGAAAACCATGTTTTGTCATGAGAGGACAATTGTATATTGATTTAATATTTTCTCGTATAACCCTGGGAAAACGTTGATTTTTATCATTCGAAAAAAATGATGGTCAACAGGTGACTTGTTGAGAGAACTTTTTTCGTGCTCTCCCCCCCCCCCATTTAACCTTGGCAATTTTTTAATATGTCACTTTTTCGGCACAAAGTCAGGTAACTAACTGTTTCGTTTCTATTTGATGAAAGAAAGGTTCCAAAAATGTTTGGGAAATGGCATTCCCTAATTATTAAACAGCCTCAAAATCAAAACAATTTTGTTTCGTGGTAAAAAATAGGAATGTAAATTTTTCAAAACACATTGCGAATTCGGATGTAAAGTGGGGGAAATGGAAATTTCTGATTTTGAGTTTCTTGATTCTTGAATTGTTCAATGATACATATAGTAGAATATGGTTTAAACATATTGGATTGTTTTTGTATTTTCTTTGTCTTCTGAATGCAATATTATAATTATTGATTGGATTTATTTCCTCTGTTGTTTCAAACCTTATTTATGTTACATATTCAATTCATCCGTCAGTTTTCATGTAATTATTCCCCGTTTTCCCCGTTCGGGAACAAAATCACCTTTCCTAAAAAAAGAAAAAAATATGAAAACTTTTACAAACATCATGGCGTTGTTCGGACTCGAAACACTAAAATCACTTGAGTGATCTTTTGCTTATGTTCCACTGAACTGTTTCCATACGAAACACATAATTGGGAAAGTGCATTTTACATTCAACCAGGATTTCGACAGATATTACTCGAAATCAATTTTCTGTTAATAATTTGTAAGAAAGCAACCATTCATAGAAAAAGCGATGAATAGATCACAAGGAAATACTTTCAAAAGAACCTCTAAGGTTGCAAAACAATATCCTGCTGGTAGCCTTTGGATAATTTGTATCAATCGAATATGATTATATGGAGACATTTATTTGAAATATATATCTAAGCTGATATTGATGTGGAAGCAGTTATTTAGGCTTTTGAATAACTGGTAACCGTTTAGGTCAATAGTAAGAGCACCGTTACGTTGAATTAGCTACGTATATTGGCACAGGTTCGATTTTTGCAGCACCCCGATATCCTTTATTACTTATTTCTTTATTTACATTGCCTAGGCTGAGTGATACATTAACCGTGTAACGACGAGATATCATCCCAAATAAATGCCTGTATAATAATGTAACACAATTTATCACTAAACACACACACACACACACATAGAACGCTGTTTCCTCGATAAGTACTCAAATAAGACAATTGACTGATCCAGTTGCACTTTTCAAAACATATCAATTAGAATGTATATTTCGTTTTTTTTTTAATCTCAAAGTCGTTTGAAGTCAGGAAAATTTAGGATTCATTTAGTTCAAAATACTTCGAAATGAATTCAATCCGGTGAGCAAAGATAAAAGTCCTACACTGGAATGCTGAGTAAGTTCGAAAGCTAAATCATTGATACAAAAATCCAATAAGAAGGAAAATGGCTGATCGCCCAAATGGTGCTAATTCCTACCAAATGAAACATACAACGTGAGATTTGTACATAATGCCATGTTCACGTGTGACAAGTTGGATATAAATAATTGATAAATATGGAAGAGAATGGGACCTCTCCAAACTAACTACCGAACCTCATTAAGTCCTCTTGCAACGGAGTACAGGAACATGAAGAGCGATTGTAAAACTGTTTTTCAAGAGTTTAGAGCTGCAGAAAAATAAACAATAAAACATAAGCAAGAGAAGTGCTTTAACTAGTCATCGACAAAAAGTAACTTTTTTTCACAATATTATGCCGAAAACAACAATTCAGATATGCATGTCAATGGACACCAACAGATCTACTCAGCAGCGTCATTTGTCCTTTCCCACCCAACATGAGTCCAATCAGCAGCATTACAAAGTGTCATCTAATTTTAGTACACCCCGTATGTTCTACACATCTGTTGAACATTGATTGGAGATCCATTTTCCGTGGCGTTGTCGTTCCGACCACTCTTGAACTTTGTAAGCAATTACTGCTACCAGAAAATATATTAAATGTTTCTAAGCAAGCGACATTGCTCAAATAAAACGACATAATCTCAATTTAAATATGAGAGTGCATTAATTTTCCTTGAAAGCCTGTCTTGTCGTGATATCATTGAAAGAAGACAAGAAAAAAATGTCAAATTCTGACGTCGTACTGTCCACTATTTTACAAAGGAAATAAATAATATAGAAAAACGTTATCGTCAATCTTTTTTTTTCCGTGGGAATGTCCGAAGTCACTTTTTAGATAATGGATGTAAATACGCAAAAGAGTTTTTGATCTACATCCATTATTCAAAAGCAAAGACTTACCATGTAGAGGCAAAAAATGTTTAAATTCATGTGAATAACTATATTTGCAACAATGATGAATATATGAAATTTCTAGATTTTATTCGGGATAATTCTCAAAGACTCAGAGCAAAATACTCTCCCAAAGAGACTCCAAAATATTTTTGAAAAATTTGCAATGATAATGAAATTAAACTCCTGAAAAAGTACGTGAACTCAAAAACATGTGGCTCTGTCGACCTTGTAATGGAGTTTCAACGATAATACTCCATCTCTGAACTGCCTCTTTATAATAACAGACGTTCCTGATTGTTCTTGTGGTAGCTCAGGAGAATATGTTGTTGCAGTTCACGTAGTATTGTGTTGCCCCTTCAGCTGGTTAGCTCCAATCAAGCAACCAGTACAAACTCGTACCTATCAATCAGAGAGCTATGTTTGGCCATTTTTGTTCCCGTTTGGCAACAATATTTGGTTCAACAAGCGGCAATATCATTTTTCCGTTTGTAAAATTGGCTCACTATAGGTGCCATCCAAAATCATCGGTTAGTTAGATGCAAATTGAAAAACAGTGTCTCCGAACCATTACCATCCCCCCGACCAAATATGGAATTCAAACATATATGTGCTCACTTTTAGTAATAAAAAAAGGAAAGAGTAGCAAGGAAGGCGACCAGTGCTGGAGCTTCATGAGATTGGATCTGGAACGTATCTGATAATGATTGCCCGACATCTACGTATATATATGTAGAGAGAGTGAGAGAGAGAGAGGAGAGAGAGAGAGAGAGAGAGAGAGAGAGAGAGAGAGAGAGAGAGAGAGAGAGAGAGAGAGAGAGATGTACGATTGATGGAACAATACAACCATAAATACAAAATCAATACAGATTTGTTTCTTGATTAAATCATATGTTTGTATCTTCCCTGATGAGTTAAAACTTTTTTAAAAAGCTCAGGAAACACCGTACAACACAATCAAACTGCAGTGGGGGTGCCTTTGTCTTAGCAGTTAGCGGCATGGAATGTAGAATCAGCAAGCATATTTCAAAATACAGAAGGAAAAATGTGTGTTTACCGTGCATGTTCTCGAGAGGGACGGTAAACAAGGCAAGCGCGAAGTTCGAACGAGCCTAGAAAGCCGGACGTGAGCGACCCTGGTATTCCCAATACTTAAAATATAAAATCCCATGACGTTAGTCCTAAGTTTAATGTTGATGTTCAACTTGAATAAACCTACTTTATTTACGTATTTGCAACGACTGAAATACGGAAACTTGCTACACTTAAGGAATTACCGACCAATGTGAAACACCCCAGCCATGCTGTAGATCAGGAAAAAAAGATGACCCATTCAAAGATCAATGATTCATGAACTGAAAAAAAAACATGAAATAGTTGACGCATGGTTCACGTATGGAATCTAAGCTTGGGATTTAAGTTGTTTTGAGAAAAATGATGATTATTATAATGATGACAAGATGATAGTTAGGTTTGATATAAGAAAACACATTTTTATTGATGTATATTATTGGAGAAAATGTTGTTTGGTTACGTATATATGCATGTAAGTTACGTATTTTGACGAGTGGAAGTCTTACTAATTATTTATCTTTGTTTCGGGGAGAGAATATGAAATTATCACAATGTTATTCTACGTGAAGGGGAAGATGTTTTATTTTGTTCGATGGTTTTTTGGCTTAGAGAGTGACGCAAATTATGTGTATAAGAGTAATAACGCATAATAATATCATCACGTTCGTTGAATTGAAGAAAAAATAAACTCATCCAGGAAAGAAAAGCTATAAGATTGACATCACGCTGCTAAAACCTTCTCATCAAAAAAATTTCTTACACATTCAGACGCATCATCAACAAAACCAACAATCATAATGTTTTCATATTATAGCAAGGAAAATATCAAATTAAAAAGGAAAAAAATCATTTTTGGGGGTACACTGTTTTATAATTTATCGTGATTTAATTTAGATTATAAAAATGTTCTTAATCTCAAATTTGGATCTTAAAACATTTCAAAATCAAATAACATTAAAGATTTCTACAATACATAAAGTATACGGGTGGGTATACCTCGTGGGGCATAACTCCTCAAAGCAATGTTGTATTGATGAGACAAAATTTTACGATTAAATTGCCATTGTTCATTTGAGGGAATATAAAATTATTTAATTTCGATATATTCTTTACATTATCAATCCATTTCATTCCTGAGCGTATCATATTTTTTTAATTTTGAAAATTTGGACGGATGTCTTTTTCGTTATTGACTACATCCTGATGTTAATGTATAGCTGTAATTTGAATATAGCTTACTGCTTAAATAATCCCAATCTTTATATATATATATATATATATATATATATATATATATATATATATATATATATATATATACGACAGTTTCAATGGGATTGAGGAGCTTTTTTCTCATCTTATGCAATATATTGAAAAAATGATTTTACTCTACTGTTCAGTTTTGATTAAGTATCAAGAATGGATAAACCCGATTTTATCCATTTTTTGTTTTCTTACGTATTGAAAAATAAATTATGAACTGAGTGTGTGTGTATATATATGTGTCTGTGTGTGTGTGGTAGTGCATATATGTAAACAACACTCTCTCTCTCACACACACACACACACACACACACACACACACATATATATATATATATATATATATATATATATATATATATATGATTTTGCTTTGAAGAAAATTATTGAAATGAATAATGATATTTTATATCTAAGCTCAACTGGAAGATGCTTAAATGTAAAACCGAGTGATATGTTACAATATATGCAACTCGGTCGATGGTGTATAAAAACAAATATTACCCAAATTCTATTCTAGTATGTCTTTCATACCTTAGTGATAAATGTAATTGAATTCAATACTCAACAAAAATCCTAACACAGAAAAGTTATATACACTGCTGCTACTTCTCCCAAGAATAGATCATACCATGCTGCCACTCATTCTTTCAAACATAGAACAGTTTCATTACAGTATCCAATGAATCCTTATTTTTGGTTTCCATTTAGCTTCCAACTTGTTTCTGTGAACCATATATATATATATATATATATATATATATATATATATATATATATATATATATATATGTATATATATATGTGTGTGTGTGTGTGTGTGTGCTTTCTTGTGTGTTATAGGTGCACAACGTCGTTAGCAGGTACACATGATCATAAGCGAATGGACTTCGTAAGCGTGCGTGGGCTTGAACAGTAAATTTCCCTAAACAAATCACGAATGAACTCACCTGTGTCTGACTAAGTTAATTTAATCTATCATTCGGCGTAAACACCTTTTCAGTGCCATAAACAGACATTCATAAAGGGAAAGTCTGTCAAAACTGTGCAAGTTTCGTCTGAGCAAGGATTCAACAAAGAAACCATGAAATAGAAATGTAAGCCATCTAAAGTGTAGGTTAATCAAATTTCGAGCTGCGGCTTTAATAAAAAAAAGAAATGTTTTTCCGAACCTAATTCGAATAAAACATTATTATTTTTTTCACTTTTACCACTGAAGTTTGCAGAGTTATATGTAATCATTCATGTTGTTGTCTGTTCTCCCATCCAATATTTCCAAAGATGCAAAAAGAAATTTCATGGAAAGCTATAGATCGACTGTTATGGTGCTGAACGGGGAATATTTTTCAATCAATGGATATTTTCCACCGACCAAGAGGGTTTAAACATAAAAAAAACATTCACATCAATGTTGTTGCTTGTAAATAATGCTGTATTTAGTTCACCTTCTGTTCACTTCAGATTTTGCTCAATTGATTCTTTTTCAGTTTACGTACCCTAATATCGGAAATAATTATTTGGTTTAACTATTTCAGAGTTACATCTCCGACATTGATGAACTGATCTGTAATTCATATCCTTTTGATAAGAAATTCAATGAAAAGCACGAAATCAGAGTTTGCAACCACTAACTTAGAGTTTGAAGCTGTATTTTCTCAATCTGTTTCCTTCATTCTCTCTTTCCTTATTTCAATTCCTTTCCGTAGAATATGTACCTTGATAAATGAAAGCAATGGAAGTAAAGTCGGGAGGTGTTGTGATCAGATTGTAAGAAAAAAAAAATGATATCATCATCATCATCATCATCATCATCATCATCATCATCATCATCATCATCATCATCATCATCATCATTTTTTTTTTAACGTGCGTTGTTGGACAGAGACCTTCCCCAGGATTTGCTACACTTCTCTATCGTGGGCGTCGCTGGGCCAGTACTTTCTAAACTTGTCTAGTTCGTCTTTCTATCTATAAATATCAACAAAATTTTCCATGACTGAGCAACAAGGCCACTCAAAAATACAGTCGTGCATTATGGATATTTGTTTTCCTTCCCTTAACAGGAGTATCAACACTTTTAAATCTTAGAACTCAGATTCTATAATTATATAAAACAGAGTTACTGTCAAATTAGTTCGGTATACAACCGTATGTCTTAGACATCATCATCATCATCATGATCATCATCATCATCATCAGTCTTTTAGCGTCCGTCGTTGGACATAGACCTTTCCCAGGATTTGCCACACTCCCCGATCATGGGCGTCACGGTGCCAGTATTTCCTGAACTTGTCTAGTACGTCTCTCCATCTAACACTTTGTCGGCGTCGATTGCGTATGTGGTCTTGGGGGATCCATGTTGTGAGTTGCGATGTCCATCGATTGTCTGCCACTCTTGCAACATGGCCAGCCCACCGCCATTTGAGATTTTTAATGGATTCTATGATGTCCCTAAGTCTTCTCTTTTCTCGGATGTACTGTGCTGTTTTGTGGTCTCTCCATGTGAGGCCCAGCATTATTCTTTCATGTGCACGTTGCATGGTTCTCAATTTTCGGGTCTGTCTCTTGGTTAGGTTCCATGTTCAACTCCACAAGTGACTATTGGAAGGATGCATTTGTTATACACCCTTCTCTTTGGAATTAACAGGATTTTCTTATTTCTAAAGGTTGAGTTAGCTCTGCCAAAGGCTTGCCATCTTAGTGTGTTTCTCTGTTTGATTTCTTCTTCTTTTGAGAGTCTCATTGAGATTTGTTGTCCTAGGTAGATGTAGAGGTCTACTTCCTCCAGTTCTGTGTCCTCGATTTTGATTTTAGTGTTTTTATCACCGATGTAGTTGTTGCTCATGATCTCCGTCTTGCTGAAGTTAATGTGTAGGCTGACTTTCTTGCTCTCTTCATTTAGTTCATCTATCATTAGTTGTAGGTCGTGTAGGTTCTCTGTGAAAACGGCTATGTCGTCTGCAAATCTAGGGTTGCTCAGATACTCACCGTCTATCTTAATTCCTTTACTCTCCCAGTCTAGCCTTCTGAAGATCATCTCAAGGCAGGCTGTGAAGAGTTTAGGTGAGCTGGTATCACCTTGTCTTACTTCTTTCTGGAGCTGAAAGGGGTCAGAGTCTTTATGTAGCCTGATAAAGGAGCTGCCGTGATTGTATATATGTTTCAACACTTCAACATATACCGGATTTACACCTTGCTGACTGATGGCCTCCATGACCTGAGGGATTTTTACTGAGTCGAACGCCTTTTTGAAGTCGGTAAATGCTACAGCGAGTTGTAGTTTATACTCAGCTGCTTTTTCTCTCAGCTGATTAATTGAGTGCATGTGGTCCATGGTCGAAGAGCTTCTTCTAAAGCCAGCCTGTTCACGTGGCTGGTTTTCATCGAGTGTTTTTGTGATTCGGTTGGTGATGATATTTGTGAAAAGTTTGTATACACGGTTGAGTAGGCTTATAGGCCTATAGTTGTTGAAGTCTTTTGGGTTTTCTTTTTTATATAAAAGCATTATGAGAGCAGTGTCCCAATCGTTTAGGAATTTACTGTGTTTTAGACACAAGTTGAAGAGGACGGCCAGTTTCCTAGTGATGATTTTACCCGCTTTTTAGAGTAAGTCGATGGTGATGTTATTTGGACAGAGCCCCCAAATAAAACGCTCGTGGGAAAATGTCGAAGATTGTACAAATGAGTTTCTATATATCAGGAATCTTGTAATAACGAAAAGTAATTTTATCAAAACGTTTCATGATCTTGTTCACCCTGCCGAGTCATGTGGCTACCAAAGGTCGGTTTAACAAATAAACATATATGTCATCCAGGGAGACCGAACTTACAGGTTGTGAAGCAGTAATGAGCTGTCAGAACAGACGTTAATTGAGTAAAAGGACTTCAAATATCAGACTATGCAGGAATTGAAAATAGATATGGAATCTATCTCAAGGGAGTTTTCCCATGAATAACAATTCAAATGGGTTATTCAGGTTATACAACGTGAAAAAAATTAAGAATTGTTCAGGATTCAGCTCAGTCTGAGATAGATTTGATTAAAGTATCATTAATCTGATCCCGGTGACGATTATTATTCTTGTAAATAAATCATGTTTGTATATTCCAGACCCACACGGTAGAACTAGTGATAGATGAAAGGATTAAGAGATATTTCGAGATGCAATTAAATGTCAAAGTAGATATTGGTGTGTCTAGACAGACTTTAAATCAAGATAAATGTATAGTGCACCAGATAAGGAATTAAAAACAAGGAAAATGACTTGGAGAAGAGGTCAGCAGACATTGGGGGTGCAGATTAGGAATATTTCAATTGCTCTCCTGCTACTATAATACTTCAAAGTATAATCAATTGATAAAAAACATGATTTTGGGGGGGTTACATGAAAATTGTTAAATGCATGTTCTTTTTTTCTATGCGAATCATTGAAGGAAAATGGTAACAAGTTGGTATCATTTAACCCTTGCCATAAACAGATCGGATAGTCCAAATAAGTTGCACCAAATAGTGGAATAATCCCCGAGCATAAGAATTTAAATAAGTTTATCCTTTGTCTGGGAGAAAATAATGCAGTTATTCAAGTTTTTCCTTTGTAATTATGTCTTAATGCATAATTAGTTTTTATGTACTAGGTTAGATTTCCAAATAATATTTTGATGTGTTGTTACGAAAATAAAGCAATGTTTCATACTGTGTCTCATCGATACTTAACATCTGGAATTCTTTCGTGCAAAAATGAGTTTAATCAGAGCGAATTGGTACGACACCTTGGAAAATTCTCAAACCCACACATCAATATTAAAAACATATCGAAATGAAAACTGGAAGCAGCTGCTGTCGTTATCCTGTCGATAAAAGATAAGTATTAAGTGAATTTATTTATGTGTCAAGGCCGCTTTTCAATGATAAATCTTCTGATGGTTCGATTTTTCCATTATATGTATATACATTCATCTTAATATTAATTGATCTGTGTCAGTGAGTTATATGTAAATAGCGGTGTGTGTGTGTGTGTGTGTGTGTGTGTGTGTGTGTGTCTGTGTCTGTGTCTGTGTTTCTGTGTGTGTGTGTGTGTGTGTGTGTGTTTGTGCATACTCGCGTATTTGTGTATCCCACACGCACGCACCTAACTACTGCTCCAGGACTACATCCAGCGTTTCACGTTTTTCTATTTCATGAGAATGATATTGTTCAATCACTATGTTTTTTATTTTCTTCTGTCTTTCGTTATCAGACACAAAGGCTATTTTGAAAGGAAGAAAACTCGTTTCATCTTCTCTGTAAGCAGCTGTTTCTCCAACTTGTGAATAATGTGAATCTAGCACTGGGTGTCGCAAGTGAAACCTGAAGTGTCCAAAACATAAACAATCCAATGTGTAATTAATCAGTAACGAACTGTGAATGACCACAAACGAATTTGTTTGAATATGATTGTATAGACTCGTTTATGAGGCTTGTATCGTTTCAAGGAGAATAGTATGTTGGTGTCGCATGAATGTTAACCGAATTTCTTTGTCAATTCACCCACTTTCTAATTCCTGATTATCTTTCAATTACTATATCGAGATTATTCCCTTTTCATGAATATCATTTCGTATATGTCTTAAAATAAGCTGTATAATTCAGAAATGATCATAAATGAATAGTTCCATGTGTCTCTTATATTTATATGGAAATATGGATCAATGTGATGATTGGTTTCATTACAGCAAATAGTCGTTTTTAGAAATACGCATAATTGTATGTTAAATCCTGTCGATATATGACACCACCCAAGCATTCAGGGGACATATTGCGTCATCATCTGATGTGCCCAAATGTTACGGTACGACCACGATTATACACACACACACACACACACACACACACACACATGCACACACACATATTTATATATATTTATGAATAAATAGATAGATAAATATATATATATACATATACTTATATGTATATATATATATGTATACACACACACACACACACACACACACACACATATATATATATATATATATATATATATATATATATATATATATATATATATGTATATATATATATGTATATCTATATATGTATATCTATATATATATAATGAATAGATGAATCGATAGTATACAGACGTACATGAATAGATGGATGGATAGATAGAAAAGATAGTTTTTCAGAGAGCTATTAACCCTGAAAGTGAAAATCTAATTGTTTATGTTATAAAACTAGCATGCATCCCCTGATCATTTTTATTTCTTACTTTTTTGATCACTGAAGACACACAAATTATCATCATACCGGAAAGGGAACGTTCAAATGAGCGTTACTGGATTGAAAAAGTATTATTCTCGAATCACGCCGTTTTTTCATAGGAAAGCGCAACTTTCGTTTCGAAAGTGAAACTTGTATGAGATGAAAAGGAGATGAAATTGGGAAATGACTGCTCTTTGTAGAACCGTACATAGTAAAGCAACCAAGAGGACCACAAATACAGACCTGGCTCGGTTGGAATTTCAATATTTTGAGAATTAACATGAGACTCTGATTTGATTAATCTGAACCGATGGTAGAAGCATAA
>OY735202.1:7057844-7075344 GCA_963457665.1 Thysanoteuthis rhombus | reverse complement strand
CGAAACGTGCTCAAAAAAGAATACACTTCTTTTCTAAACTGCAGGTTTTTATGATACAATGGTGAAGGAAAAGGAAAATAGAAAGCAGAAGATATCGGAAGAATAAAATGCTTGTAGGTAAATGAACATCATTAATAGTCTCTCGCACACTATATGCGTACATGTGAATTTTATAAACATCTATAAGACTATACCTCTAATAGCTTCAAACACTTAACCGATTGATAAAGTTTTCAAATTTTTTTGCATTATTTCATTCACTTTTTTTGCAATATCTGGTCGTATTATTCAGATGATTTTTCTTGTTTTGAATACAATCTGTTATCATGTTACTATGTGTACATCTTTCTTAGAAGGATCATCAGTATTTTAACATTCTTATATCTAAATATATGATCTCCGATGTACGTTGTTGCATTCAATAGATAGCATTATATAACCTTGCTTAAGAGTATATATATATATATATATATATATATATATATACATATGTATACTCTTAAGCAAGGTTATATAATGCTATTCACCACAGACCTCCTAAACAAAATCAAACACATCACAGCAATCCCAGACAAAGCACTTCTAGTTAGTATGGATGTTAAATCCCTATACTCTAACATCAAACATGATGAAGGTATCCTAGCACTGACAGAAGCCTTAAACAATAGAACTACTTAAAAACCTAGCACTAGAACAATCACCACCCTTATGCACCACATTCTAACTCTAAATAGCTTTAACTTTAATAATAGACACTTCTTCCAGGTGAAAGGCTGCGCCATGGGCACAGTAGCAGCCGCATCCTATGTTAATATCTTCATGGGTAAATTTGAAGAAACCTACATTTACCCAGAGATTTATAATGACTGCATCTTTTATGGTAGATACATAGACGACATTTTTTTCATATATACAGGCGAAAAAAAAAACTAGATAACTTTTTTATACATCTAAACTCGGCACGTGACTCTATTAAGTTTGACTTCACAACATCCACTGACTCCATAGCCTTCTTAGACACACGCATATATATAGATGACAACAGAAACCTCCAAACCACCCTCCACACTAAACTCACGGACACCCACAATTACCTCCACTCCAAATCAGCCCATCCCCAACACTTAAAAAGAAGCCTACCATTTTCACAAGCTCTTAGAATTAGAAGAATCTGCTCTACCAATAGTGAACTTAACAGACACAAACATAACCTAATACAGTATTTCACCCAACGAGGTTATCCGCTAGATGACACAAAAAAACAAATAAAAAAAGCGACTGGAATACCCAGAGATGAAACCCTTTTACTGTCCCATAATAACAAACCCAACCGCATACCCCTTATAACAACCTTCAACAACACACGCCCACCCTTAGCACACATCATCAATAATAGATGGAACATTCTCACGATCAAAACAGATCTAAAAGAAACATTCACAGACCCATGTGTTATCTCCTACCGCAGACCCCAAAACATCAGAGACATGATTAGTAGCAATAATATCGTTAACAATAAAGTCGTTCACAAAAATACACCTAGAACAATTAAATTCTGCACACTTTGCAACATAAGAAACAGTCTATGTTGCAACCACCTCAAGTACACCAACACATTCACAAGCACCACCACAAAAGAGAGTTACCACATATATCACAATAGCAACTGCCGCAGTAAGAACATTGTATACCTTCTAGAGTGCAATAGATGTAAGTTACAGTACATAGGCAAGTCCGAGTGGCAATTTAATATTAGACTCAACAATTATAGACATAGGATTAAGTCAAAAAATAATCGTAGCCCACTTCCTGTAGAACTACACTTTTGCACACCAGACCACATTTTTGCCACTGACGCTAGCTTCACCATCATAGAAAAAATAGAAAAAACTACTCCAATTGACATAACTAAAGTTCTAGAAAAACACGAAGACATGTGGATCAACAAACTTAAAACCCTATACCCTAATGGATTAAATACTAAACTGAACAACCTTCACCACAGAGAACACTAATACACACAACTCCTATCATTAATATCCTCACACCCACATCTTAGACACAATCAATAATGGAAGCTTCAAAATCACCTAGACCCATAGGAAAAACTTCACCTTAGTCTGTTATAACCCCTGTCCAAATCAAAGCCAAAACATTTTCAGTAACTTTTAAGGTTGATACCTATGTAGCTCCTTGACCCCACCACCCCTCCTTCTACACTATCCCAAACATACCAAAAAATCTTCCTCCACAACACTACCCCCTACCTTGCCACACTCTGCCCTCCCCAAGACCAACTGCTGCTGCTTTACCAAAATCCCAATACCTGCTGGTCATTCTTACATTCAGCAGGAGGACTCTAATAGCCCTGACAACAAAACTTACCCACAATGCATAGCCCCTGGCAGTGGACTCTGGTTCCACATGGTACATTTTAATTGACACTAACACAACACACACCACTGATGATGGGAAGAATCCCAAAACATGTATGGACTATTGACATATAAGGATTAATAAACCTTACCACCAAAAACTTCACTCCTGAGTCTGTCTCACTCTCTAAAGTACACATGATATATATATATATATATATATATATATATATATATATATATATATATATATATATATATATATATTCATTATATTTTAAGCTCTACTCTAGAAAAACTTCATATTGAAAGTTGTATGTACCAAGCGCCTCATGAAATAAAACCCATATTTTGTGATATTATGTTTCATTCCAAGTTTCTGTGTCTATATATATATATATACTGACTGATGATGATTCAACAGCTACTGTTTGAAAACTCAGGCCAACTGTAGAAAGTTCCCGTTTGAGGATACTATGAAGTTTTTTATTTGCTACGGATAACTTTTTTTCCAGGGTTAATGGGATTCTAATGCAAGATTAAAATGTTATTGCAATCAGCACATGAAATGTACCCATGCATAATTGTGGTTCTGTATACTGAATTCATGTAAAATATTTTTTTCAAGGAAATTAAATTGTTGAATATATAAAAATAATTTTTTTGTTGCAATACAATGAGTTTCCCGTGATTTGATGATAGAAATTGGAATTTTAAAATCAGATTGCTATTTAAAGGAGTTCTCAACCTCGTTATTCAGCTTAGACTAATACCCTCTTCAAAATATCGTAATTTTCGATGTGAACAAATCAAATCAACCTGGCCCATATATTAAGATCAGATAACTATCTTTTAACAAATGCAAACTACATCCCTTGTATCTACGATTAAGCTTCCTACCCAAACTGCCTCAGCTGGAGTTTGAACTCGACATGCGAAATCCTTATTGTTGACACACGCTCACGAATATATGCTGATACTATCAAATACGGCAGAATCCTATGAAAAAATCATTTTGAGGAATACACAAAAAAATTCTAGGATAAAAAAAAATTATGATACAATTTGTAACAAAGCATGTCTTCAAACGGTAGTGGAGACTTAACGAGAATGATTTCGACTAAAAAGAGCAGTCAAGGCAAAGTGAGGATACATGGAGATATGCATTGTCTATTGTATTGTGATTATTAATTAGATACAACCGTTCCTGCGCTTTTCTCAATGTACGATGGTTGGATATTTCAGAATGATTAAAAAATTCATTGATAAAGTTTACTTACAAGAAGAGAGCGAGAAAATATGTTCAGTTATTGAAATTTGAAAAGGATTACATTATTAGAAAATACATATCAATGATGACTGATGGAGAGTTCTTTGACAACAACAAAGAAGATGCATAACTCGTATCATACTTATACAATTTTATCAGGCAGTAAGATATAATTGTTACATTTAAATTCCATATATTATTATAGTTAGAGTGTCTCTGTGCTATTCAAAAGTTTAGCGTTTATATGTGAAACGATTCTCAAACCAAAATGGCATAAAGCAATGAAGAAATTCTTAAGAATTTATGTTGGAAATATGTTTTAGCCCTGTGCAGGAATAATGACGATTTTATCCAAAGCAAAATCATTAAGGATTGAAATGCTTTTGAGTACGGGTAGAATGAGTGTATTATTGGGAAAAAAAGCATATCCTGCTTCTTTAACGTCTTGCTGAAAAACAATTAGTTAAGACAATTTTACTTTACACTTTTTTGTATGAGCAAAATGTGAAAAAAACTTTTTTAAATCGGGAGATACGTTTGTTATATCTCTGTAAATGTGTTATATTTCCATAGACTTCACATGAGCCGTTTTACGTGAAAAAAAATGATGATATGTCAGAAGTAGTGGATACTGGAGAATAGGGTGCATTTACATTTCCTGCTGAATTTCTCAATATATATATATATAGAGTAGAGTCACGATGATCTCCCAATATCCAGTAAGGATTAAACTATGTCTTTTTTGTCAAATGATATTTCGTGATATTTGCATACATATATATATATATAAATATATATTATATATATATATATATATATATATATATATATATATATATATATATATATATATATATATATATATATACATATATATATATATATATATATATATATATATATATATATATATATATATATATATGCATACATATATTGATATATTGATATATTCCGGATTGAACGGGATAGAAATTCTGCAAAATTCGACTTACATCCAATATAAGAGTATGTGCGTCATAAACTTTTGGTGCAAATGACTGGAGGTTTTGCATTACACCAAAAAGTATCTTAGATGGAATGTAACGAGCGAAAATAAGCTTTAATCTATCATGTTTTACTTACATTTTTTTCCAAATCTAAAGGCAGCATACACACTCACAGGCATGCAGAATATACACATTAATATTGTAATATGACCTATATGTAAATATCTATACACCACTTGCATGATTCACAGAGCTAGAATGCTTCATAACCCTTAGGATTATGAGATGGACTAGCCAGTTTTATCCCCTGTAAATAGCTAAGTATATACCAAAGATTACAAAAGAAAACCAGTCTACATGAACTTAAGATATCGTGTCGTTGGGAGGGGTTAATCAGGACCCCTTTACCTAATGGAAATTTCCCTTCGCTATAGTGATTTACTTATCTAAAATATGCAGCTGACTCATTAAAAATAATCGTTTTTTAGTATTTTTCAAAAATATGCTTACCAGTGGAGCTTGACTTGAATCAGATGGTAGATTTCAGAAATGTGAACTGTTTTCATGAATTTTGCTAATTTTGTTAGTAGTTTATAATTTTTCAATTATTATTAGTGTCAGGGGAACAAATCTGAGGAGTGGTGGGAATTCTGAATGTTGATGTTCATGGAAAATAGTCACAATATTCGGTAATTTCGCTTTATATTATTGTACTCAATGTAATTTATTATATGACTTTGAACCAAAAATTTGATAGATTGTCCTCTAACTGAGGGTGTAAGTACTTCCAAATGATGCCTTAGATCAGTGTTCAGATTTTGCTGACATTCAAGATGTCGATTTGGGAAACAACCCATATGATTTTTTCTATTACTATTCTCTATTTTAGGGTTTGTGTCAGCTAATACGGGCCTGCTATATCATCAATCTTTTAACGTTTGTCGTTGAATAAAGATCAACCATTATCCGTCCTGTCGATTTTGGTTTTGCTTGCCTCGGTTTTGCATGTGATTTTTTGGGGATCAATGTCGTGAGTTGTGATATCCATTGGTTGTTTTTCATTCTTGCAACATTACCAGACTGTTGCCATTTGAGTTTTCCAATAGATTCTATGATATCTCGGACCTCGTTTCCTTCCTGATATATTGTGCTGTCTTGTTATATCCCCATGAGGGGTAGAGCATGATTCTTTCATGCTCATGCTGCACGCTTCTCAGTTTGTGAATCCGTCTCTCGCTTAGGTTCAATGTTTCGGCTCCATAAGTGACTATCGGGAGGATGCGTTGGTTGTATACCCTTCTTTTTCGGATTATTGGGATCTTCTATGCTTTTGAAGGTTTAGCTTGCTCTGTTGAAGGCTTGGCATCATCAGGTGATTCTCCACTTGATTTCTTCTCCTTTTGGATTTCTCATGGAGCTTTGTTGTCCTAGCTAGATGCAGTGGTCTACTTTCCCGAGTTTTGCATCTTCGATTTTGACAGTTATGTCCTTGTTCTCTGTGTGATTGTTGCACATGACTTTTGTGTTACAAAAGTTCATGTGTTGGCAGACCCTTTTCATTTTTAATTAAGTTTATGTAGCATTACTTGAAGGTCGAATTGGTTCTCTGCAAAAAGACAATATCGTCTTTAAATCTGAGGTTGCTTAGATATTCGCTGTCCATTTTGATTCCTATATTCACCCATTCCAAGTTACGGAAAATTATCTCCAGTCAGGCTGTGAATAGTTTCGGTGCGCTGGTATTGTCGTCTCTTACTCTTTTTTGGACCTGGAAGAGTTTTTGTGTAGCCTAATAAAGGAGTTTTAAATATGTTGCAGTACTTTGACGTTTACTAGACCTTGTAGGTAATAGCCTTCATGACTATGGCACTTTTCATGGATATAAATGCCTTCTTGAAGTCTGTAGATGCTATAGTGAGTAGCATTATGTATTCTGCTGCTTTCTCTTTCTGGTTTATTGGATGGAGATATTCCAATATCAAGTAGCTTCTTCCAAATCTTAAGCCTGTTTCCATGGTTGGTTTCCATCTAATGTTATCGTTAACTAAACAGCCTATAGCAACTGTTTTATCGACGTTATTAAAATGTTACTGTGCTGAACGAAGGAGTGTAATTTTAAGATTATTAATAATCAAACCATAGCAACATAACTATGATTCATACATATATAATTATCAATTTATCGAAAACATTAAAGAACTAAATACTATTGTAAGTTAAGTTATGCCTTGTTGCAACTAAATCATTTTCCCAAATGATTTGTAAAGTGGATATATATATATATATATATATATATATATATATATATATATATATATATATATATATATATATACATTTATATATATATATATATATATATATATATATATATATATATATATATATATATATATTATAAGGGTTTTAGCACGTATAGATAACTCATGAATTGAATTTTCTTGCCAACAATATCAACTTTCAACAATATTTACTTAGATGCAAACGACTGGAAATTGCTATCGCAATGTGATTGCAATTATAAACTTCAAACATCGAATATGTCAACTCATGTCGATAAAATGTCCAGAAAAAATTCTGATCTTGAAGTAACCACACGAAGTGTTATGCAATAACACTTTTCACAACTACAAATTATTAAATTCTTCAAGAATTACCATCATTTTCTCCTCGGTTCTTAAAGCAGCAGACCGTATTTAAGCAACTGGCGATTGACTATTGAGAAGAAATAAATTAGGTGCAGGAGATAAACGGATACGTATCTAAATAGAGTGAATGAGAGGGAAAGATTTATAAATAAACAGAACAAAAGTGTGGTTGAATCAATAAGAATAAGAAAAATCAGTAAATGTCGTTGGAGAGAAGAGATTATATGGGAGAGGTAGAAAAGCAATGAGAGAATGGTGACGATCAAAAATGGGAAGTAGAGAGACATGATATATATATATATATATATATATATATATATATATATATATATATATATATATATATATATATATATATATATATCATTAAACTTACCATGAATACATTTAGCCGTCAGTATCCTAAAGAACTGCATCTCTATATCTTTTATACGCTAATAATTACCTCTGCCGCATCGGTAGAATGCTGGTAAAGTCATAAAAGTATCTGGTCAAATAGAAGGTTCGGGTCCGGTGCCAATAAATGCTTGTAATAACAGCCTATGGTACAACTGGAATCGTAATGCTGTAAAACCAGAAAGTGTGGTTTTCTTCGCTTGCAATTTCCTTTTTCTGTTAGACATGTCTGGGGAAGTAACCAGAAGGGACTAATAATGTGCCAGCGATTTATTTGGTAAAATGGATATATATATATATATATATATATATATATATATATATATATATATATATATATATATATATATATATATAGATAGATAGATAGATAGATAGATAGATAGATAGATAGAAAGATAGTGAAACCTCACAATTTTTAGAATTGTCAACCACGTTTCCATGTATATGCGGTTGGCCCAATGTAACTTATTTCACCAAGATATCAATATTTTTTTATATTGCATATAGATGTCAGAAGATTCTGTTTATATGATTTTACAATGGAATACAATTTTCATTTGGTTGTAAGAAAATGTGTTATCATCAATTATATTTTGATTGAGTAAATGTTGACGATTGGAGTCAGATCAAATTGATTGATATCAATTGTTAGGAAACCAATATGTAAAACTTCTGTTAGCAGTTTGGAGAAAAAGAGATTCCACTTATTTTTTTATATTCTTTTGATCATTTTAGATAAAATAGAATTTTCACAAAAAAAAAAGAGTGAACAGTGTCCGAGGGATATCGATATGCACAGAAAGATAAGTTTTGGCTCACACATGAAATCAATCAAAGTTCTAAAGACTAGACCATAATACTGACAAACAGAACCAATAACGTTCATTGTGATGAAGATTACCCTTGGAAGCTATAACATCTTAATAATTTTCTGAGTCAAGATGAAAGTGCATTTCCCCAAAGCACCCCACATGTTCTATGATGGAGAATCAAGAGGTTGGAGATACCAGAATGCGCATGTTGTCAATCTTGCAAGGGCACAATGCTAGCTTTTGGGTCTGAAGCAAAGGTTCCAATCCGACCTGATAGGATATTGGATAGTCTATACCCACACTGGAGAGTTGTAATTCAACAGGAGCAGCCGTCCGGGGGCGACACAATAATCAATTATAGTGTATATATATATATATATATATATATATATATATATTGACAGACAGAGAGTGGGACGTAATAACGAGAATATATCTATTTTACCCGTGATAACCTTACTACTAAAGAGCAAAAACAATACCAACTTGATAATCACGAGAGCAGATAAGGGTGGAGCCAAATTTATCTGGGGTATAGATGAATACTTCATTGAAGCAAAATCACAATTAAGCAACACAGAATTTTACAAAGAACTCCCTAAAGAACCTTTCGACGATTACACAAACACAATGACCCAATCCCTAACAGAATTATACAATAGCAACATGATAGACAAAAGACACAAAATATATCGAAACCCACTTCAATAAAACCTGCTAGGCTCTACCTATTCCCCCACATCCACAAACCAAATAACCCACGTAGACAAGTCATCTCATCCACGAACTGCCACACTACCTGACTATCCATATTTGTAGATTACTACATCCAACCCTTTGCAACACAAATTGAATCATACACGTGTGACGCCCCAGACCTCCTAAACAAAGTCAAACACATTACAGCAGTCCCAGACAAAGCACTTCTAATCAGTATGGATGTTAAATCTCTATACTACAACATCAAACACGATGAGGTATCCTAGCACTTAGAGAAGCCGTAAACATAGAACTAATAAAGAACCCAGCACAGTAACACATACCACCCTTATGCACCACATTCTAACTCTAAATAGATTCAACTTTAACGATAATAGCTTCAGCCTTAACAATAAACACTTCCTCCAAGTTAAAGGCTGCGCCATGGGCACAGTAGCGGCCCAATCCTATGCCAATATCTTCATAGGTAAATTTGAAGAAGCCTACATTTACCCCGAGATATATAACGATTGCATTATTATGGTAGATATATAAATTACACTTTTTTCATATATTCAGGTGAAATAGCCAAACTAGATAATTTCTTCACACATATAAACTCTGCACATGGCTCTATTGCTTGACTTTATGACATCCACTGACTCCATTGCCTTCCTTGACACCAACATATACATAAACAACAACAGAAGCCTCCAAACTACCCCCTACACTAAACCCACGGGCATCCACAATTACTTTCACTGTAAATCAGCCCATCCGCAACACTTAAAAAGAAGCCTACTATTTTCACAAGCCCTTAGAATGAGAAGGATCTACTCTACAACTACTGAACTCAATAGACGGAACCATAACCTAGTACAATAATCCACTCAACCAGGTTATCCACTTGATGATACTAAAAACCAAATAAAAAGAGCAACTACAATACCCAGGGACGAAACCCTTATGCTTTCCCACGATAAAAAACATGACTGCATACCACTTATAACCACCTTCAACAACACACTCCCATCCTTAGCACATATCATGAATAGGAGATAGAAGCATCCTCACCATTAAAACAAATATAAGAAAAACTTTCACAGACCCATGTTTCATCGCTTACCGTAGGCCCCGAAACATCAGAGATATGATTAGAGGTAATAATATCATTAACAATAAAGTCGTACACAATAATATCTTTAGAATCACTAAATACTGCAAACTTTGCGACTTGTAAGGTTGATACCCCTATAACCCCTTGACATCCCCACCCCTCCATTTACACTATCCCTAAAATACCAAAAAAATCTAACTCTACATCACTTCCCTCCTACCTTGACAAATTTTGCCCTCTCAAAGACAAAATGCTGCTGCTTAACCATAGACTTGATAACCAGCTGGACTTTCTTTCACTCAGCAGGAGGCCCCCAGCAGCCCTTATAACATATTTTACCCACAAGGCATAGCTCCTGATAGCGGACTCTGGTTCCTCATGGAAACTTCAAACCCTAAAAACACAAACTCACACAACACACACCACTGAAGATGTCTGATGGTGGCATAAGGTGTTCCGTTCGGTTTGTTTTTTTTTTCTTGAGAACATGCTTTATCAACAGCTAAGTGTTCCGTTGCAAGAAATGTTCCTTTCTTGTCATCGATTGTTTAAAATTTGATCATCATTTTAAGAATCACATTCATCTTTTCTTCAGAAGGGAACTACTGCAAGGATATCACGAACGGGGGTAGGGGGTGAAAAAATACAGTTATTTTTCATAATTTGGTTGGTCACAAAGGTCATTTTTGGTTTTGATATTCGGCCTTACTGCAAAATGTAAGCCATCTATATTGAATTTCACTAGATAAAGTTTTCCCTTAGTAATCCTGTATTTTTACACGATTAAAAACAAAGTATTGGCGAATAAATTTATTGTTTTGAGTGAGCTACATATATATCGAAGGGATCCGTGCTTGGTGTTTGAGCTCTTTAAACTTCTCCAAGTCTTAGTAATGGCACAAACTTATTGACTGTAAAATCACTTTTTGTACTTATGCAGCACTACTATAACAGTCAATTAGTAATATAATTTTAAATAACGGTGATAAACCACGAGATAAGTTATAGATTTTACTGATTAAAATTAAAAAAACAGCATTTATCAAACTATTCTTCTTAATAGTGGCAAAGATTTGGGCGATAGAGTTTCTCGTTTCTTTAGCTCAACTCAGAATCAGCAGTAGTATATAAAATTGAGGTTAGCAGATGAAACAATATAACATAACATGATGACGTCATTGCGACGGGGGTTTCAATTAAATACTCGTACGTTGAGATCCTTATCAATAGGGTTTTTTTTTTCAAAAATATTTTACCTACGAAATCATTGTGAAAGGTAATGTTTTTTTCATAAATTTCCGTCAAATTCAAACAAAATATATTGGGTTGGATGATTTTGATATCAAATAGAGTTTGATTTCATTTTGTTCAATTATGATAATCTTTCTGTGTCGTACAGATGAACAAAAGTATTTTTTTTGGAACAAACAGAGTTTAGAGTAAATCGTCAAATTAATGCTTTCCATAGAATCTTTTTGAAGACCTGAAGACTAAATTTCAATCCTAACAACAATTCAATGAATTAAAAAGCCAGGAAAACATCCATTTGTTAGGATAGTGCTTTTCTGATTCTGAATTGCGTTTGCTCAGTACTCACAAAACCGAAAACAAATTGAAACTCGTATTAGCTGAAGTAGTTTATCTAACCAAGCCTCATAGAAATGGGCATCTCTTTGAATTACTGCCACTTTAACTAAGATAATTGTTTTAGATATTTTATTGGCTCTGGGTTAATATAATGATTCGAATATACAATATAATTGAATCTATGAAACTATATAACTGCTCCTTCATTAGTGGTCTCCGTTCTGAGAGTGGCTAAATGAGCAGAACGAAGTGTTTTGTTCTCTTCTCGGGAAGAAAATTTATCGTTTTCTCTTTTGCTACTATAAATTCATTTTGAATTAAAATGTTAAATTGTTCCGAGAATATTCTTGATAACCATGCATGGCTTCGTTGAAATGAAGATTGTATATTCCAACTCTGATTCATCAGCGTTGATTGTTAGTAGTCAGGCCAAATTGACTTTGAGGCATCGATTCTGGTGTGTTATTTTTGACTGGTGATTTTTTACTTTGTATTCATACCAAGACATAACACCTTGCGCTAAAAACACTTTATATTCAGCGTATTTCTTCAGACAAATTTGTCAAAGATTGAGTATCAATTACCTTTAATTATGCGTAGTTTGGCAAAGTTCTTACCTGAGAGGAGAGAAGGGGCGAAAATAGAATCTGACTCAAAATTGCTGATAGTCATGTCGTTTAAGTCAATTATGGGCTTCTCATGGCCATTTCAATTGACATTAATGGCACATATCAGGTTTCTTTATATTGCCCAAACTTACTCTGTCAGTCTGTGTCTATGTCCGATGGTTTCCTTTGCGTACTTAACGCTTTTTATCTGAAATTAAATATTTCTTTTTGGGGGATAGGTCGATGTTGATGTTATTTAGTCTAGCGACCTTCCCTTTTTTTGTTTATTTGATTGCCTTTTTCACCTCCCATGATTTAACTTGTTGGAAATCTTTGATTTAGTATATCTTGTTTGTTTCCTGGTGCCTTTGTGCAGATAAATAGGGTTGTTTTTGTAAAATTATTGGGAGACTTCAACGATTCAGTCCTTTCCTGTTGTTATGCAAGGATTTTTCTTTCAGGCTTTCAACGCCTTGTAATGTAAACACTTCGAATTGTTATAAAACACCTAAAATTCCTTCTATTTTCCTAATGACTACTGATTTTGAAATCTTATCTTCGTTTCTTTTAGATGGTTTTGCTTGATTCAGTTGTAATTTTCATATTTTTTTATCGTGGGTCATGTACATTTCCATATTATTTTGGGGTTTTCACTGATACTCAGTTCATTTTCGGCTCGAACATATTTGCATTTTCGAACAAGGGGGGGGCTCGTTGATATTTTCTTTTTGTTTAAACGAACAGATCATTTATAGCCCGAAAAGTTCATCGAAAGGAGAATAAGAAGCAAGCAAAGAATCCCTGTAGGTAAATGAAGTTTTATTACAGCTAAGTACACCTTCAGAAACAAGAAAATTGTATCAATCTTAAAAGAAATTGCATATAACTAGCATGTCTGCTTGATGGTCAATTTATTTTAGCTGAAACATGGAACCTTTGAACATTGACTCTCAAACAAAGAACGATGCATCGTATACTGAAATCAATTTCAACTTTATATAGATAGATTACACGACAACACAATATAATACAGAAAAAAAAAACCTGACTCAGATATATTAGAAGAATCATTATATAAAATGAAAGTGTACTGCATAATGTTTGTAACTGTACTTTTCTGTTGTTGCTGTATTTCACTCTATTGACGTTAACCTTTTCGCTGTTATTAGAGTAAATCTTGTCTAAAAACTGCTACCATTTAGGATTTCAATGCTCTTTATCTGACATTTTTGAATATTTTTATGATCGATTGTACATTAACGTAATTTTTAAGGATCTTTTTATGATTGTATTTGGATGATTTGATTTTTTGTTTGCATATGTTACTTAAAAATTACCTCTTTTATGTGGTGTTGGTGTTATCATCTACATGAAAAGAAATATCCAAAATTATTACGTTGGCCACAATTTAAACTTCGATATTTTATTTTATTTTGATTCACTCTTTTAGTCTTTTTCTGCTTTGCTATTATCGACAATTAGCAAACCATCGTCAGGGTAAAGTCTTTTATATGATTATTTGATTGATAGATGACTTTGTATAAAATATACAAACTGATCAAACAAGATGTCTCGGCTGAGCCCAGGCTTCTCACTGAAAAATCAGTGCCGTAAATGTCGTTTCCATGGTCTGATCTCCTTGTATATTGAAGTAAAGCTCCCATTTATTGCTTTGATTTTTTTTCTATTTCATTGTTGTTGATATTGGTATATGTCATTGCATATTCCATTTTTTCAAAAAATTCCTCTGAGTATTAAGCGGTTCAAGTCGTTTATATCAGACCGTCTAAATGCATAAGTATTGGCAGTTTTCGTATTTAGCCATTGGTCTGGCCGTAGTTGTTGCTTGATATTGTAATTTATATTTTTAATATCGTTTTGATAATGTACCCTCTTTTGGATTTAATTGCCCTAATTAGTTTTGTAATACCGTTCTTTAATCTATTACTGATGTTCATTTTTCAGTTATAATTTTGCTTTCATTATTCATACCTGCTTCGTAGTTGTTCCTGTTGGTGTTTAACTTTTCACAATGTTGAGTGATGTTATCATTTGTAAGTATGGTGTAGATTGGATGGTTCATTTCTTAGATGTTGCTGGTTTTTGCTCCTTTCACAAAAGTTTATTAGAATTTTTAATTTGTTTTATTCCCCTTTTTTCAATTTTCTGCGGTTCGTGCTTATGTATTTGCTATTTGCCCTCTCCATACATCGTGCAATACTAAACAATAAACTCTTTCAATAACAAGAGTTCAATATTTTTTTCTCAAAAATAATATATCACAGAAATTTAAACATATCCTCATATTTTCATGTGTATTAACTAACTTTAAAATGGGATAAAATAAAATATTAAATTAACATTCAAGTTTTCTTCGTAGAACTTCCTCATCTTCCAATTATTACCCGTGCTTGTTAAAGTTTTAATCTTAATCTAAAGTTTTCATTATATGTGCAATAAAAGAGGAACATTTTGTAATGTATGAGGGTAACGACATCTCGACCTTTCAAAGGAGGTAAATCAAGGAAAAACATTCATTAATTTCATTTCTATCATTATTTGATGGAAAAGTGTTCTATTATCATCTGATGAATATGCTATTCAAATAAATATTCACTCATGAGTCAACAGCAGACAATTTTATATTTGTTTTCTTTTCTTTTTATCTTATTATGGTATGAATATTTATCTTGAGTTAAGCTCTTTTTTAAGTGCAATGAATCTTTGCATTCATTTTGAGCTTTGAATGGAAACTAACTAATGATTCAATCAAATCGCTGTTTATATCACTGGACGGTTTCTGCATTCAACATTTCAAATTACGATCGTTTGAGATATTTTAATGGATAAAAATCTCTGTTGAGCGAAATCCAAACAAACAATTTTTAAATCAAAGCTAGTCAATGTTTCAATTATTTCTTTATAGTTGTCCATTGGGATACATCTTCAAAATCGATTTTTCTGGATTGGCCCCGGTGAGACAAACCATGTAAAACTTTCCCTAATTCGGTGTACTTATGTTAGGTTTACTCCTCTAAATAAAATGACGAAAAGAAAAAGTTGAATCCCTAAACCTAACCAGAAAAATACAAACAGTGGATGTTCTTCAACAAAATGTAATGTGATACGTTGTTGAAATCCCCTAGCATTCGTGTGAAGCCATAGTGCCCCATACATGAATGTAATTGATTTCTCGGTTGTCACAATAACAGTTACATAAGCACTAAGTCAAATATTATGAGAAAAACATGAAAACAGAATAATTCTTGTAATCATAGACCGATCGACACAGGCAGTCGATAAGTCATTTGCTTAAGATTATATTTGATGTATTCCCTTCGTCCTTTACATATTTTACTTTGGAAATGTTTGATTTTTCAACTGAAAGTAATCATATTCCAATAACCGAGGGAATTTTATGAATTTTGTGTTTTTCAAGATCTCTATTTTGGTACCTTTGTGGTTCTTACTGTTCGGCTTTCTACTCAAAACATACTTTGTTGTTGGTTTCTTCCTGTTCAGGGGATTTTCATTCGAATGCCAAATTTATTTCCTGTATCATCTCTACTGAAAGCATTAAGCAGTCATGAAGTTCACTTGGTTTATCTATTGACATCGAATCTCTATATAACTTATTGAGAGGAATACATAGAGGGAACGGCACTTTAAGAAAAGAGAAACAAAAAACTATTTATAAATGAATCCTAAAGATTATCCATGATTTTATACTAAGTGATTTAAACTCTGTTTCATCATGGATTTCGTTGACACCCTGTGCTAAGGAATTGGAAAGCAAACAATACAATTGAACTACGAACATTGTGGTATGCAATAATGACTGAAATAAATGAGCAAGTATATATATATATATATATATATATATATATATATATATATATATATATATATATATATATATATATATATATATATATATATATATATATATATATACTCATACTCTCTTTAAATACCCTTTGAACGGATGTTTCCATGGTTCAATGCTGAAAAAAATCTGAACTGTCTTATGGAACTCGATGTCGTTCAGTTTCTCCCTGTATCAGCCAGGTCCTAGATGTTCTTTTTTTGTACTTTGGATATAATCCGTAGTTGGTCCCTTACCGTTCAGAGTGTTCTTATCGTTCACGTTCCAATTTTCAATCAATTGTCATTGTTGTTTTGCTGACCAAAGAGCAGTTTGTATGTTTTTTCTCTTTCATTTCAAGATATCTGGAAAAATAATTGAAAAGAGAGAATAAGATACCTTTTTGCAAGACAAAACAAAACTTCCGTATTTATTTGTATAATTGATTTCAACTATTTGTCTACATATTGTATATGTTCATGAAATCGTTAATTTATTAGATGTTTCCAAGATTTGCGCACACAGTGGAGCGGAGCACATCAAGGGCTGTTGTTTGAATTTTCTTTCTTTCTGTCAGCTCCGGCACTAAGCTGATGAAAAATGAGTTTGGGCTCCACTTTCCTTTGAGTTATATCAATAAAGGATTTCTGTTGACAGGAACTTGGACGATCTCCATGTGATTCTCCATTGGTGATAAAGTGATGAAAATACTCCAACATTCTTAGAATTTTAGAAATGCGACAAGTATAGTCGCATGCCTCAGAAGCATAGGAGTATTGTTATTTTTTCATCTTGGTCGAGATATATTTACCATTTTTCAGCTTCGTTAAGTTCTAATTTTTAGTCTTCTGAACCTGTTGAATATACTAAATGACTGATCTCTAGGTCAAATTACTATGTTTTGAAATGTGAAAATCAGCATATTTTCAATTTTCAATTACTAAAGTCACCTATAGAATATGGATGTATTTCACGATAATATTTAAATTATGTTCAATCAATGGCAATAAGATATCTGATACGAATCCATTTTTTAACACATAGTGATCATATAAAAATATTTTGTCGGGAGAAACGTACACAGAAGTAATCTTAGATAGCATAAATGTAAAATGACATTTTCCTTATGCA
>OY735202.1:7040344-7055344 GCA_963457665.1 Thysanoteuthis rhombus | reverse complement strand
TGGGTTGCTGCAGGAATGAGAAAACAGTGTTTTGCTTTTTTGTCTACTTAATTGGGTTACTTGGTATTTTGAATGAATATTCTGAGAGTCAAAGGGTTCATCGAAAAAGAAATAGAAAAAAAGGAGAGTTGATGTCTGGATAGATTTCGCCCAATATAGCATATTGAGGTATTGAGGTCAACATCTAAACAGAGATGAAATACAAAATCACTCGATAGACATGTGGATGAACAAAAAGATATATATCGGCCGATGTAATTCATAAAAATTGAATCGACATAGACGTGAAGAAAGTTACATTTCATTCAGACGTAGACAGCCATGGCAAGATTGAAATTACCACCAAACATTATATGTATCTATTTAGACTAAGATAAAGCTCAAGGAAAAACATATAAGCCTACCCATATTCATTGAATAATATTAATTAATATAAATAAGCTCTTCCAACTACCTTGAATTGCTTGTGTACAGAGTTTTATTTTACCAAGAAAATCATGAAAATTATTATGTATATAGCTTGTTTCAATGTTGCAAAGCCTTTTCGTTTATTTTTCAGCTCCCATTGATGATTGAGGTACAATCACACAAAAGGTTATAAATATATGAAGCCACTTAAAATTTCTCTTCCCCACAGTGATAAAGTGCTTAATCAAAATTAACAATAAGGCATGTAATGTTTCATTGTTATCTCCTTTGACTGATCAAAATGACCAAAAAATAAACAAAAATAACATTGAAATAAGAAAAAAAATGAAAACAGAAAAACCATAAACGGATTATATCAATGCTGAAAAATTTGGGTTGGATCAATAACAGATCTGTTCCAATCTTGGTGGGAATCATTCCATCCGTCATATATAAATTGAATTCCAGTGATCATAGTCTATTGCAAATGACGGACATTTTGATAAGTCCCATTGTGGAAAAATTGTATTGGATTCCGAGTGATATTCATCCGTGTCTAGTAAGATTTCTGTCCCTAATTCCAAGTCGATATGTTTATTTTAAAGGAAAAGGTGCTGGTCAACTTATTTTTTATGATTCTGTGTAATCGAAGTCCCACTGCAATTACAATTTGACGCCCGGGCTACCCCTATTTCAGTTATTAATTTAAGCTCAGGTGAGTACATGCTTAAATAGAATAAAAAATCAAAAAGAGGGAAATGATGGGATTAATTATTGTTTCAGGTCGGAAGAAAAGTCTTCTTCTATCAAGATGGTACTTTGAATTAATGAGATTTAATTTTTTTTTTCATAAAATACACAAACGATGAAACATTTGCTTCAGACAACACTATGCAAGTGGACTGTGTCCTTTCAATATGGTTACCAATGAATATTTTAATCAAGTTATATAGTTGTCAGTTCTTGGCTCATTGGTAGTAAATATCAATCACTCTCCTGATGTTTGATTCTTTTTTCTTTTTTACGGGTGCACTTCATCAGAACAACAACGAAAAGGCCTTTATTCCTTGATATTCAAAAAGTCCTGTCGGCCAATCGAACACCTTGATGATTTCAAGTTTCTGCTATTTTTACATTTTTTCTTTTCAAACAAATGCATCAGGACAAAACAAAAAAAAAGTCCGTTTCCCATGATACTAAAAAGACCCATTTGGCCGAGATAGACAATTTCCAGCTGCTTTGCCTGAAGGTTTGATTCTGGGAGAAGTGTTGGATCCAGGTTCCGATTCTATTCATTTTAAACCTTGCAGACAGCTTTCAAATAAATGTGTTTGATTGGTTTTGTGATCAGCATGACTACGTAGAAGGCCTTCCGAGCTGATAACAGCACCTTGTATTTTCATCAAGCCCGGGAACGTTGCTTCATTTCAGTAATCGTTCTAAAACTGGGAGACACTACCCACATCTTATACAAGGGAATTTTCCATGTTGTGGCTCTGATAATTGTAGGTTAAGGATCTACTTGGTCAAATTTGGATTGGTGAAGACGATATAGGAGAATATGAATTGCAACTGCATTGAAATAAACGATCGGATATTTGATGAATTAGGTTGTTCAATATCCAACTGGCCGAAAGTTAGGACAGCCCGAAATGACATTTGAATTCCCGTGACGTAATCCATTTTTGAAAGAGACATATGTTTTCTTTGATATTTGACTTTAAAGACTTTATCATGAAATTCAATTCTATAATTGTCATGATCCTTTTTTACTGACCCTTTTTCTAGCTCAATTGATGATATACTCACTTGATTTTTCGTATAGTAGCCCTCTCTATCAATTCTACTTTAATTTCACCTTTATATATATATATATATTGAGAGACAGAGACAGAGAGAGACAGACAGATAGACAGACAGACAGAGAAAGAAAGACGTGGACCAAAGGTTTGACGAGTTCGAATCGAATCATTTTCATTTTTCAAAAATTTCATGATATGGAAATATTCAAATTAAAAACCATATTTGATCATTTTTGGTTTTACAAAAATTTGACCAAACTATTTTCAATGACATTAAACGCTTGTGAAAACTTATTGCAATATATTCATATTATTGATGTCCAACTTTTCGATAATATCAAGATTATTTGCATTTGCATGTCTGTTTATCCCTGTTCTAGTCTTAGATAATTATCATCAAATATATATTTTACATATGTTGTTATTAAAAGTTTCTTAGACGTTTTTCTCCTCTTGTTCGATAGTATAGATGACCCCTCATAGATATAAACGTCTTTCAAGCAAGTTCCAAAAGCTTGCCCAGATGAATGACAAGACCATTGCTTGAGTTGACCATGTATCTATATGATTTGTACCTGACAACCTTTGATTGGAAAAGGCTTTATTCTTCATGGTCCCGTGAATGAGAGATCAATCATTGAAAAGGCAACGATTCATGTTCCAAATGAATCTATTCGAACTTTTCCATTATAAAATACACGTTAATACCTCGAAGTGAAATTTACTCACTTTTTGCATTGAACAATATATATATATATATATATATATATATATATATATATATATATATATATATATATATATATATGTATGTATATATATATATATATATATATATATATATATATATATATATATATATATATATATATATATATATATATATACATTTCCCATGTTGACCAAAACTAAATTACTTTTAATTCAATTTAAGTGAAAAATGAAGGTAACATACTTAACGACTATATCATGGAAACTACAAATCACACAGAATTGAAAAGTTGTGTCCAACTATCACGTTGAGAATAGGGACATATCAGTCAAAATCGGAGATGGAAAACAGGGGAAAAGAGACCAGTGCATGTACTCTGGACAACAAATCTCTTTGAAGCCCAAAAAAGAAGAAATGAACCAGAGAATTACTTTCGGATTTCACGTCTTTGGCAGAGCATGCTCTACATCAAAAAACAACAAGATCAAAAACATCCTTTAAAAAAAAATAGTATACAACCAATACATCCTCCCGATAGTCATATATGGAGCTGAAATATGGAACTTAGCTAAGAAAGAGACCTGCAAGAAGCATACAGCTTACACATGAGAAAATCATACTCAAATTTACATTGATAGATCACAAAAGAGCACAGTAATCAGGAAGAAAACTGAGGGCTGTGACATCATAGAATTGATCAGAAACCTTAAATGGCAATAGACTGGTTATGTTGCAAGAATAACAGACATCCTATTAATAGCACGACTCAGATATGGGTCCTCTAAAATTACATGCAAAACCATGGCCGACAAAATACCAGATGAAGAGATGAACCGGATGAATAAAAAAAAAATACTAGCCCCGCGTTACTTTTGATAAGGAAATGTGGCAGATCTTGGGTAAGGTCCATGTCAAACGACGGACTCCAAAGGCTGATGATGATGATCATGATGATGATGATCATGATGATGATGATCATGATGGACACGATGTGTTTAAGCATAAAAACAATTATCCTTCTGTTTTCTTTCAGTCGATGTTTTTTTTTTAAAATAATGTGCCCATTTGTCTCTTTTTTTACTTCGTATTTTTGTAATTTCCTGTTTTCGCTGTGTCTGCCTTCTGAACGACGTCAGGTGTCATGTATTTTCAAAAAATAATCCCTCAGGACATTATTTCAGACTCAGAGGCAGCTATGAGAAAATAAATAAACACTTCAGAGATTATGCACTAAAAGACTGGGGTTGAAAAGTTAGGGAATGTTTTTGATACCTTGATCTGATTATATCAATTCCTTAACCTTGTTTATACAATAATATGATTACTAACTTTTTATGTAGATCCCTGATTCAAGCGATGGATTTATCCAGCAAGTATGTTGAAACTGGTTAGTTGTAGAAAGTGTGGATGTTTTGGGTTGAAACATATGTAAACCCACCTTAAAAAGGAACTAATGATATCGATGTAGCTGAAGTGATTCAGTTAATTTCTGATTTATATTCAAGCTACAATTGAATAATCTTTGAATGCCATTGTCATATTCAAGTGGAAGCTTTTGATTTTGTACAAAAAGATTAATCATTAACATTACACGATTAAACGGATATCAGAAAAAAGGAAAAATGTTGATATATATATATATATATATATATATATATATATATATATATATATATATATATATATATATATGCATAATAATCAAATATCTTTGAAGTGTCAACTATGAAGATTTATAGTTATTTTCAAAAGAAAGTTTAACAACCCATAGATAATTGTGTATTAATGATTTCAGGATATTTCAAATGGAGACAAAGATCCTTCTGACAAATGAAACACGTCTGAGGCCTTTGAAACTGCAGTGCATCGCAGCTGCTAGACAAAAATCGTCAAAAATCTCAAAACAGTCTGTCAGGCTTTTTAGAGAATAAAGGAACAATACTTTCCAATACACTGGACATATTGTGTTCTGAACTTTTTGTCCTAAGTAGTTCTTCACAAAACAACTTCACTCTCTCTTTCTCACATAGAAACACTTCCACCAAAATGTAGACTTAAGAATGTGAATACATTGTTGATTCAAAATGTTATTACCAGAAATATGTGGTGGAATGACAGATGTTGCCGGGAACAGATATATAAGCAAGTCAGCTGGCTCCGGGTACTTCAACTCCCTGTGTTGAATGCTACAGTTATGAAATAAAAGGAAGATTTGTGTATGATTTTGATAAAAATAAAATACGTATGGCTATATTACTTGGTTGGAGCTTCTCTGGAAACATATGGTTGGTTGGGTTTTCCCGTTGAGCACTGGCGTGAGTCAGTCGGCAGAGGAAAAGACACCAATGTAATAAGTGAACCGTAGCGTACCCGCCAAATACAATTTACGTAAATAAAGAAAATGTCAAAATAATTAATATGCCTAAAGAAGTTAGCTCCTAGTACAGACATTTTGAGAAACAACTATTGAGTTAGGAATGCTGCAACAGAGATATTTAGATGACGATGACTTATTTTGCAGAAAAAACCTTCACAAACTCTAACTAATGCTCGTTGACTTGAAAGAACAAATTAACAACGTTTGCTTTCAATTGCACTCCAGCAAGACGATGGTCATGTACAGCGACCTCGTCAGAAATATATACACAACGATTATTATCGTATATGCTAAGTTTGAAAAAATAAACCGCAACATCAAGAAACTCAACCGAGAGTCTTACTTACGAACTGAGAAACATGTAACATGCTCCAGAAAATTGTGCTCAATATCATAAGACAGGACTATAAATCAGGGAATGTGAAACATCATAAAATCCATTTGGAAACTCAAATAGCAATAAGCTGCTGATGTTGCAAGAATGGCTGACAACCTCTTTACATCATGACTCACGACATATACCCCAAGGTTCAGAGCCAAATCCGAGGTCGGCAGAACATGAGCTGGCGAGATAGATTGGACAGTATTGGCTCCACCTAACCTTAGGAAGATTTTTCCCAATCTTTGACCGTTACTTGTTCAACGGCAGACAATAAAAAAGATGATGATGATGATTAAGTAGATTAGCATTCATTTTGACGATGAAATAGTGAAATGTGGAATACACATTATTCCTTTTATTTCCGTTTTAGTTTTCAAATATACATACATGAGTGAATGTCCCCAATGACAACTCAACCAAAACTCAGCTTGTCTATATACTACTCGTTACTTTCTGTATTCTTTGATTGTAAAAATTTTCAGGATGCAGTTTTTGATATTCACGTGTGTACGTCTGAGTGTGTGTGTGTGTGTGTGTGTGTTTATATATTCCAGAATCTATGTATACTTTAGACTTGATACGTGAAACATTTTTCATATGTGCATTTCATCCATGTTATACTTACCACTTTCACGTACTTCTTCCACAATTTACTTTTGTTCTCTTTTGGAGCTCAAGATAATGATTGATTCGTCTCTTTTCAAATACTTAACATTCACGATTCTTTCATACCTTATGAAAGGCACCTCGTGCAGTTTCAATATAATCCAATTTTAACAGCTCTCGTACAATCCCTTCTTTCCTTCATTAAGTCCAAGCCTGTCTTGACAATGAAGTTCTTGGCACTGACAATCCCTTACCCGAATCTATCAGAGATTTTCCATGTTTTTAGTCTATAACATACGTGGGCAGCTCTATATCAAAAGTTCTGGGGAGACACTGATCCATCAAAATAGATAAACAAAATCTATTATAAATACATGAATATATATATATATATATATATATATATATATATATATATATATATATATATATATATATATATATATATATATATACACTCACACATACATGCATACATACATACATACATACATACATACATACATATACGTATGTATGTATATATATTTATATATATATTTATATACATGTATGTATGTATGATTTAGGCATTTTTTTCAATTTGTGGTTCTGTCTGCAAAAACTGTCTCTTCAAAAAAAGAATTAAAATTTTTGATATGAATATATCCTAACCACATTCGGAAAATTATCTTTCCATAGTTTGAATCACGACAAATGAATACACAAATCTAAAAATTAAGAAACAATATGGAGCACTCAGAAGATATTTTTCGTAAAATTTCTGTAAATTTTGAAATATATGAGTATGCTTCAACTAATCACTTCTTGAGTATTTTGGATACTTCTGCACAAACTGAAAATATACATTTCCAAGATGATCTAAGTCGCAATAACTCCATTGTAAGACAGAATATTTGCAATATAAGTGACAAACATGGTCAGTACAAAATAGATAATTCTAAATTCAACCAACCAGCCAGCCAGAAGAAGTTTATTTCCAAAAAGAAGTTGATTGGTCGATTCATCTTCGATGTACATAGAATTTGAGTAGTGCTCCCAAATTCAGTGCGATAAAGCATTTGTTGTGTTTAGTGAAGAGATGACCGCAAGAAATCTCCTTGATCCATGCACTAGCCAAATGCCATCTTTCTACAGAATTTGAGGAAATTTTTTCTGAATTTTTGGAAATATCATGTAGATCAAAAGTAACGATTCAATTTCGCACAGCAATTTCATGATGAATTGAACTGCCAACTGCCAACCAAGAACACAGTGTAACATGTGGAAAGAACCTTTTTGTTCTCCAATTTTGGAGCACCCTGAGGATGCTGAGCTAATATTTTTCTCCATAAGTTCGGCTGTTTTCGCAGGGTTACTGTTGCATGGATAGATTTGTGTATCAATTTCTATGGACAGACGAAAAATCTAATCTTTAGAGGGATTTTTTCATCTTAAATAATATTTTATTACATAGGCATTTTTTTTGTTCTCAATCTTTTTTTACTTTATCGTTCAATTATTGTCAGTGTTGTCCCGTTGTAGAATTTTTTTTTCGGGTGTGGATGACATTATAATCTTTTGCAATTGATCAGATTTTACTTGTTCTCTTTTCCTATGTTTTCATTTTCGTGTGATGTCTTTATTTCGATTTTTCCTGTATTCTCTGTCTTCATACAATTCTAATTAATAAAGAAACCTCGAATGTTTTACTGGTGTCCCATGGAAAAGGCATTCGTCAAAAGTGATGAATGGACAAGGAAGTGGCCATATATATAACTTGAACTTGATATATACCAGGCCCTACAAATTATGTACATCGGGTCATACGAAAGGTCGGTACTTAAAATGGAATTCCATTAGGAAGATCTCCACTGTAGGCTTCTAATAAAAAGTTCCCATCCAGTAACAAATCAGCTTACACTATAATTCTCATGAAAAATATGTATTTTGATTTCTCTGAAGATTGAGCGAGTCCACTGTTTCAAATTATAGAAAGGGGGATTTTACTAACAAAAAAATAATTCAATCATACTGCCAACATTTCCAATATGTGGGAAGATTTTTCCTCTAATCTTTTTGTTGTTTTTTCTCTTATGATGACTCAATCTTTCTTTTTATTTCTTGTAAATCACCTGTAGAATTGTTTTGCTTTTCATTTCCTCCCATCCATATTAATACGTTTTAAAATAACTATTAGTTTCCATCAACCCCTCTGTTGACTTTTTCGTCTTTTATTTACAACTATGATTTTTCCAAACTTTTTCATGTTTCCTAATCGAAAAATATTCATGATCTATTCCCCCCTGTCCTGATTGATTATGTATTCATCTCTATTCTTTTTTCTTTCATTTGTACCGTTCCTCTGACTTTCATCACGTTTCAAATTCATTTCTTTCTTCATCTTGTTACCATTTTTGTCTTTCAACACAACTATTTTTTCCAAATCTTTCACTAATAATTTTCATTTTTCTCACTTCGTAACAATATTTTCAATTTTTTTTTTCTATTTTTGTTCTCTTCTTCAAATTTTATGATTTTCTCCAATATTCTCTCCATGATGTGAACATTGTTTCTCTTTCCACGTTGTCTTTTCATATCTCCTTTCAATCAACTTTTTTCACTCTTAGTAGCTTTCCTCCCCCTTGTAACCAATTTACTCCTAATGAACAAGAACGTAATTCTTGAAAGAAACCCCTTGAAACTATCTTGAACGCAGGAAAGTGACTCATCAAATTTACAGGAGTCTAGAGGCAATAAAATAGTTTCTTCAATATTCGAGATCTCTCTGGGAATTTTTGCTGTCCTGTAATGTTCTCTTAACAAAAGCAGAATAATGAAGGAAAAACAAAGGAAAAGAAATGATTCAAGAAGCTATCAAAATAATAAATTAAGGACGTATGGTTATTGGGGAAATGCAAATTTTGAAGTAGGAGCTAATGATAGTGAAGAATATATTTTTTTCTCAAATCTGTTTGACAAAATGACAGGATCCATTCCTTTACATTGAAATGGAGGATGTTAGGCTTTAAGTGACAAGAGCAATAAAAACGTCCAATTTAAGTCCAAATATCTTGATACACATATAGTAGAGACTAATATTTTACCAATACCATAAGTTGACTTTGATGATGTCGAAAATTGTTCTACTTATAAACTTGAAAGGATTGTCTCATTGTCATTAAGACTTTCTACTTTCAACCATGGATGTTACACAGGTGACATATTATTTCAGTTTATAGACTGTATTTGATTTTGCATGCGGGTTTTTTTCTCTTTTTTAATGGATCAAAAGTTGAGCTTAATCTTTGCTGTCCACTCATAGTTTGGTGCGAACTTGGTAGTTTGAATACAGATCTGCGCAAAGAATGGAGAAATTAAGGAAAAGAACGTTTTACTCGGATAAAAAATCCTTGTAAATGCCATTCAATAATTGTAGTTTAGAAAAAAATATTGATCCCTACAGAGGTTCACAAAACCAATTAAACGTTTTTGCTCACATAATTTCCTTAGCAACGGTAATCAAGTGCTCATACCTTACACTTTTACCCATCTTAGCATGCAAATGGAGAAAGAGTTTGCATCAAGATATCAGGCGTTTTGACTGAATGCAATAAGATGCAATTGTAATTACATAAAGGTCACGTCTGATGAAAGAGATCAAGCAGTCTAAATTCGAATACTGTTTCGAGAGAGCTATCAATTGACGGTAAAAAAAAAGATTAGTCATAAAAACCGTTTCAATGTAAATGGCTTGTAATGTGCAATTATCTTTCCAACGGTCACAAAGAATAATTTAGACGACAGCCCTGAATAATTGTGTTTAGGTTCACGACAGTGTCACAAAATTGGGAGATACCTCTCCTATGACAAGACTATATCATCACTGGAACTAAACATTCTTCTGATTATCCACAACAGATTTTGAAAGGTAGGTGGCTATACGAGAGATAACTGGAGTAGAATAAATAGATCACGCTGGACAATGAATATCGGCATAACATTCTTATCAATGTTCAACCTTAGTTCAATCCATTCCTCATCAGGTCATGTATCTTAATATACAATCTTCTGAGGATGACAATCAATAGTTAAATAACAATATACGTAAATTACATCGCAACATATCAGGGTTAACTCTCTCTCTCTCTCTCTTTCTCCCTGCCCCCTTCTCTCTTTCCATTATCTGTGTCTTAATGTGTAAGTTTGAGTGTACGTTCATGATGCCATAGAATAGTGTGCACATTCTTCTGTGATTGCTTCGTATATAAGTAGACATATAAACTAGTCTAAATACACATGCATGTACATTTATATTCTTCTTTTTAATCAAAAGGCATTACAATACTTTGTAATGGAAGAATCATTACCAGATTTTGATATCGATGTCTTGTAAATGCAGGCCTTTTCTGTTTTTCATGTAAGAGCATTCTTGGCCCCCTTTGAATTGGATGATAAAACTCATTAATTGCGTATTATGTCGAATATATATTCGTGTAATAATCGACTTCCTTCCCTGTCCCGACAATCTTTGTTTTAACATACAACCCGTTTTATATTAAGTAGTTGTTTTTTTCTCTCATACAAATCAATGGTTATTGCTCGACCCCGTTGTTACACTGACTGCAATCCTTTCACTGCTCAGTGTAGATTGATTGCAAACAAACAAGCCTTACTGGTCAGTTGGGAAAGGAAAGTGAAATCATTCAGCAAAAAACAGCAACGCATGTCTTTACAGCTACCATCAAAAACTTTTTCGGTCATAGCTCCCTTTGAATTCCTCCCCATTTTCCTGGTCCTTTACCCAACTGGAAAACTATCTGTAGAGGTACAAAAGTGTTTAGTCGGTTTATAATTCCTTCAAATGTTCTAGGGGCACTGGAAAGGCCATAGGACCCCTGTTGTGAATATCTTCTTCGAGGTATATCATCTTGGATTTTTTCAGATTTATGAGACACGAAAAATTGATATCTCATTCGTAATTGATCAAATTGATTTCTATGGATAGTTTTGTCCGGGGTTAGAAGTGTTTTGTCTTTAAGAATACTGTTAGAAATTAAGGATATCTCAGGACGTAAATTCGATGTTTTCTAACGACATTGGAAGTGGAATATGTATTAAGGTGTACCTGGCTGGTTCCCAACAAATTATATCTGAAATCTCCAATAAATTCCCCCTACGTTTGATTGGGGGATCTAACATTGGCCAAGATCGTGGGATACATTAAAATTTGTTCATATATTCATATTCATAAACTCATGTCTGCTTGTCTGAAAACAGTTCGGATATAATTCTTAAATTTAAGCTGGAGGATGAATGATGTGTAGAACAAGAGTTGATTCATCTTGGATCAAATAGAGCAATTTTTTTCTTCGATTGAAATATCTTTTTCATCCTGTCAAACTTTTATCTGGGATATTGAAAAGGTATATATGAACTGATTTTCAATTACTTTTCAATTAGGGTACAGCGTTGGCAGAATTATTCACTGTCCAAATGTGCTCAAGTATTCGAGGCATCAAACTAACTCTTTTCAAATTTTTTTAATGTCCTACTGGGGAAAATACTGAACACAAGGTGTGCTTATTGGATTTTGTCTTCAGCGATACTAATCAAAGACTTCAAAACTGTTCACCATAAAGAAATAAAGATGTCTAATTTTATGAGCATTTTTCTTCTCAGAAATTGATCCCAATTCATTCTTTAGGAGTTTTTCAATAAAAGTCATCCCATTTATCCAAATCCCCTTTAATTTCCCAAGGGACAATTTAATTTTTAATTTCCAAGAGATAATTTTTATTTTTTTCTGCAGCAAAATTGCATGAGAACACGGAACGGATCAAGATGAAAAAAAATCGCAATTTTTAGCTTCACTGGGAAAGTATTATTAGGAATAACATGAGAACACCGGATGTATCAAAATAAATCAGGAAACAGAAAATACAGAGACTGACTGGAAATCCAGTAAGTAAAACACGTACGGGCGGTGCAGAAATCATTAGATTCAATCCCTAGACATTGCAAAAACAGTTGGAAAGACAAGCCATAATATGGAAAGATGGAATGAAAAAGAAATTAGCCTTTGACGATGGATACGGTTAGCACAGTCATGGTCATCTTTGAGAGGTGTGTCAGTCCAGCAATGGATTTTCAAAAGTTATTGTTGGTGATGGGTTAACAACATAAACATTATTCACATAAAAAAAAACTGAAAAATAAAAGAAGATTGAAATAAAAAAATACCCTTACAGTTCATATGACGATCAAAAAAAAAAAAAAAAAAAATATATATATATATATATATATATATATATATATATATATATATATATATATATATATATATCACAGTAAAAATCAGGGGTGCAATCAAATTGAATAAAATTGAATATCCGATGAATGATGGGTTTATGTCATAAAGTGATCGATGCATTTAACTTTAAAAGCTGAGATCTGCAGAGTAGAGCTTAGAATATGATGATTTTCTAAACTTATTCTTTTATCTTTCTCTCCTGTTCAGACTCTTTCAGGCAGATGATTTGTTATATTTCAGATTCGTGTTTGTGACGTATTGAGGGTTAGTCTTTTATTTTTTCTGCTGAGGACTTTTTCATCAATTCGTTTTAGTTTAGTGGTTGGCGAATGCTTTTTTCCATATTTTCGTTTAAATCTATGGAGATACATGTCAGTTGCTCGTCATGAATTAAAAAACAAAGGGTATGGTGTGAGTCTTTACATCGTCACAAAGTGATACTTCTATCAGTCTATTTGTGATTTATTTCCTCTCTTAGAGTAGTTCATTACCACTTGAATTCAATTCCCTATGAGAGGAATGTTGTTATATGGTCCAAGCGGGATATTAGATTATATCTGATTCAGTCTTACTTCTTCATAGCTGAGATAATCATGTTGATTGGATCTTCCTCTACGGTGGCTATTCGAATAATACACCTATGTTAGTTGCTTTAGTATATGCATACCTTGTTTATAGAGTTATATTTGTTAATAAAAATTTAGGACAGTGCTTGAATTCAAACACTATTTCATTTTTTTCAATTTGATAATTTTATTTCTGCATTTCTGCTTTATAGGCAAAACGGAAAGACACACACACACACACACACACACACACACACACACACACACACACAATCACACACATACGTATGAAAAGGATCAATATAAACATGAATAATCTCGAGCTTTATAGGACAGATTTTGCATTCGTGAAATTTTCCTGAAAAGTTATGTTTATATAAAGAAACAGTTGTTCATACACCTGAATTATAATAATTTGCACTGGAAAGCTTTTACAAACCCAGTTGCGTCAACTTCTGAACAAAAACGAGATCAACCTAAAAAGAATTGACTAAAACCGATGTTTTATCGAATCATGCATTGAATGGAAGATGTGAATCATTGATTCCCCTTTTGATGCTTTTAATGGTTTATCTGGTCACCAAGTCGAAAATACAGAAGTTGGAAATACCAAAAAAACAAACAAACATGATTTTCCTCATTCTCCATAAATTGCATAGTCGTAAACATCTCCAAACGTTGACAGGAAAGTTTTGAGCCATAGAAAAATGCCATTTCCTTTAGAAATCTATCATTCCTTTATATTTATAATGTGGTTGCCAACCCTGTTCGAGAATCAGAGACGTAAAAACGGTGAAATTGTGCGACTTACTGATTCCTTTTTTCTTCATTATTTGCGATAAAAGACACCTAAAAATCAAAATTTAGCAAAATTGTAATCACCAGTTGTATTGAATTGTAATACTAATCCTACTATTAGTGATTAACAATACTCATACAAAGAAAAAAGATAGGACGATTATTTTACCGATAGTACCAACAGAAAACAGAGTGATTATGTTACCAAATTCATATTTTTAGGGTAGATGGTTGGATTTAATCATCGGTGAGGCTTTAAAAACATCGCAGTTTTGGTCAGCTAGGTGTTGACCAGTCTTCAAGATCCAGGTTCAAATCCCATCACAACTTTTTCTTTGATCCATGTCTACGCTCTGTCGAGGATCAAAAGCCCGATTTCTGGCAAAAGGCAAGTAAAGCATCACATTTAGCAGCAAGAATTGAATAGTAAAGATATCAATTATGAAGGTATGGAGACCACTGATATTACAAACATGAAATGGCAACTCACGTAAACTTAACTATTCTGAACCCTCTATGAAACCTGAGGCTGAATAATTGAGTGTCGTATCGTTTTTCAGTTTTAGAGAATAAAACATGTTCCATCGATTAGAGAATTTTGGTCTGTATTAACAGTAAAATGAAGTGATCAGCCGAACATACAAACAAAACCCATTGGGAACCAGAAAATATCCAGCCATTTTGATGCTTCGAAAATCGATTGTACCGCCTTGAGGTGATTTGGCAACAGATCAGAAGGGTCTTAATTACGCATCGGGAGTATATACTATTTTTACCGTCGGGATTTCGGTCCCTGTAATTTTGTATTCTTTTCAAGAGAATGCAAAAAAAAAAAAAAAAAAAAAGATAAAGGTAATTCTGAAATGTTATTTAAAACACTGTTAGGATAAGTACATGAGGACCCCAAGAGATATTTAAAGGGTGCTAAGATCCATATACTCTATTCAAGATATTTTCCAGTTGATATTAATTGGCTGAATATCTTCCAAACAGTTATAATACATGAAAGTAAATAACAAGTTGTTCACATAATACATTACCCGTAGTGAATACAACA
>OY735202.1:7020344-7030344 GCA_963457665.1 Thysanoteuthis rhombus | reverse complement strand
AAGATCAGAAAAATAACTTATCGAATAGAAAAGCAAACAGCGACAAAAGAGAGAAATCTTAACAAAGTAGAGAAGGCTTTTTCATCAATAAAGACCTAAAAGACAACGCACTATCCCTCAAAGCTATCCCAGACTGCATAGCCATCGTTATCATACAACTCACAGAGGTACAAGCTAAATGTTATCCGAGTCTACGCTCCAAGTTCGCAATCAACCAAAAAAGAAACAAATAACCCCCATGAAAATTTGAACTACCAACTAAAAAATACTAGAATATACTTCAAAATTATCATTGGAGATTCCAATGTGCAATAGGAGGAGGAAATAAACGATGTGTTGTAGAATTCGGTTACGAAAGACGGAATGAGAGAGGTGCGGACCTTGTAAACTTCATAACCACAAACGACTTGAAAATCATGAATACCTTGTTCAAAAAGATATACCATAGAAAGTAGACTTAGAAAGATCCAAACCATGAAAAAAAAACAAAAAAAAACGAAATAGACTGCATTTAAATCGACCATTGCCACACCACTAAATCCATTCAAATCCTAAACTAGGTGAACATAGGAAGCGACCATGGAATGGGAGGTGTAAAATGCATGTAAACACCAATAAAGAACGATGAATATTGTTCCACACCAAACTGCAACCGCTAAATGTACCAGATTAACTCATACAACTCTTCATGCTAGAATTGAAAAACAGATTTAAAATCCTTACGGATGAAATCGATACCAACGTTAGCGAAATCCAAAGCTTAATAGCAACCTCTCTTATCGAAGCTGCAGATACATTTAAACTAAAAAAAAAACCAAACACCAGGACCATCAGTAAAGTCTCAAAAAAACCCCAGTAAACTCATTGAAAAATGCAGAAACCTCAAACCACAACAACAGGGGGAAAATAGAGAAAGGCCAAGCTATAAAAATCAATCTAAAATAAACTAAGAAGACAAAAGAAGGTACACAACAGCAATCATAAAAACTAGTTTCAAAAAACAGTGAGGCTCCATAACAATTTAAAAAAAGCTCTCAGTTAAGGACAGAAATAAAGAACTAGCATACTCCAATAAAACACAGACATAACTACAGACAGAGACAGAATTGTCGAACGCGCCCAAAAATCCTGGCAAGAACTCGACTCTTCATCACGTGTGAAGCTAAGCATCGATCAGGACACGCAAGACACTGACAATCACTTTGAGGACTTCCCAAAAGTAACATGATGAGTGGTAAAACAAGCTATCAAGGAAGAAAAAAAAAGGAGGCACCTGGGCCGGATAAAATCATCATCAATATACTCAAACAAGCTGGTAAGATCGTCTGAAAACATTAGTTCATCCTTTCAGCTAATAAAGAATATAGTCTCAGAAGACTGGAACGTTGCCATCATAATGATTCTACATAAAAAGGAGCCTTGAAGACCTCAACAACTACAGGCCTATAAGCTTACTCAACGGCACTTATAAACGTCTTCATTCATTAAGTAAGCATTTATAGACTCCAAGAAGGTAGTTGACTCTGCAGATATTCCCATGGTCATGGAGGCTATCACTCTACAAAGTATAGACCTTGCATACGTCAGAGTACAGCAATATATATACAATCAGAACAACTCCTTTATCAGGCTACATGATGATTCAGAAGCCTTCCAACTCAAAGAAGGAGTAAGACAAGGCAATTCCAGCTCAATCAAACTCTTCAGAACCTACTTGGAGATGATCTTCCGTAACCTGGACTCAGAAAATAGAGGAAACAAAATAGAGCCACCTCAGATTTGCAGATGACGTTGTCCTTTATACAGAGATTCTATTCGACAATCGGCTTACACATGAACTTGAGTCAAACAAGAGTCAAGTGCAACAATCTGATCACTGTCAAAATCGAAGATGCAAACCTAGGAAAATGGAACACTATATTTACTTGGGACAACAAATCTCAATGAAATTCAACAAGGAAGAGAAATCAAGCTGAGAATCACCCTACGATGGCAAACTTTTTGCGAAGCAAGCTCAGCTTTCGAAAACAAGAAAATCCAAATAATCCTAAAGAAAAATAGTATACAAAAAATACATCCCCTTGATAGTCACTTATGGAGCCGAAACATGGAACCTAATCAAGAGACAAACTTGCAAACTGCGATGCATGCAGCATGCACATCAGAGAATCATGCTCAACTTTACATAGAGAGATTGCAAGACAGCACGATATAGCAGGAAGAAAATAGGGGATAGAGACATCATACAATCTATAAAAAATCTCAAAAGGCGATGGGTTATGTTGGAAGAATGAAAAACATCCAATGGACATCCTGACTCACATTGTGGATCCCAAGAAATCACCGAGCAAACAACATTCAAGATTTGAGTTGAACTAGACAAATTCCGAAAATGGTAATTCAGCGACGCCCATGATAGAGAAGTGTTGCAGATCTTTTGGAAGATCAATACAAAACAATGGACTATAGGAGACTGATTATATATATATATATATATATATATATATATATATATATATATATATATATATATGATGTGATACAAATCAGTCTAGCAGTATAATACAATATGATAATATATCAATATTATAAAGCAACTTCTGAAATTCAATGGATTTATTTCATAGAGTATTCGATACATACAACTTTTTACCCTTGAAAGTATGTTGTTTTGCAGTAAAGCTGGAAATTATGAGAATATGGATTCGATACACTAACTATCTCATGTCTTTGGGCTTCATCGGGCAAATGATTGTTTGTGTTTTTTGCGGTCTTAAACTGGGAATTTCCATACATACATACATACATACATACATACATACATATATATATATGTGTGTGTGTGTCTGTGTCTGTGTGTCTGTGTGTGTGCGTGTGTTTCTCATTCGATATCATTCATTTTAGTCCTCCCTCAGAGTTTCATATCTCTGACAGGTTGTCATATCTTTGCTCCTTCCGGGAGTCTCTCTGCAATTCCAACTTTTTCTCGGTTTTGTTTATTTCCAAATTTTGCTTTAGCCAGACATAACCGGTATAATTCATTCATTGTATATTTTACGATTCAAATATCTTTGCAGTGGATTTTTCAATATATGTCCGTCCAAACCTTGTTCAACTGATTCTTATGCGTCATTTCAGAGTTATTAATCCATTTCTCCTGAGCTGTTGAGAGTTTAAACATGTTTAACTCTTGTCAATTTCATCTGAAGTTTCTTAAAAATGACTGATTTTTTTTGCATTTGTACGAGCGAAAAAAGTGACTTTTGAGTAACAGAATCCATTGATTAATTAGGAGAAAAAATTCTAAAAAAACACTCCACCTTGTAAAGGTAGACTTGATATTTAATCCGATCGATTTATTCTCGTTTTGTTACCAAATTTGTAATCTGCGTCTTCATCAACAATGATTTTGCTGAGGTTTAGATATGTTTTTTTTTAAGTGTTCTGTTGGATTATTTCAAATGAAAAGGTTTATATCAGTGTTGATCCTACTGAATCAGGAACGAAATGAATGTTGTCATGTTTTTTCTTGTGGCTACAAAACTGCCTGTCGCTTCATGTAAAAGAATATTTTTGGCTTTGGAAAATTTCAATGTTATTCGGAATAATTGAAGCAGGAGATGTTTGTACGTTGCGATGTAATCAAATTTTGAATATGAAAATGTCAAGTAATTTGTATTGAATTTAGCAATTCAATGTGTATATATGTCCATACTTAAAATAACTTGGTGATAAGCCAAAAAATAATATCATTACGTAAACAATATCATTCATCAAAAATTATTCATGTTTTATCATTTTTTTTCTCTCAACCCAGACTCACAACGAGATGGGGAACATTCTGAATTCTGATGCAGTAAATTGTTTTCATTTTTTGATGTAAGTATTTTATGAGGAGACTTTGAACTGACATGCACTTGTTTGTGTATTTAGAACAATATAACCACTTCACATAAAGTGAATCTCATTTATAAAAGACAGCGATAAAGAAAGACTTGTAGATTCATGTTCTACGGAGTATTTATATTTAGTTTGTCATTTCACACTCATACACACCCAAACACACACACACACACACACACACACACACACTTATATATATATATATATATATATACATATATATATATATATATATATATATATATATATATATATATATATATATATATATATATATATATATATATATATATCTGACTTTCAAATGATTCGATCTGCCGCTGCCAGCATGATTCATTTTATTGTTCTGATGGTGCTTTATAACGATACTCTGAAATGGAGTGAACTATGTATCCTTTGGAGGGCAAAACGAACTAAAGTCAGAAGACTAAAGCGATTGTCTAATTAGTAAGAAGAGAGAAGTATGTAATTGATGGAGTCAAAAACCAGCCAGGCTTCTGACAGAATCGAATTGGACAATACATTATCAAATCTTTTGATCTTGCTTTATTGTCTGCTATAACTATGTTAAGTACAGCACCACGGAAAGAATGACGCTGAAGTGAAGTTACGTTAGGTAGATATTAATTATTTCAGGAAATAAGAAGAGTTAAAATTTCAACTTGTCACATGATTTGGAGAGTCTCTCAGACAGTTCAACATTCCAGAAAAAGATATGATTTGTCAAAAAATATCAAGTATTCATCATTGCTGGAATCAGAAATCATTTATTTCGAAAGGGAAAAGTGAATGCGTGTATATGAATGAATATTCCTAAATAATTGAAAAAAATATAATCAAAATCATGAGACTGCATACACTCTCTCACACACACACACTTGTATATACGCAAAAACTTGCTCAGATAAACTCACCAACATACATACATGCATACTCATATGCAACAGATATCCCTATGGGTTTCTTATTCCTGCAGTCAGACTGATATTTTTTTTTCTTATAGTTTACAATCACATCAATTCCGATGCATGAGCTTGATGAAATCTTCCCCCTTAACATTTACACTATATTAATAATCGAACCAAATCAAACATGACTGATATATTTCCCTCGTTTTTTGTAAACAAACAATGACATATAATAATGGGACATTTTCTGTTTTCCTAAAAAAAATTACAACCAATCAATTACAAAAAAATAAATGAAAAAGATATTTGGAGCCCACTTCTGAATTTTCATTGTCATGAGCAATGTTATAATAGTGGGTGGTGCCAGACAGAAAGCTATGTTATGGTGTCTGTAAATATGGGGAATAGATTCTATGCTGAGTTAGTTCTCCCTCGTTGAATATGCCATGGCATTAGATCTGGTCAGTCTAGCGGAAGTGCATCATGGGGTCATAAATCGATACTTACGCTCGACTTTAGAGCTGTGTACTAGCAAAGAGTTGAGTTGGTTTTCAACGCCTTCGTGATCACTGCTGGCAAGTATCCAGTAACAATGTTTTTGACAGAACAGGATGCAACGGGTTACCAAGGCGCTCTGGATGTCCTGCTGAACTCATTGCACATACCATAGCTTTGTTGCAAGGACCCTTGAGTGTTTTTATCTCGATATAAATGTTATCTGTTAAGTATGACATACGTATACAACATTGGAAAAAAACTCAGAATTTTGCTATCATTAATGTAGGGAAACACCGATGAAACAATGCTATCATATTCATAAATTTGTCGTGAAATGCTTGATTTTTAATTCCCCATATCTGGAAATCAATTTCAAATTCGAAGAGAATGAAAAAATTACCATCTGAACTCAAAACGAAGAACTCACGTTTTATGGAGAATAATCTGAATTGGTAAAACTTCTTTCCTGTCGATACAGCTTTGAATACCCTAAACCCTCTTCAGATTTATCCCAATCCCACTCATCTTATCATCTGAAGTATTTCATTTTATCTAGTTCTTCAAATGGTTTTTATTTTTTGCAGTCAATTTGCAAAAATTATCTTCACAGCTCAGAAAGTTCAATAATTAAAGATTCCATTTGCAGAAGATTTTCACTTTCTGGTGTCCATACAAATCCGAAGTTTCCTTTTCTGTGGAAATCACTTTTAGGTCTGTTCACTTAGCTCGGTATTCTAGTCTATGCTAACAATATAATGATACATTACCCCAGTCCAACTACCGACGGCCAGAGAACAAAATTGGAACATGATTTCACCGTCATGAATAACACAAAATCAATGATAGATCCATAATTACTGATCATATACAATCACAAAAATGTCTAAAGATAGACCTGGAACTATTGCCACTAGCGACCTCAATCAAGAAGAGTTCAAAATCACTGATGATCAACTTGAAAAAAAATGATTAATCAATTTTAAGTTTCCACTCAGACGACAGTGTGCAAATTTGTTTTCCATATCCCAATCCGGTGCTCCGTTTCGTTTTACCTAATCTAGCCCATGATCTAACAAACCATTCTTGAATAAAGCAGTTGACATCATGGATTTTTTTTTTTTTTGTGTTCTGACAAGGAAAAAGTCTTATCCTGACGTAAACAATGGACAGATTCAGGCAAAGTTGATTCGTTGTTCAGACAGTAACTAACAAAACACACAGAAGGGTGGCTGATCACCAATGCAAAGGAATGCCAACTGCCCCCCCCCCTCGATTAGTTTCCAAGTTACATTAAAGCCATGCGACCGGTTCCTGATGTTTTAAAAAATGTTTTGACTCTTTCAAAACATATCATATACGCCGGGAACATACCTTTTATCAACTTACTTTTTGAAAATTTTCTGGTACAATAGTCGCTTGATTCTTTGGAAATGGAAACAATTATCCGAGCAAAACTGACGTATGTTGATCATTGCAATAAAGAAGTCGTTTTCTTCAAAGAAAAATATTCAATGATCATTCTTGGAATTCTAGAAAGATTATTGATCAATGGTCCGAATTGAAAGCACTTCATATTGAGAGTGATTAATCATTACCTCTCAAATCAAAGCATCAACGACACCAAACTTCAATTTTTTCAATCAAACAGGTCTGATGTATTTTTCTGTTCTTTCTCCGACTTTTCAATCAACTACTGATTTCTACCTTTATAGAATATATAGTCTTTTTTACTACATCTATTTCAAATTTCAGGGTTAGCCAGCTGATCTGGCATTTCAATATTACTGTAGTGTTTTCGATGTTTTTGGCCTGACGGAACTGAAGTTATTAAACACCATACATCACTGTAGTTGAATAACTCGCAAACTCGTACTGTTATCGAGTTTTATTCTGCGTACGAATTTGACGTTGTAAAATAAAGTTATATATCAATAATTAATTGCATTATGATATTGCAGGTTTAGGCGTAAGATATAACGACATTTTATTATTAATATTGTACTGCTACTACTACTACTACTACTACTACTACTACTACTACTACTAATAATAATAATGATAATAATAATAATAATAATGATAATTATAATAATAATTATAATAATGATAATAATGATAATGATAATTATAATAATAATAATAAACATTACAATGATAATAATGATAAGGATAATGATAATAACAATAATAATGATAAACATTATGATAATATTAATGATAATAATAACAATAATAACATAAAAGAGCAGCCTAAAGCCAAGACATCTCACTCGTTTCAGAGTACATCCTTCAAGACATCAAAATTTTAGTGTCACTTCTTCTCGAAAAAATCGGTAAAATTCGATAATGAGATCACCATCAATCATCTCGTCGAATTATACTCAGTCTTGCTGGTGATTTTCTATTCTTTCTGGAGAGAAATTATCGCATTAAAACATGTTTCATGAGATAAGAGAAATCTGAATCAGCCTCTTGCAAGGATTCTGTTCATTTTTTATCTGCAATGTGTATTTATGACCGTAGAGTAATGATATGAATAGTTACAATTGTACTGCCACTGTAAGTAAGATGGTATATGAACGTCAGAAACTGATGATAGAGTAGAAGCTTTGGCAAAAAGTTTGTCAAAAGGTAATTTTACTGTTTCCTAAAGCTTGTGTCACATTAACATGTACTTATATTTTCGATTCCATTATTTCCCATGAATGAACGTGTGAGAGAATAATTGAGAAAGGAACTAAATGAAAATACCTTTGAATTGATGGAGCATTTCGGAAAATTGAAGTGACAGGCAATGCAGGCAATGTATAAAATAATATAAGGACTGAGTCACGAAGGAACAAGCAATTTGCGTCCCGATAAATCATATCTCATGATTCGAAATTGTGTTATCCATTACGACTTAAAATGAAGAGAAAAGGTGTGTTACGATTAATGTCATATTTGCATATTTATTCTGTCTGTGTAAAGGAGAGCTTCAACGCCAAGCATTTTGTAACGACTTTTTGACATAAACTGAACTATAAATGTGTATCAAGATTATATTCACTTTGTGAACAACCCAAATGGTTTTGTATTTAATGCTCTATAGAGAAAATATTCCAATTACCCAAGCTGTTCTGGAACATTAATGAGTATTGCTTGCTCGATTCTCTTTCATCCTGCGTTCCAAGCAACTTTGATTGACAACGGATGAATGTCAACATTTCAGTCACGCCATCGTTAAGATATCATTTAATTTCCTTCTCCTTCCTGAGTTCTGCGTGCAAATGGTGCATCAAATTTGCTAGATTTAGAATACTTGCAGACTCTTTTCTGAAATTTTAAACAGAGAGGGACGGTTAATCAGTATATATGATAGTACTATGTATGTAATTATATAATTGATAGTATACAGGTGACATAGTCTGTGGAGAAAATATCTGAATAAACTTTGATATGCCTTGAATAGCAGCATCAGATCATTTTATTTCTCAGGAACGTAAGGCGAGTCATATCATCATTTTTGTTCATCTTCGTTTTACATTTTTTTAGTTTTAAAATGTAAGAAATGAATTTGAAATGTGAGAGGAAAATAGTAGGGGAAATATCAGGTGGATAGAGACATAAAGTCTGATGAAAGACCACATATGTACACAAACGTGTATATATATAATTGATGATGACAGTGACAGCACTAACCAGCCGAAAAAAATAGCAAAATGGCTAGAAAAATGAACATAGTGAAAATTATAAAACTATGAAAAAACAAATAACTGAGAAGAATGTGGCAAAATATGTATTGTATCCATAAAGTGTGAACAGATTAATTCAACTGGGAAATATTTACAGAGATGCATCAAGTAATTCAGAAGAAACATGTCTGGAGAAATTGTTCATATTGGTTGATTCTGAATAAGTGCATTCAAGAATTTAATGGAAACAAAATAAAAAAGACGTAGTATCATGTAATTTCGTTCATTAATGTTGGTGAAAGGGCAGATGGCATATATATATATATATATATATATATATATATATATATATATATATATATATATATATATATATATATATATATATTCAGTACCCTTACAATTCATACCAATAGGATAAACCTTTATTCTTTATTATATTATGTTCCTGTAAAATCATCCTAAATAGATTTTTGAGGGGAATATCATTTATAATGTATCTTTTGTTGGATCAGACATTAACTTTTGCGTGTCTGTTCAAACGTGTCACTCATTGAAAAAGGCGTGGGCAGTTACTATTTATGGATCACCTCGTAATTCAATATCACTTCCAACATGATTTGCTGCAAAAAACAATTTCTATTTAATGACTAACCAGACTTGATTTCGTTGGCTTTTTCAATTCCAGTTGCTTTTCTTCAGTGTAGTCGTTTTTTTTCCAATCAGTCAAAAAATAGCTTTAAAAAGGAACATAGAACAGATGTAAAATATTAATCTAACACTTGATAATAATGTACAATAAATTAACTAAGAAAAAAGAGAGTACGTAAATGGAGATGAAGGCTTAAGAAGTTTCATCGAAAAGACTGAATAATTTATTGGTTATTATTACTTTAATTAATAAGGTGCTTCTGACGTTGAAACAAACTCTAAAATAAGGGATATGAGTTTTGGACCTACATGAGTCTAATCGTTAATTTCCCTCCCAACCTGATTGAGATGATCGTGAAAGATGGA
>OY735202.1:6880344-7015344 GCA_963457665.1 Thysanoteuthis rhombus | reverse complement strand
TTTTCCAATGTATGCTTAGCTCAGAGTGTGATATATGAATCAGTCTGTAAGTCTGTGTTGCATCAAGTCAAGCAGGCCTGTCAAAGCCTCATTCTGTTTATGACACTTGGTATTCGCCAGTCGGCAGCCATCTAATCAGGTCCACAACCCATGAGTAGAACCCATGCTACGAACGTTACTTTGCCCAAAAAATCGACCTGTGCTGATTAGTAAGCTAGTAGGCATTAGGTACCATTTTATAAACCATTGGTTTGACTGACAGTGAATGGAACCACAGCCCACCGAACGTTATATCACTGGAAAGCAAACATTCGGTACGATTGAAAACTGGAGTGAATTATTGCCCCAACCCCCAAAAATTGCAAATTAGTGAGTATCTTTTCTGCTGATTTTTGCTCTCCCTTGTCTTACATAGTAAGGTGCTTTCTAGAGATAAACTGTGGTTATTACTTTTAGAAATGTTGACCAGGAAACTTATTGAGCCCAGATTCAGCGTGAAAAGAAGCCATGGAACAGAATCTGAGTTTTTGCAATCGGCATCGTTTTGGGGAATTTAAATGCAATAAAAGGAAATTATTTTCCCATGCAACGACCTTGTTCATTGTTTAAGGGGATTTGTTGATTAGGTGAAGTTCCAGCAAAACCAGGGTTTCAGATCAGAACAGTGTGGCTGCCAGTTACTGCTGACCCAAGGATCAAAACTAACATAAGAAACGAATTCCTGTAATTCATTTAGTTATACAAGGATTTCAGTACGATTGGATGGAGATATTTCCTGTGATTGAGATCAATGTGCGATCTAATCAGTCGAAGAAACACAACCATCATTCATCCAATACATCCTTTTTCCCACCCAAAATGTTGTCTATCAGCTCAATACTCTCTAGGTGAAATCGAAAACTCAAATTTCGTTGCATAGCCGTCTGGATATGACGTCAAAAGTATCAAATATCATTCAAGCTAAAAATGGAATAAGCATGTGCCTAATAAAGGTTGAATCAATTCAAAAATCGACTTTTTATAGTCAATGACGTTGAATCATGTTACATTCAAGGGTTTCAAAAGTTGTGGGGCGATGTTTGTTGCATGTTAATCTTGTTGATTTTGCAATTTGGTTTTATGATGGAAGGCATATTACATAAGCATGGGACTTCAAGCATTAAAAAACGGAGACTTTTTAACAATATTGTTATTGATAAAGTTACAAATGGTGCCGTTTAGAAGAGATAGGGAGAAAGTAAGGAACAGAACAATTGATCATCACACAGGAGCTGTTTAAACATTGTGTGATCTGCACTTGCCTGGAAACTGCTCCCTCTAAGATGGCAACGATTACCTTCTTATAAGGGATAAACGCTCACACTTTTCTCGAGTCCACTTCCGTTTTTATAATTTCTGTTCACATCCACCTACGGATTCAATCATCTGCTCCAAATTCTTTGATTTTCAACAATAAAGTCAGCATAAATCGTCTTAGCATGAAATCATTTGCACTTTATTGCTTATTTGGATCCTTATTTTGGATGTTATTGGAGGGGTTTATTTGCCAAAGTGAAAAACACCATCTGATTCTATTTATTTCTTTTGTATTTTCTTTCATCATCATCATCATCATCATCATCATCATCATCATCATGGAAGGCATAGCATCATTCTTTCATGTGCACGTTGCATGGTTCTCCATTTACGGGTCCGTCTCTTGGTTAAGTTCCACGTTTCAGCTCCATAAGTGACTATTGGGAGGATGCATTTGTTATACACCCTTCTCTTTAGAATTAACGGGATCTTCTTATTCCAAAAGGTTGAGTTAGCTCTGCCAAAGGCTTGCCATCTTAGTGTGTTTCTCTGCTTGATTTCTTCTTCTTTTGAGAGTCTCATTGAGATTTGTTGTCCTAAGTAGATGTAGTGGTCCACTTCTGTGTCTTCGGTTTCGATTTTAGTGTTTTTATCACCGATGTGGTTGTTGCACATGATCTTCGTCTAGCTGAAGTTAATGTGTAGGCTGACTTCTTTGCTCTCTTTATTTAGTTCATCTTATTTGGAGGTCGTGTAGGTTCCCTGCGAAAAGGGCAATGTCGTCTGCAAATCTGAGGTTGCTGAGATATTCACCGTCTATTTTAATTCCTTTACTCTTCCAGTCTAGTTTTCTGAAGATCATCTCGAGGCAGGCTGTGATGAGTTTGGGTGAGCTGGTATCACCTTGTTTTTCACTTTTCTGGAGCTGAAAGGGGTCTGAGTCTTTATATAGCGTGATAAAGGAGCTGCTGTTATCGTATGTATGTTTCAACGCTTAAACGTATACTGGATCTATACCTTGTTGACTCATGGCCTCCATGATCTAAGGGATTTCTACTGAGTCGAACACCTTTTTGATGTCGATAAATCCTACGATGAGTGGTTGTTTATATTCTGCTGCTTTGTCTTTCAGCTGATTTAACAAATGCAGGTGGTCAATTGTCGAGTAGCTTCTAAAGCCAGCTTGTTCACGTGGCTAGTTTTCATCGAGTGTCTTTTGTGATTTGGTTGGTGATGATCTTTGTGAAAATTTTATTTACACAGTTGAGTAGCCTATAGTTGTTGGGGTCCGTCGGGTTTCCTTTTTTACATAAAAGCATTATGATAGCAGTGTTCCAATTGTCTTTTACCATGTTTTACACGCAAGTTGAAGAGGACGGCCAGTTTCTAGAATGATTTTACCTGCTTTTCAGAGAAGGTCGATGGTGATGTTATCTGGTCTAAAGGCCTTCCTTTCTTCGTCTGTTCATGGGCTTGTTTCACCTCCCGTAAGGTTACTTTTGGGAAGTCCTCGAGTTGATTGCTCATGTCTTGCGTATCTTGTTCATTGTTTTGTAGTCCTTGTTTGAACGAATAAAGTTTTTGGTAAAATTCTTTAGCATGGTCGATAATCCTGTCTTGGTCTGTTGTTAAGTTTCCATTTTTATCGAGTATGCTAATTATTTGCCTTCGTCCTGAGTTGAGGAGTTTGTTTATAGCTTTGAAGCCCCGACCTTTTTCAAGAGTCGATTAGATGACCGTCGTCGTGTATCTTTTTCTATCTTCCCTTCATTTTTTCTTGATTAATTTGTTTACTTCAGCCTCTTCAATTTTTTCTCTCCTTGTTGACAGTGCCTTGAGGTTTCTGCATTTTTCCATGGGATTTCTAGTTTCATCAGATATTTTGTGTACTCATTGGTTTAAATGTTGTGGCTACTTCAATTATAGACGCTGTCATTTTGTTGCTCTGTTCGTTGATGTTGGTGTTGTCTTGTTCAGTAAGAATTCTGAATCTGTTTTGCAGCTTGAAAGATTGAGCGTGCTCTTTTGGTATGTTTAGAGAATGTGGTTTTGTGCGAAACATTTTCTTGCGTTCTTTCTTGATGTTTACTTGTATTTTACATCGTACCATTCTGTGGTCGCTGCCTACATTGACTTGATTCAGGACTTGGATGTCCTTGACGATATCGTTTTTGTCCGTTAGGATGTAGTCTATTTCGCTCTTTGTCTAGTGATTGGGGCTCTTCCAAGTCCATTTCCTATTAGGTACCTTCTTGAAGAAGATGTTCATGATTTTTAATCCATTAGCCGTTGCAAAGTTAACAATATCTTCTCCTCTCACGTTCTGCACTTTGTATCCAAATCTGCCGAAGCAATCTCCATTTCCTTGTCGTACCTGTGCGCTGAAGACTCCCATAATAACATTGAAGTGTTTTTTGGTGTCTTGGAGTAGAGAGTTTCTTCAATTATTTATTTCAAGGAAACGTGTATAACTTCTATTGATGCAGTGATTGTTTTTCATTACATTTGGGTGATCAGATACCTTCTTAATCCGTATTTATATCATTCCTTAGTTTTCTGTTTTCTGTTATTCGTGACAATTATTATTTTGATTAAAGATGATATTTTAGAAATATAAAATTTCAACGTATTAACCTCAACAAAAACAACTTTTTGCATCGTAATAATCAATCCATTTGTTCTTAAGCATTTCTGCAACTTACAACAAATGGTATACCCTTGTCTCACCGGAATCCAATATTTTTAGAATTTCATTTCTTACAAAGGTTTTATAAAGTGTACGAACTGATTGAGTCCAACACCCCGGTTGAAACAAAGTTTCCCATTGAAATTTCAAATAAATGAATTTCTTTCTTTAGCTTATTGTCCTTGGATATTAGAAATATTATCCGTCTGTAAATATTTCCCTTTTTTTATTTCTCCTAATTTTAGTTTAGGTGCTCACCAGAGTTTCTGTCTAAGTCATAAGGGAGAATATACCAAATAGAAAATGGACTGACACAAGCAAAGTCAATTCACAATAGCCCTACTGAGTTCAGTTTATTCTGACACACTACGATACTCGTTGGGCCTGAATTGTGATATCAATATATGTTCAATCTTCCTGAGAGACAATTTAGTCAAGCCCCCACTATGCCAGGCTGGTCAGATGGTTTATGACACCCAAAGTCTTCAACTTATAGTAATATATCTTTTATCAGTCATTCGTCGCAGTGATGCTTTTTTTCTCATTAACAAACTCACTCAAATGTCAGATATATGAATGGAGTTCATCTCAGTTTTTTTCAATTTTTTCATCCTGTTTGATTGATAAGTTTTCTCATTTCTTTACTTTTGTTCACTCGTCTCAGGTTTCCCAAAACATTTGCTGCCCTGGGCGATAGTCTGTGTTGTCGCTTAGCTGGCCCAGCTGAGATAGATCAGACTCAATAGACTATTGCATACTCTTTAAAGAAACTGTTCAAGTACTTTCTTATCAGGCTCGGTCTGCTACAAGGTCATGGTCATTGCGCACCAATCATAAAGCTAATGGAGAGTTTGACAATGGAGTTGCGTCATAATATTGAATCAACCGTCAAGGATCGAAGCTGTGAAGTAAAGTTCCTTCCTATGCAGATGCACGAATAAATAGACACCAAAAGTAGCTTACTGCAGTGATTACCCTCGATATCTATAAATCAAGAAAGGTTATGCACGTTAGTTATAGTGCCTTTTCATTAAGGGTGATTTTACCATCAGCATTTCTGTAGCAAACACCAAATATACGTCGATACTCACAAAGAATGTGTTGATCTGACGTTAGCCAAAGAGCGTAGATATACATTAAGGATTATATGATTGATATGATTTTATCATATGAAACCTTCACCGACGGGTGACACCAGCAAATAATTTTTGTTGTAACGAAGGGAGTAAGGGATTTGAAAACGGAGAATGGTGTCAAAAAAACAAGACACAAGAAGAAAATTGGATGACTCAAAATGTATATATTTTTGCAGATTTTCGAGAAGGGAATCATAATTAGGTACTGATTATTTCAGACAATTAACTTAAAATTTGCTGCTTATTCACAATGTTTCATCTGGTACTTCTTATTATACTTAGGAATCCCCAATAGAACCCTCAATTCCATATGCTAAGGTAGTTTCTTCTCATTTTGCCATCTGTACCAGCGATATCTTATATGGATATCGTATATTCAGAATGCTTCTTCTTGACCTGTCTTGAAGATATTGAAATCGTAAAATACAAACCCACTACCCCTTCCTGCAGTAATTGATGTCCTCTTTTTCCAAATTTGAACTACCAGAAAAATACATATCAGAATATACCAATCGATTTAGTGAGGGTGCCATGTTTCAAATATCAGATAAATCATTATCTATTTTGAATGCAAAGAGAAACGTTGCAAATATGTGATTTGGCAACCCCTGTTATGTTTTGACTATCAACCAATGAGAAAACGTTAATGTTGGAACAGAAAACTTGACTGTCGTACGATATATCATCACTTTGAAAAACAATGACGGTAATACGATCATCACAGAATAAATCAAGGCCCATTATTCATTGAATCCTTGTGGAGTCAAAAACTGACAGAGAACAAACTCTCGTCACTTTCATCTACTTTGCAGCACATTTCTTGAAATTTCTCTTATAAACTCAAATCACTTAATGTTCTGAGTGTCCACTTTTAGCTTCCAGAGTTGATGTCATCTTGAATTTCATGTTTGGTGCATTCTTTTCTGAGAGAAATAACGCTCGAAAACACTATGATCCATTGATGTCTCGATAGGTTCCAAACACACTGCATCGAAAATCCACACAAAGAAAATATGTATATTGGGTTGATTGCTATTAGATAATGGGTACCCAGCTAATCTATTCTAGCAGAGTATTACTAGTGAGTATTGAATTTGTTCCCCATTTCATTCACACCTTGAGAATAAAAGATAAAGGAGTTGATCACATATACACGTAAATGCATACATACACCTAAGCACTTTCCTTCATATACATGTGTATGTGCATGTGTGTGTGTTTGTTTGTGTGTTTGTGTGTGTGTGTGTGTGTGTGTTGAAATGGCTACCATTTACTATTCATGTAGTTAATTGAGATCACAAGAATCAGAAGAAAGAAGGTAAACATAAAAAATCTCTATTCAAAGGAAGTGTCTTTATACAGCTGAGGGAAATTCAGAACAAGATACATGGGGCCAAGTGCAGAAGTATCGAACGAAAACTTCGAACATGTGGAAGTGTTATCTGATTAATGCGTTCATGACATATTATTGCATCGCCTATCTTAACATTGTAAAAGATCTTTAAGATCTGACCGGCTAAAAGAACGCAGGCGGGGAGGTTCTCAGCTTCAGGCACATTTACACGGTAAGCTACTCGTGGAGTCACAAACAAGTGATTGATATCCTCGTTAAAGTTTCACGAAGATGTTGTCAAACTGCAACAAAATTATTACATCTCATGAAAGAGAATAGTAAAATGATAGTATTAAATATTTAGCATTCTGAGAGAGGTATGTCTCCCCTATAAGAAGTAAATACTAAATGGGGAACGCACACACCGAGATACACGTTCAGCCAACCCCAGATACACCTTGTTTGCAGGTCAATCCAATTCCTGTGATTTGTGATTCTTTGTTGTATGTTCTATTTATTGATATGTCTCAATTTCCAAGGATCAGGTTTTCAATGCTGAAAAAATTTACTTAAAAAAAAAAATCAGCAAAAAACAAAAAAAAAAACCAGAACAATCCAGGAATTATCGCCAGGTAATAAAAAAATCAGAAGGGAATGACACCAAACTGTAGGTTATAGGGTCAACATTTGTATGTAAGCGGAAGTGATGTCCATTATGTATGCGTGCGAAATTTGGTTGGACTGAGATGATATACACACACACACATGCACACTCACACACACACACACACACACACACACACACACACACACACACACACACAAATGGTGATAAATGAGAATACGTCAAAGCCGTACTTTCCTATGATTGGGAGACAACGAAGGTCCCCCTGAGCAGTATATGTACATCATAAGTAGAGCTGTCTATAAAACATTAGATTATGACAGTTTTGCTTCTTAAAAAACTGATCTGTTCGATGCAGCTCATTCAAACCAGAATATTTGAGAGTCGACTGTAAAAAACTGCTGGATCCGCCAAAAAAATATAAAGTCATTAGCCAACCAATCCTCAAAAATTTTTAAAGATTCATTGATAACTTTCTCATATATTAAACTGTGTACATATAGCTAAAATACTTTGGATATGGCAACAAAATATTCTTTGATTCATACAAAATACAAATAGCTTTTTCCTTGCGAAACCTGTCCCTATATTTAAGTGAAAATCATTGAGAACATTTTTTGTAAAATTATTAAAATATTCTAGAAAATACATAAAAGACAAACGCATCTGCCAACTTGGTTTTCACTAATAACTATGAGTTGATGTATACATCCAAGAAGCAGGAGTATAACTGTTGAAAGTTCGATTAATATAACTTTTGTTTGTCATTGAAATTCGTTTAGAACATCCCAAGATATTGTTTGGACAAAGATACACAAATACATAGATATGAGAGCAACTGAAAAAAAGCAAAAACTTTTTTTACCCCAATGAAAAAATTTGACATTTGCGTAGGCGTGCAGAACTATTTTCATCTTCCAACTCCGTTTGCAGGGGTAAAATCGGTGAGCTCAAAGTTTGCGAAGTATCATAACATTCTCAAATTGAAACACCTTCATAATCTTTCTAAAAGAGACATGCAGCAAAATGATGAATGAAAGAGATTCAAAACATTGATGTTCTTATCCGTATATTAGTTTTGTGAATTTCTCGTGAATTTTTTTTCGATGAATAGAATATATAAAGTAAAATGATTATTTAACCTATGCTCCGAAGACTGTTTTTCTAATGCTACTCTTTTTCAATTCAACAATTCTCGCCTTTCCATAACATCTCGCATAACATCTGAGGAGACATCCGCTTCCCCGCTTGTAAGTATACCGTTTCCACAATTTTGCAATGAACTTTGCTTGTTCACGGATTGTTACGAACAGGTCACAATCCTCAAATACGTGAGAACAGTCCTTTCATGGACTCAGTTTGCAATTTCCGTATGAGCGAATAACAAGAATATGCTATGGTTTACGTTCAAGATATTCAAAGAGAAATGCTATTATCTTTGTTCGTTACTAAATTATGCACTTTTCATGGATTGCCAGGGGTTCTTCTATATATCTCCGAGGAGAAACACCCCTTCCCCATCAGAAATATCAAGTTAGGAAAAAAGATGATTGTTTTCGATCCCTTCCCCTGCATTTACAAAAACCCATATTTTTTTTTTGATAGAATCCCAGTTCCTCTCGTTGGATAATGACTGACTCATCCAATGAATATCGTGTTAAAGTATCCATCATTAAATAACTGGTTGCAGTGTTATTCTTGTGGATCCCATTCGGCTTATCTTGGAGTCTAATCATTGAGCGTACTGATTCAGTCGTGGATATTGAGTGGTGAATCTCCCGGATTGTGATTTATGTATTATATCTTCCGAGCATAGCTCGTTTCCACACGGTTAATTTGGTTATTTCCGGCAGATCAACGCCCCCTACATGAATATTGCTAGGTTTACACTTGCAGGAGGGAAAAGTGAATTTAAAAGAGAAATGACCCCTTTTCCTGTGAGAGAATATGTTTGAACAATGATGGAAGGTTTTGGATGTCTTGAAGTTAACGAATATCACCTAGCAGATATATCTTTCTCAAAATGACCGGTTTTCTGAATAGACTCAAGTTAAATTTTCGACTCTCCGAATAACACGTTGCAGTTTTATTACCATGGAGTTGATTCCGATCCTGCTTCGGGTATTTTACGGGTGGAATTGAGTTTATACTGTTATTTTGTCCTGCATGTCCTTCAAGGCAGGGTATATTGATCATGAGCTTTTTTTTTTGGCAGAAATAATATCTGCACAGGTGAAAAGAGGAAGCGTTGCAAAGTATCGTTACATCAATATGCACACACACACACACGCGCCCGCGCGCACACACACACACACACACACACACACATATATATATATATATATATATATATATATATATATATATATATATATATATATATATATATATATTATTTCCTACATGGACAGCTGTTTCGTGGTATTACAGGACTATCCATTATCCCATCCAGTACCACGAGGTAGGATTGAAACCTTCGCTTCAGACCCGAATATCCTACCTCTGTTCTAGGGAACTGGATGGTCATTGAGGCTGAATCTGAGCTATGTATTTATTTTACTTTAATTTCCCTGTCCTCCAGAGTGCTCTATTCCCATGGAAGAGCATTGCATAAGCTTACATAGATGTACGACTATAACATGATTCCTTTCCTCTCTCTTCTTCTCTTTTTATCTCTCTCCATACACATTGGTATGTATATATACACACACATGCATATATACACGTACACAAACAGATACTCTAGGAAGTTAGACAGACTCAGGAGTAAAGGTTTATGGAAATCAAGTGTAATAATCCGATTGATAGTCTAAACATGTTCAGCGAGGTATTCCAATCTTCAGCTGTGTGTTTTATGTTGGTGGTGTACCTTTAAAAGTTATAGGTTTGCTGTTCAACATGAGTCAACCATCAGGTGCTTTGCTTTCTATTCATTTGAATGGTATATATGTTAAAAAGAGCTTGAGATTGAATTTCATAGGATCTTCACTACATAGCTCTCAGGTAAATGCAGATCTGATATGTTCACTATGGGGAGTGATAGATAATTGATCCCACTTACTATTACTTGAACTTCACACGGATGAACAATGCATTTATTTCAGTCCATGCATTGTGGGTCCATTTTTCTCTGCTCAGTTAAAAAAAGTGTTGGATTCTAATTATCTTTCAGGTATTAGTCTCTATGTAATCAGGGAAAAAGTGATTGATTTTTCACTTCCTTAACATCGGGTAAATAGATTCTTCTTCTCAGATGATTTCAAAATGATGCTGGTTGATACATATATATATATATATATATATATATATATATATATATATATATATATATATATATATATATATATGTATATATATATATATATATGTATATATATATATATATATATATATATATATATATATATATATATTAGATATTTTGATCTCCCTTGGAAATTGGAAAAAATCATTGATTGACTGGATGACTTCAAAGATTGAATGAGCTTTTTTGTATAAACATACGCATGTTTTGCACTTCCTTTCAAACGATTTCATTTTGATTTTGAATGAGATTGGAAAAAAAATATCAATTCTGAATCGACAATTTTTTTTCATCTGTTTTCACCTCTAAATCCACTTCCATTTCTTTTGCAGTTTTCCCATCTTTCTTAAAGCATTTTGCATCCAATTTTATGTCTCCCTCCCCCCCTTTCCGTTTGACAGAGATTTTTCACATCTAGTTTTAGTTCTTTTTTTTTTCATCAGTTTAATTGACGTGTTTTCTTTTTGTCACTCTTATAATTTCTTTTGAATTTGATACTCGCGTGAAGAATAACAGATATATCCAATTATCATGCAATGACAGTTAACGGTAAATCATTAAACTCCTTTCAGTAGCACAGTAAACTTTTGATGATGGTCGATGAGATACATTCCTATCAGCAAAAATATTACCTTCAAATGAAAGATTTCATTACCAAGTGAACGAAAACATGTCACGTTGTTCATCATGTAGATACATTTCATGCAACTTCCTTATACTTTCCTCAGTTTCCCTTTATTTCAATAGGATGACCATTTAACTACACTTTTGAAGGCTTTGAGGAATAGTTTGTGTTTATATATATATATATATATATATATATATATATATATATATATATATATATATATATATATATATATATATATATATATATATATATATATATTTATATATATATATATATATATATATATATATATGTTACTGCATGCTCTGGAAGCACCTCATTGGAAGCAGCCTAGGGAAAAATGTAAATGTTGCTCTGATCTTGAAAACTGTTGACCTTTTATGAGTGTATTTATGTGTTTTATGACTTTCAGTAACACATTGATTGACGATGATGTAGGTGAGTATTGCACCGAGGCCATCATTAACTATAACTATAAAAAAATTGAGATAGTCGAGCAATTTTGTGCAATCACTTTATTTTTCTTTTAGATAACATATTCATCTTTCGATAAAATTGATTCTAATCAAGTGAAAAACATTCCAACTTTTTGTCAATTTATTTGCAGCAAACTTCGGCGAGACAAAGATCATGTGCAAGAACCACATCAGAGATAAAAAAAACAAAACACTTAGATCAAAATCAAGGACATATAAATGGAGAAAGTATATCACCACATCTTCCTAGGGTAACGAATCTTTATGAAACGAAGAATCACACTTGTATGGCAAACTTTGGGCAGAACGAACTCAAACTTAAAAAAAAAGAAGATCCAAATAATCCTAAAAAGAAAGAGGTATAACAAATGCATCCTCCCAATAGTTATCTATGTAGCTGAAACATTGAACATAACCAAGAGACAGATCCGCAAATTGAAAACTATGCAATGTACATATGAAAGAATTATGCTGGGCCTCACATGGAGAGACCACAAGACAGCATATTACAACCGGGAAGAGACAAGATTTAGGAACATCATAAAATCCATTAAAAATCTCAGATGGCTGTATGCTGGCCATGTTGTAAGAATGGCTGATAATCTATGGACGTTGCAGCTAACGACAAGGATCCCCCAAAATCACATGCGGAACTAAAGCCAACAGAATATTCGATGGAGAGAAGACCTTCAGAATTTTGGAAATTACTGGCTAATTGACGCCCGAGATTGAGAAGTGTGGCCAATCCTGGGGAAGGTCTATGTCCAACGATGGACATTAAAAGACGGATGATGATGATGATGATGATGATGAGGATGATGATGATGATGATGATGATGATGATGATGATGATGATGATGATGATGTGGTAACTTTAAAGGAAAAATCATTGTCAAATCATGTTAGATACAATTTGTCTCAAGCAATCAGCAAAGTTGAACAACGTTGAGCCATATTGGTACAAAGATCAGTGACATTTATTGATTACAGTTGGGTTGACACCAGCTTGGGGGTTGGTTGCTCTTAAATTTCCTTACATATAGCAAACCAAACCATCGAAAAACGATTGTCGGGACAGGCATGACTCATGATGTAACCAACATAATAGCAGTAATTATTACTCAGTATCAAATGTACAAAAATGTTGGAGAAAAGATCGTGAATATAATCCCTGCATTGCTCAATATGCTCCATAATACCTATTTTGTTCAAAATCAGAATGATATTCATTAATTGTTTCGATAAATTTTGATATAAAACAGCAACATTGGCAGGTTATTTGAGTGACATAGTAGGAACTGCTCTATGATTGAATCCCTTCTCCTGTAGCCATTTTGCCTTTTCATCAATAAATCTGTCTGGCCCCGTCTATGTGTGTGTGTGTATATATACATCCATATATACATATATATATATATATATATATATATATATATATATATATATATAATGTGTGTGTATATGCGTGTGTATGTGTGTGTGTGACTTGATGACAATCGGATGTCAAAACGAGAATGAGTGTTACAACTCTTTTTTTTTCAATTATTCCTCGGGCATGTTTTGATTCATTCCGACGGGAGCTTGCCTTCTGTTCGAGGGAAAATATTTTTCAGTGGTTCACAACATGTTTGATGCTGAGGGATATGGTCATTTCTGCATTGTTTGGCAGTGTAGCAGGAGTGGGGATTGAAATCTGTGTAAAACTTGGTTTGGAATAAGATGGGCCCCTGTAGGGCAGACTCAGACTGTGTGTTTCCTGGGCCTATGGGTATGGAGCTTGTTTCAGATCAGAAAAATGAGAGGAGAAATGGGTATAAAATAGTTTTCAAGAAAGTGATTTTTGTCATAGGATTGGAAGGTGGTGTCAACCATTTTCAGACGTCTTGTTTTTTTCTCGATTAAAATTTTGGTCGATAATTGGGGAAACTTTCTTTCAAGAGTGTGGTGCACACTACTTGGACCGTTTCTTCCGTGAAGTCTCTGCTATCAGTCACTTTTTGTATAGTGATGTTGTGTATTTTATCTCTGTGATAATGTTCCATAATTTGTGTTGCATTGCATAGACATAAATCATTACTTATGATCAAATATATAATAATATGACATCATGGCAAATTTTTCTTGGGGAATAGTCACGACCATAATAATGCAAAAATTTTTGCTCCCCTTTTTATTGATCTTTTAACAATAGCAGCAGCTTGAGCAGATTCATATCTTAACTTAATTTTTTTTTAATAGAACCACTTCAAAGCAGTTATGGGTTCTAGGTTATCTGAACATAAACAAATAATATATCCATTTCCATTTAAATTAGGAAAATAAGAAAAGCATAAGTGAATCACAGCTAGATCCTTCAATTTTAATAACATGTTCGAGAATTCAAATCGCACTGTGCGTTGGAACCTACCATTGGTGATTCAAATAGTCCGAAACTTGAAATTAGGACTGAAGAAAAAAAAGGTTAACGCCAGAAAATCAAATAAGAGCAGTCTAAAAGAGTGAAAAAATATCCGAGTACTCTCTGATTATATATCGTTATTCACATGGCATTATCTTTAGAAGGCTACCAGTCTCTTTGGTTACAGTAATAACCATTTGCTTTGGACAGACTTGCTGTCATTTCATAACAAGAAGAAATGACTTGTGTGAGATATTTTTGTTGTTGCTGCTTGATCTTCAGCAGAAGTCAATTTATGAAGACGTTTGCACACTGAATCCCAAAGTGCATAGAATTCTTGTTACGTAAACAAGATTTCAGGACAAACAAATGAACTCCCGAAAGAGATTGAAAACATGTTTATTATTTTGTTCCACTTTGTTACCCAATTATTGTCCCATTTTCCTTTAGATGATGCATTAAACAAGAAATTCAATTTAACTTACTCGGTCGTTCTTTTTATTTCAACACAGTATTCCCATGAAGTATATTTCCTTGATACAAAAGTCCAGAAGGATCCGGCATCTTTAATTCAAATTCAAATCGAACAAAATGATGGAAAAACTTGCTATCATTTGTTCTCCAGCAGGAACTCTCAAATAATTGTAATTTCAAAAGTCGAGGAAAAGAAGGAGAGACGGGGGTGATTTTTTATCGAAGGAAAATATAGATTCCAAACTGACAAACTTCACTGAAAACAATGATTTAGTAGCTGACATAATTCACATGGTACTTGAAGGCGACAGTAATCTGTGCTCCATCTGAAACGATCAAGGTATATGCGACATTGTCATAAGCACAAATATTCAACTGTCACAAAATCCTAAGATGTCCTAGTTTCACTCAGTCTTTTGCATTCTGTTTGCATGAATCACGTGTCATTTTCTCTTTTTTTTGTCTTATTGTATTCATGATTCTTTAGAGATTCAGATATCATCAAGTATTTTCTATGTTGTTTTTTTAACAATCCAATTCATTATCATTTGTAGTATAGAACACTGGATGATAGACACACACACAGACACATTTGCATGCAAACACATACACACACACACACACATGAACACACACATATATATGAACATATATATTAGTAGATAATCTGAAACAATATTTATAAATGAGATATACCGAATTAGTTTCAAATATTATGACCTATTCATTGATGGTAAATTGGATTTTGTATCTATTTCTAGATAACGTAATTGTCTGCATTAGGAACAACAAGTGCAAAACTGGACAAAATGATGAAAGTTTGGATAAAACGGGCTGTTTATCTCGATGGTTAAGAGTGATGGTACATGAGAACGACCTTATCGTTGGTGACAAGTTCAATGCCAGCAGCTGATGCTCAGGTTTTGTGTCTTTTGTTTATTCTGTATCCGCCAAGTGGTTCATCCTCTCTGTAACAATTTGAGGTCATTGCAATAAGTATCATTTATCACACAGGCACACACACTTACACACAAACACACACACACATACACAAACACACACAAACACAATATATATATATATATATATATATATATATATATATATATATATATATATATATCTATATATATATATATATATATTTATATATATATATATATATATATATATATATATATATATATATATATATATATATATATATATATATATATATATATATATATATATCCAGGTGGAACATGTGTTTCCCAACGAATGATTATTCACCCAGGTATGTGCTATATTTATTTTATGCGAATGGCATTGCATATTGTATACAAATTAGTGTTCATATTAGCATTTTTCAAAAGGTGAAATTTGAAATCCCTAAGTGGTCTGAATTGTTGAGATTCTTCCTGGGATGTTCATGTTCTCAAATGAGTTCCGAAGTATTTCCATACCTACAACTTTTTGCACCTGTCTTCAGTCTGTAATGTTTCCATTATTGTTTGCTGTTATTTGATACGTGAATGAGTTTCCTGTGGAAAGAAATTGCTTCATATAGGAGTGCTGTTTATTTTCCTTCTAATACTGCGAAGACGTTGACTGTTGATAACAAGTGTTGATGTGAAATAGAAATTTAAAAACTTGACTGATAAACGATTCCTATCTTACCCCAAAAATCATCAGAGCCAAAGCTCAAAACCCGCTAAGCTGAGCTAGAAAAGACGTTGACATTCCATGAAAATCAACTAAAAATATGGAACTTAAGGAGAGTTTCCCCGAGTTGGTTGACACTTTGTAGAGATGTGGAGATTAAAAATGAAGTAATAGACATGTGTTACCATGTTGGCAGATCTTCCCATTTCATATTGCTCATCTTCTCCCAATAACCCAAATAATTCATTGGAAATGCTGCAGACAAACTTGCAATGGTAAAACAAAACTGGTTTCCGAGAAGGAACGCAAAATTAAGATTACAAAGAACATTAATCAAAATATTGACAGTTCTACCCTTACTCTTTTTTATTGCATAAATATTTGGAATTTAATCTCCAATGCTGTTAAGATTTTATTTTTGTGCGTTGATGATTTTTTTTTTTTTGAAAGAGAATGAAATTAAGGAAACTTTCAAACTCTAAATTCTTTGCCAATCTTCTCATTACATCCACGCGCATGGTTGTTGCTTGTCTCCTTTTACTTCAGTGAATATCAATTGACAATCTTATTATAAACTTGTAACACGGCATATTCAATATACAGATCAGTATTGCACACATGGATAGCAAATGTTTTGATATTGAAGATTAATTTGAAAGATTACTTGGGGAAGAATTAAAAAAATAATGGTTATATCCATTTCTCAGCAATGTGTGGTACGTGCTTTACGGAAATCTCAAATCCCTATGTCATAGTAACTCAGTATCTAGGGTCATTTACATATATGTATATATGTATATTGCATAGATCTACGTATATTATCTACTATCCTCATTGCTGATTATTCGTCACCAGGAAGCAAATAAAGAAGGGATTAACCTGATCTGATATCTCTGTCCATTTTAAAGCAGCTATATGAGCAAAGAACAGATCCGAATAACACTGTTCAAGCAGTAAAGAAGACGATTAAGTAAACTGACTAAGATTGAAGGAAAAGATGAAGATAGTTCGAAATGAATGGTTACTGAATAGAATACAATGATAAAATTCAATTAGTCCTAAAAATGATGGAACAAAAATAATGTTTGAGCCATTTCGCCTGACCAAGTACGTCCAGCTTTTACAGCGGATTTTGAAATTGTTCGTTTTCCCAATAACATGAGGAATGTTTGGATAGACTTTTTGAGTGCCCCATCTCAAAATCCATGCAATACATACTCAAGTGCCTGAAAATTATGATGTATCTGTTTTTCACTAACCGATAAACAATGAAAAAAAGTGTTGACTTCTGCCAATGATTTTTAGTATTTAATAGAGCACATATTGCCACCTATTTTTTTCGTCACCTGTTATGTTTTTCATTCGATAACTCACCAATACTTTTGGTTGAAGTACTGGGTGATTGAGTATATTTCGTTTTTGTGAGCTAATATAATCATGTATGAAGCAGAATGAATTATCGCCCCTTAAAGAGAGTGGCGTTATGGGAGAAATTTGCTGGAGATATATGGCCCGAGCGATTTTCCAAGGGAAATTGCTTTATGCATGATTTACGTAATGGTACAAGAGTCTCTTAAACAAGATTTATGAAACCATTGCAATCGCTTTTTCCTCGTATTTCGACTTTTCACTCTTGTTTTAGTTTAATCTATCTTCATTTTTTGTTGTGCCAAGTATTTCTGATTTCTTATCTAGATGTTTGCCGTTCTGACCTGACTAAAGCATGTTCGATCCATTGAAGCTTCCGTTAGCTATTTCATGTAAAGATTTCACTGATCACCTAAGCTGGTTACACTAGATTTGACAAATATTTCATTTTTAGTTCATTGTATTCGAGCAGCTTCTTTTCAGCATGTCCATTGTTAATTTTCTCGGGTCCACTCTGACGTGCTAAGCAACCTTGTAAGTGTTACTGGACTACCCAAGGGTATTAAACATTGTGTTTCTTGAAGTAGACAGTGAATGAACTCTGGCATTTGAGAGTATCTTTTCCTTGATTTATGGTGTTTGAAAAAAACTCTCAAGATCTGTCAAAAACTGAAATTTGGGATTTGTTCAGACGTTTGAAACTTTTAAAAAGTCGTTAGAGGTATTGTTCCAAAGATCTATGGATAAAGATACCAGCAAAATATACCGTAGTTTATAATCAACAACATTGGGTTCACCACTCTCTTATCATGACGACTGGTTTTGAGGAGACGTGAGCAAGTACAATTCTATATTCATTTATATTTCTTTTTTATATCAAATGATCATTCCCAATTGCACTACCCTCCCTTCAAAACTGGTGATAGGTTTGTTTCGTAGTATTCTAAAAGCCTGATTCTGTCTCTCTGTTTGTGGTGATTTGACTATTCTACGTAGCCATAAGTATGGAATTTTATGTATCTTCAGAATATAGAAATGTAAAGAACCCAAATAAAATTGTTCACTAAGTTCAATTGAAGGGGGAATATTTCAGCACCAACCCTCTAAATATGGAGTGTGTGATATCCTGAAAGGTCATCACTTCAAAATCATAACTTTTTATCCAAGGTCTAATCTTTGACTGACTAAGAGGAAAATAACAATTGCAAAGTTGTCCTTTTGCCTTTCGTTTTTACTATAAATTTTTGCAAATTTCTCTCTTGTTTCTGTAAGTGTGGTAGAATTCATTTGTTCTGATTTTTATTCATACCATTCTATGATATTTCATAATTTCCTGACTTTTGTCTTAAAAAACTATTTCCACCATTTACCCAAACTTTATTTCCATTTTAACATTATTTATTTTATTTTCATCTCCTGTTATTGAGTTTTTCAATCTTTCATTTCCTCTCTGGCAAGTTGTCCCTAATTTTACGACAGTAAGTGAACAACAAAGACTGGCAGATGAATAAAAGATAAGGTTAAACACTGCTGTATTTGTAAATCTGTGATTTAAAAAACAATTCGTTATTCGGATGGAAAAAGATACTTCTCTAAATATCGGTAACAATGGGAATTGACGATGGTTTATGCAAGGGAAAAATGGAAGTTCTGCTTATTTTCATTATACCATCGTCATTTTTTCTTCCTGTCGAATTGCACACTGTCTTAAGTGCATTTTCAACTCAGTTCTAATCCCTTTCCCCTTCTTCCTTTGAACGTTTAATTATTTTGTTTTTTTTTCTTTTTTTCTTTGCCCTCTCTCATAACCACCCTCCTCCCACTCATCATCAGAATCTCTTTTGATATTTGATCAGGTGTTTTCGCCATATCCAATCATTAGTACCACTGCGATCTTTTTCCCTTAACTCCGCCTTCCCCTCACTCATCAGGGTCCTTTTTTGAATATCATCGTTCTCAATATATCAATCAAAACATGTAAATGGTCTTCCGAAATTGGCTTTCTTTGGTAGACTTCTACAACACGATTATCGATCTCCTTGGAACTCAAAGGCCTTCAAGGGCCCCCGTGCTTTAGTGATACACAATTATTTTCATTGAAGTACTCATCTTCTGACTTCTCTCTCTACAAACTGCCGCCATCCAACTCTTGTGTATTCATTTTAGACCAATTGTCAGCAACAAATTAATAAAAACGGATGGACACTACAATGATATTTCATTTTTTTCCCAAATCATATTTTGCTTGATTGTGAATCATTTATGTCCGAAGATAGAAACAGCCAGGCATATACAGGGCTCCCTTTGACTCAAGAACGTTAATTTAATTTCACCATTGGCTTATTTATATAAGATTACACTTCTCAATAGTTGCTATAGAATTTCGATCTGATTCAAAGTTGTGATATAACAGGTCAATAAGTAACAATGGTAGACTGCCACAGGCAGTTTGAGACAAAAACTGTTTACTGAAGTTTTACAATTCATTAGGATAGATTTCCCCCAGCTACTTGCATAACTGTAGAAGCTGAAAACACGGGTTTGCAGTTGACATGACCTGAAATTGACACGTGCAAACTGTCACCAACAAATATAGGATAAAAAACAAAACACATCGAGAAAATATCCTGACCTCACTTAATCAGTTATTTTCAAGTAAATTTCATTGAATATATTGGCATCAGGGAGAAAACCTGAATATCGCATACATTGTTATTTGCTCTCTTCCGATCGAATAGATGTCAAATTTGAAAGACTGACTCATCACGATGATTAAGTTAACTATTCGAGTTTGCAAAAATCACGAAGATTTTGACCATAACCTTTTGTAAGTTGATAACTAATTCAAGTTTCATCATTTAAACACTCAAGTGGATTCTTACAGAAAAAATAACTACGATAATATTTCAGCAGCAGTCATTGGGGATATTTGGTTAAACTAGGGATGGCAAATATTCTCATCAGTCACTCAATGGATTTCCCATGTGAAGTGCTGGACAACTTTTCCCGCTTAATTCTTAGTTTATTTGCCCTTAATTTTTGATAACAACGCGGTAATTGACTTTAATTAGTTAATGGGTTTCTACCAAGTACAAGCAATTACACATCAATTATTTAACTTGATGAGAAGAGGATAAAACATTGAATCGAAAGAGAAACATGTACAGAAAATGTCAATAATGGGTAACTCTTTGGAGTAGCTAAATTCTGCTGAAGTGACAAATCTGATCAGACTTTCAGCGCATGCGCACACGTTTGTTTCACTGCATTATGTGAATCATTTCTTGTCGCTTTCAGCCAAGCTAGTCATTGTATTCGGAGGGATAGCAGACCCCAAGCTTTTGTCATGGAGCCAAGAGTAAAGATCAGTTTCATTCTCAAATGTATTAACGGGACCATTATTCGATCCCTGAAACATTGAGCATCGCAGATCACAATGTGAGAGAAAATGAAGTAAAATTTGGCTGGTACATACTAAATGATCACTTGCGGTGTCAGTGGTATTTTAATCTTTCAGTTAAATTGGATGGAAGCAACAAAAGAAGCAAAGTGATCCCTGTTTTCAAATTAAATATATGAGACGTGGTGATGTGGATTCGTGACTACAATTACCGATGTACAAATTTAAAAGAGAAATCAAACTATTTAGAGTGTAACATAAACATATAATTCTGACTCCGTGATTTGAAGCAACCACTATAGCCTACCTTTGTGGGATACAAGCTGTAGAGTGGTTTGACATTGTGTGACCTGGAACCCTCGATGAATCCAGACCTATGATCAAACTAGAAACACATCCTGCTGTACACAATGAATGAATTGAAAGGGAGAAAGCGGAGTGAAAATTGCGTGATGGATATCAACTTTGTGAAAGTCTTTCTTTTTATGATACACCTTATAAGAAAAATAATCATCTTTTATAATAGGCTATGTAATATCTAATCACCGTGACATAACATAGAAATATATTTTGATTACAGAATACGCTCTTTTGCTTATTCATTTATTCCATTATCCATTTATTTATTTATTTCAGGTGATAAACAATTTTTGAAAATACTTGAGAATCTTGCTCCATTTCAGCTGAACATATCCTAACTAAATATTCAATTGTACCTTTGTAACTTTTTGAAGGCGTGTATGAATGCATATTTAAAAGGATAGCCCTGGGTCTCAGAGATTAAAGTTGGTAAAGACTGTACATCAGCAAGTTCTAGCATTCTATTGATTGTTCAAAATATTTATGTATGTTGGTGTAATCCTTCGAACACAAAGGAAATTTATATTCGGATTAGGGTGATCTTTCCTTTTTTGTTGCTTTTTAGACAAAGGTGTTACAACGATCAAATTCTTTTCTAGGTACTTGAATTGAAAATGGAGGAAAATACTCTAATATGTTTTTCTTTCTATTTCTTTTTTTTTCATGTTTAGTTATATGAAAGAGATATGCAATAAAGAGAAGAACAGAGTAAATGATGAAAAAAAGAGAGAGAGAAAAAATCAGTATTAGAATAGTTGGGGTACAGTTTGATAAATAGATCTATAGCACAGAAAGTTAGATAGATTGATTAATGAGGAAATGAATCGATAGATATATAAGCAAGCCTAAGCGAAAGTGAAAATACTGAAGCAAGTTTATACAGACTAAACTACGGTGAAACATAGGTAGAGGGATTGGTTAAAGATTGAATAAGGTATACATAGGCTTAAATAAATAGACATAAAAACACTATGTTCGATAAAGTTGTAAGCAGATTGAGATATGTAGATTGATAGACTCATAGATACATGACAGAAGAATAAAGGGATTGGAAGTGTTCTTCATATATATTGTATCTAAACTGAAAGTGAATATAGTGTGAGAGGGAAAGATTCAACAGAATTTAGATGAACATCCAAGAAAAATTACAGATTGGAAGTAAAAAAAATGAAAAAAAGTTATCTCGAAAAAAATATATAAAATTAAACAAAATAAAATGGAATTGGGTTTGGACAAAAAGACTGAACGAATTTTCCAAAGAAAGAAATTTCATTCATCGAGTTAAGTGTTTCATTTAAAGAGAAGAAAAAAAGAATATTCTACAACTAACTGCCATTGTCTGATTGGAGAAAAAAAGGTATGTTAGGAAACGTTGCGTGCAATGCAGAAATAAATTGAATTGAACCTTAGAAAGAATAAAAAATGAATGAAGATACATTATGAACAAACAGAATATATCATTTCATGTGAAATCATAACAGAGCTCTTAGACGTTATCAATTAAATCGACGTTCAAGGGAGTATGACCTGGTATATTTATATAATCCTACCCAACATCATCATTATTTTGACAGTTCACATCAATAGTATTGTGTTGTTACAAAAGTCCTGTCCAACAGTTGATAGAAAACTGGATAGCACCAATATAAAAGCTCACTGTAAAATGATAGCCACAAGTAAACTTTATCAGCAAATACTTTTCAAAAACTATAATAACTGAGGAATTAAAAATGCTGATCTCACCGCGTATGGATATTATTTCAAATTAATTTAGTTTTCCAAAACTCAACAGTGTGCAAGGATCGAAACATAGTTTCCTCCAAATTGTGTGCATGTGCACACAGATTCTGAAAACAGTTACCAATGGGAATTAATGTGCAGACGAAGGGATAGTAACCTATACTACATTGGTTATTGATAGTTGCAAAAAAAAAAACGTCGGCCAACAGCTCCAGTAACTAGTTAATGGTAAAACAAACAATTACATATCAATGATTGGCACTAATGTTGTTATTTAATTCGAAAATTACATATCTTTTGGAGGAAACCTGAAAACAATCCATTTTCTGTAGAATGAATGCATATGTGTTTGTCGGGGGGGGGGGTTCATTTGCAACACAAAATCGGCTTTGCTGGAATTATTTTGAAGAAATTCCATAGTTGCACAAACATTTACTGCACAATTACTATTGTCGAATACAAATGGATTGAAACAGCAAGGAATCGTAGTACGTAATTTTAAGCAAGAGTTGGAAGGTGTATAATATCAGCAAAGAACCCCATGTTTAAACAGTTTGGACGACACTGTCTTTTTTGGGAGTCTTTAAATCTGTCAATGACGATTGATGTGCGAAATCATGACATCGTTTGGCTCTTCGTGATAGCATAATCATTTCTTATATATATATATATATATATATATATATATATATATATATATATATATATATACACATACATATATAAATACATATATATATATATATATATATATATATATATATATATATATATATACATATATATATATACGAATTCTATTATGTGCTAAAATCAATTATTTGAAGGAAATACAATGATCACAGCTGGCTCCCACGATATTGATGAGAAAAAATAAGTTCCAGTCCCAATAAACGAGGCTGGATCTTACAATACTCCGTTTGTAGTAGAATAAATGCTGGCTGATAACAAGGCAGCAAAACATTTGATCCAATTATAATGAAAAAATTAGAGAGAGAGAAAGAGAGAGAGAGAGAGAGAGAGAGAGAGAGAGCACGGAGGAGATATGATTATTTCATTTCGAAAAAAAACTTTTCGTGAAATTAATTCATACAACGAACTTTCAGGTCCATTCTTCTGCTTGTGCTAAATCTTTGATGTACCTTTAATTCTTTCCATTATCGACATTGCCTAATATGTCTTGTATCATAGTAATGGCATTATTTTAATCATGTGCATATGCGTCCAGTTCATTACTTATACAAAAATTCCACAAACGATGAATACGTATATGTAAAATATTTCTCTGAGTATGAGTGAGCATATTTTTAAATTGCAAAAAATCCTTTGAATCTGAATAGTCTAAAAACTAAGACTAAACGATGGGGTTAGAAAAATGAGGTAAGCAACATCACTGCTCAGTAATAAAAAAGATGAATTTTAATATATACGTGCCCATACACCTCCCCCGTCATGTATCCATAAACTGATTATGGTTACGCACGATGCAATCTTCTCATGAAAGCGGTAGATTGGTTGTCTGAAGCATAGGTGGGGCAGAGACAATATTTATAAGCGACATATTTACGCTTGAATTCGTAGGCGTATTCGGAGAAAGTTACGTGGCTCATTTTGGAGATAAATGAGATAAATCATTGTGCCACGGCACCAAGTTTGAAAGATACTTGTTTCAACTGTTACTTCCTTTCAACATTACTGTCATCGCATCCAATTACTTTTTCTATCCATGCATAATTAGCCCGATTGATTTGAATACCGTCTCCTTGGAGTCTATGGGGACACTTATGACACATCTAATTCAATTGTTTGACAGTCATGGCGCTTTTAATTAAATGATTTGCAAAAGATGATGAGAAAATGACTTTTTTCCTTTTTTTCCATGTATTTTCTGTTTCAGTGTCAGTTATGCAATACTTGGTTTAAGGGTAACTTCTGAAGTATGTTTCTCGGTAATTTCACGGACTCTTCAGTTTCTCAAACAATATACGGATGATAAACAAGCACTATTGTACGGATTCCTTTCCTCTTTTGTTAATTTTGTCTTGTTTTCTTTCATTTACTTTCTTTATTTCATTCTCGGGTTTCTTCATCATTCGATCGGACTTTGTTTTTTGATTTTTTTCTACTACTGCCAACAGACTCCAATGAGTAGTCTATATTCAGATGAGCCTTTTTGTCCATGATATGTCCGAAAGTTCTTGTCAACTTTCAACGGGAATTCTGATGCTGGATAAAGGAATGGTGATTATATTCTTGAATAGATTCTTGACAGTATTCCCGATTGGCAAATGTCAATTTTTCCACATGGGAAACCATCAAAAACGAACATTCAGTTGAAAAAAAAGCTAAATTAAAACTTATGGGGAGGTAACTCAATAGTTATATATGTATATATATATATATATATATATATTTATATATATATATATACATATATATACATATATATATATATATATATATATATATATATATATATATATATATATATATATATATATATAAGTCTGTGTGTGTGTATTGCATGGAATTTGCTGGAAAGTAACACTTAGTAATAAATATGCTAAATCAAAATTTGCACATCAGTATTTGATTATCAAAAGTTATCTGTTTATTGTAGATATTGACATTTATTTTGTTTTGTGTTCACTATACGGTATTAGTATGCACACTCTGAGTATTTTCTAGTTAATCCTTTTTTCCCTTCTTTTATTTTATTTGCTATAATGACATTAAATGTAGCCGTTCATGTCGACAAATTAATACAACTTTACAAGTGTTTGACGAATAATGAGAGTGCCGAATTCGAACACTTAGTCTAAATCTAATATTTTTCACTTTCTCGTCATTCTTTAATATTATTTCTCTTCCCTGTTTTTATTTTTTTTTAAATGATAACTTTAACCAAAGTTTGTTATAATCTGTTGGTGCTAGGCTGCAGTAATAAGTCACCCAGAAGAAAATTGCATGTAATTTAACGTATATATAACTTAATGACATAATCGGTGGGACAGGCTAGATTAAATTAATTAATCAAATTCCGAAGAATTACTGCAAATGTGGGAATTTTGTAAAATGCCCCAATTTAATATCTTCAGTGGACGGCTGATATAACTCAAGAGTCGTAAATTTCCAATAAAAAAAATTGTTATCTAATGATATTTATTCAACTTGAGTATTCAAGTACAGCACAAGATTAGATAGACGATATGTCGGGTTAAAGAATGTGTTGCCTTCGTAGGAAAATTGATATTTGTGTTCATTTATTGTGTACTCGAATACCACATCTGGAAAACGAAATTGGCCTATGGGGAACAAGAAGATCTCTTTCTCTCCTCGGAAAAACATGTCTCCAAAAGAAAGGACTTTCAATTGCAGCAATATACATGGAATATATGCGATACATAGTAAAATATTGATCTTCAGGAGAGCCATAACATTATGGACGGATTAGAAACTATGGAACCTGTTTCATTTATCTCTTTATAATAACTAGATGGAGCTATTTTATCCATCAGTCTTCATGACACGATGACCTCATTTTTCAATAATCTTTCAGCGATTGCATTCGTTTAAATGTTGAGAAATTTGTATTTACTCTACCTTCCATCCTTTGATATTCACCAAGTCCTTTTTGAAAGGTTCTTACTATGAAATGATGATTAGCAACCTCATTTTGCTGGCCTGCATACCGTTGTATTCGGTTTGATTCCAGCCATTTTCCACATCAATAGTTTGAATGTTCTGAGAGGATATTAAGTTTAGAAAATTGGTTAGAATACATCAACATATATCAGTGAGAAGCAAGTTCCTGTTCCAGTTGAAAAGAAAATGTCAAAGCAACAATGAAATATAAAGATGTAAAAATCAAGGGAATCGATTTTTTCTTCAAATAGGCACATGGGACAGTTATACGTATTCTTCAATGTTTCCATCATTAGTCAACATAATTTTTTTGAAAGTTCTTGAGGAAGTCAATGAAAATTTCACAAAAGTTGGGTACAAATCAAAGATTTTTCCTTCATTGAGAGATACCTTACCAAATCTGATGTTTTACTGAAATGCATTGGGGAAGTTTCAAGATGTTTTATGGATGGACTCACAGGTAAACACACTCAAGTGAATATAAATGTGCAAATTTTCCGAACCAATAGAAGTGAAATAAAAACAATTAAATACATTCTCTGCCTATAAACTCTCAGTGTACAATCATCATTCAATGATTCATAGAAGTCACAGACAAACACTCAAGTGCATGCATCTATATACATACATATGTTTAAATTTACAAACAAAATATTTCTATTCATTTATCCACTTATAGTTTTACCCTTATATATATATATATATATATATATATATATATATATATATATATATATATACACAGGTGCTTGAATGTGTACGCGTCAGTATTTGTATTCCTATCTGTCTGCGTATGTGTTACAAAGCATATGTGCGTGTGTGAACTTCTTTCTTCCTTACCAAGACAAATCACGATCTGAATCTATAAGTACCATGGGCCAACCTATTATGATAACCCAAACACAAAAAAGCACAAAAACAAGAATTTTAAAGTAAGAGATAACAAAAAATAGCTTCCTCTCGGCAAAGTCGATGTCTAGACTAGTGTAGCTGCGCGTTACGGTGAAAATAATCAGAAATTAAAGCTGTTCATTGCCAAAAGTTGCGTCTATGTGCGGTGAACACAAATCTGATTTTCGATTGTTTTGCTAAAAAAAAAAGCTGAATGATATAGAAAAGACGCGTCTGGGGCAGGGATAGTTCAGAGTGTTGACGGCTCCTGCCTAATCAAATTGAATGTTGAGTAACGATGAGAGTTCTCAGTTTCAAGATAAAGCTTTGAGATGAATCTGTGGCTAAAGAGCTATTACAAGTCGGTAAAATTATTTCTTCACAGTCGTTCAATAACCCAGCGACTCATTTCTTTTCAGAAAAGAAAAGAGAAATACTTCGGTGATTTAAGTGAGAAAAAAATGGACAACGAAGTAGTTTGTTTGTGTTGTGTTTTTCTTTATTGGACTCAAACTTCATCGTACTTTGCCACGATTTGATTTTTAAAATCAAATCCAGTAACTTCGAGTCAGTGCTTGTCAAACAGTGGGAAATAAGAAAAAAAATTGATAAAACAAAACAAGAATAACTGAAAAGACATTTTCCTTGTTAAAATATTTAGTTCAGACTTTATAGAAATTATTTTGAATTAATTCTACAATATCAACCCTACAGATACCTCCCGTTTTCAGCTTTGCAAAATCGAACCGCTTTTGAGCAATATTCCTTGACAACTTGTAATGTATCTGGCCGTAATGTCAAATTCCTTTTTGATTATATTTCTTCAGTTCCAGTAGCAAGTTGTAAAATCTAGCGTACGTTACCTTTAATCACCGTGAAATTTAATTGTGAACCTAAACATTGCTCCTATTTGATAGATCTTCTTTACTACAATTAATTCAAAGTGATTCCCAGGTCCGAAATATATTTATTCTCACCTACTCATCGAAAATTCTTTTCAATTTCAAAAATTGACATTGACTTTGACGCCACCCAACGGTGAATAATTCAGTGCACACACAAGTCAACTTTTCGGTTAAAATCGATACCATGTGTGTCAGAGCTCGTTCGGTTGGTGCAGATAAACAATCAAGATTCAAATCCTGATTTTTAAGGCAGGAAATATTATTATAGTCAATGCTGGCAACAAACTCTCTTCCTATTGTGCTAGCTTTCTGTCGCTATAAGCAAAATTTAGTGGAAATAAATATTAATACACTAACTGTAAATAGATAAAGAGAATATATTCATGAAAAAAGATTCATGTGTATATTCAGGTAAAACTCCAGTGGGAACACTTAGCTTAGTCGGAAAGAAGGATTAGCTAAGCGAATTTAGACAACGACGTTGAACACAAGAAGACAAAAATGAAAATGTACCTTTGCTTGATACCTCAGTCAAGCATCAGATTGAAAGTAATCGATCCAGTGGTGTATGATATAGTAGATTTTCTTTTATTTATAAGTGATTATATTCATCATGACTATCTACCTTTGAATTGTATTTACAGTGACTGCAATAGATGTCGATGCATTTTTGAAAAGGTTATTTTAACCCCATGATAAATTTCAAAAAATGAGGAAAAACTGAACAATTTTCAAAAAACATATTCAAAAGTCAGAAATATCAGGACTTGAGCTTCTTTTGTTAATGCATGAATATGTTAGGACGAATTCTGAAAATTACTGGATAATGTTGTTTTGTAGCTATGTACAAACTATCAATCATTGAGCTTGATTCATGCATGGCGTTGACAAGTGCCCCTTTGTAATTGCATTCTTCTCATTTCTGAAATAATATTTGTTTTTAAAAAAAAAAAAAGTCCTGGTGAAACAATAGAAATGGCCTGGGTCGATTACAAACACTATTATTCTCAATAGTTATTAAATTTGAATACCTAGAATGAATAGAGAATTATAATCAAAAATGATATCTGCGAGTCAAAATATTTAAGCACAGTTATTGCTATTGTACATTCAGTGGTGTTTTTTCTCTTAAATTGCCTGAATAAGGCTAGTCATGAAGCAATCAATTGAAATGCTAGATAATTCTATCTCCTAGCGCTGCTGACATGTACGCAAAAGATCTGATCTTTTATCCTTAAGGCTGTGTTTTTTTTTGTAACACTTTACACTATACCATTCAAATTGTTGTCTAACGGCCTTTGCGATGAACGGCTTGCCCTCAAACAGTGGCTCGCGTTACATCAGAGAAACATTCCATTTGTCCTAAAATGTATCGATATTTCGATCAATAGAAACATCAAACATCCGTGGAGAATCTTTCTAGTTTGTTGAGAATAAAGTAACATTGAGGGATACTTCCTGAAGCACTAGTTCAGTGGCAGACTTGAGTAATGCTTTTGATGTCAATGTGTATGATGGTGGGGTACAATGCTCCAGTCAAAACCTTGAGAAAAGTTTCCCCTCGAAAGCATAATACGAAAAGCTTACATTGAGGAAGATGGGTTCCGCTACATTTAAAAAAAAAACTATTTTGACCCAAAAGCCCTGGTTCATTTTTTGTTGTGTGGCAAATGACAGAAACTGGTCTCTCTAGGGTTCAGGTTGCAGAAACAAATCAAATTCAGAAATTGCTAAAAAAGGAATGAAACAGTAAAGTAGCCGAAAAAATAACCGATACAGAATTAGAAAGACAGAGAAATTGTTGGTTGTTGTCTCAAATGACGATTCAATCGAAAAAAGAAATCCCTAAAATTTCTCTCTATCTCAGCAATGCAGTGTCATTTGGTTATTATATCATTTTATGTTGTTGTTTTTTTTAAATATGTACACTAATATGTCACAAGTTATACAAGCTATTCCGTGTTAATACCACGATTACATGTCTCACCGAGTGGTCAATCCAATACTCCAGGCAAGATAATGCAGATAGTGTCTGGTCTGTGGCACTAGTCTGACATCTTGCAAAGGCTAATAATCTCATCCATCTCAGGTAACAGGTTATACTGATCAAACGTGTTTTTAAACCGTTTTTAAGGACAATAATCTCAGCAAACGATCTTCCTTGAACCAAGTTTCCTTGTAAAATACCATGTAACACAACAAATCCATGTCGTATAGTGATAATTGAGTCGATAATCTATTCTTTTTCCAGCCTGGAAGGTTTGTATCTCTTCCAGATACGCCAATGTCCTGATCCCATTTTTTGCAATTCCTGGCTTCCCCAGAAGTTTGTTTGAACCGTTGAGGCATCATGAGAGAATGCAGTTAAGAAACTGATGGAAAGCATGAAAGATTACTTGGCACACTGTTTGTCCTCCTTTTGGTCCGTCGCATATCCACTCGATATTCAAAAAAGTTCTAAATGAATTCCAATTATATTTTGTGGAAATACGTGCAATCAACGAGGGTAAAAGGTATTTGAGGCTGATGCTAAATGATGAACGGTCCCCTGTCTTAAAATTTATCTCCAAAGCGTTGTCACTTTATTTTAATTTTAAGAGAATTTCGCAAATCGGTCGGTATAAAAGATAAACTCATGAGAAATTTTTAGACCTATCCTGGATGTTCTCTGTGAGAAGACAGTTTTATGGGGGTGCAAATCAATGAATAATTATTCCTCCTATATCCCCAAAAATGTTCATGTATCCACTTAATTCCATCTCAACACAATAGCTCCAGATCTTCTTGATGAATTCCAATAGTACTTTCTAGAATGGTTACATTATCTTCTCTCTTACAGGAGTTTGTTCCGTTGAGGCTGAGGGATAAGCAAGCAAAAGTTATTTTTCTTATTTACAGCAAATACTTGAAGGTAGTGGTTGCAAAATGTTTTTTGAGCTTGTTATTATGCCGATACTTCTTCAACTTTTGTCATCAATTATGTTGGCATTGACTCAAAAAAGGTTTGTCATCACTTGGAAAATTATTTTCTGTAGAGATTTGACTTATTGAGTTTTTCTTCTCTGTAGGAGCAAAGTAGCTGAGTATATGGAGTCATATTTTCTATGAACAACATGGCCGAATTTAACCTTTTTCAGATCATATAAATGGAGCATTTTGTTCACAATATTTGTGTAAATGATTCGGGGCAATCCAAATTGACACGTTCCACAGTGATTAAAAGGGAATTTTTTTAAATACGAAAATTGAAAAGTTAGCATATAAAAAATGCATGAACAATAAAGATATATCCCTTTTACAAATAAGACATTGTTGAATTGAGGAGAAAAAAAATGACTGACAAGTAAAAATATGCTCGGAAAATGGTAGCAAACCACAAAATATAGAAAGTACGAAGGAAAGATGATATAATTCAGAATGAAAAGAAAATGGGGAATTTGAGATGGAATTGTAGCGGGGGCAAAACAAATAAGATTGAGACGACAGTGGGAGGAAAAAGGGAAAAGGGCAGGAAAACAGGCGAGAAAAAACAAATCAACAAATTAAGGGACGCAAGGAGAAAGAAAAAAATGAAGAGAATTTGTGAGGGGGAAGTTATGGAAAAATAGATATTTTGAGGAAAATTTCAACAGAAAATTGTGAGAAAAAAGGAAAATGAGAACTAAATAAAAAGGAGGAAGGAGAAAACAGAGGGAAGGTTGACAAAAATTGGGACGAAGAGAAAAAAAAGAGCGGAAAACAGGATCAAAGGTTAGACAATGAGGAGAAACGAGAGGAAAACGGACAATAAAGAGAATTAATACATGAATTAAGCAAAAATTTACTTACAAATCAATGCAGCTAGTATATATATATATATATATATGTATATATATATATATATATATATATATATATATATATATATATATATATATATATATATATATATATATATATATATTTGAATTTATACCCACACAGATATGTGTATATGTGTGTTAATGTTGAGGACAATCGTGCAGAGACGTAGCGTGAATGTATATCATTGGTCGAGCGTAAAATAATCTAATTGAAGTGGAAGAAGCATTGAATCGTGAATAAACTTCAATCAGATTTCCCTTTCCTTCTTGGGTTTGGCTAAGTTACTTGGCTTGATTTACAAGAAAATACTTGCAGCTTGCTAATTGACCTTTTGTTACTTATACCATTATTCCTGAAGACGGACAATTAGTGAAATAATCTGATCAGCATCAACAGTCTAATGTCTATCAGTATTTCATTTCAACGTGCACTAAATGGTTGAGACCTCGACTATTCAAAGGCCAATTGATGAGAGAAAAAAAATGAGATTGTTGTTTAATTGTTTCATTTTGAACTTATTTAGAGAAAGTTGTTCAGGCCTTTAAACTGGCAAGGGCTCAGTCTTTAAATGGCACATTTTTTTCAGGCAGTCGAGGTTTACCTCTACGAGAACTAGTTTTAGAGGAGATGAATGTGAACCTACAGTGATGACACTCTTACTAGTTGCGAGAAGGAAGGGAAACTGACTCGAACTTCCCCAAAAAGGGATGAGTTTGAACTCAAATCCATTCTTAATGCAACTAACCAATCGTCTACACAGTTTTAAATGGTTTATCGTTACAGAGTTACTGAGTATCGCAAAAGAGATTGCATTTTTTTTTCTGTTTTTCTTTTCCATCAAAATTACTTTTTGGTCTCAGACTCACGCTTAATGATCGAACTCAGCGATCCATATTGAGTGTTAGGAGTGAAAATAAATAGGATCATCAATATTTTTAAACGATTATAGGAATACAATAGCATCTTACTGATAGTCACTCATAGAGCCAAATGATTGAACCTAACCGGAAGACTGACCCTAAAGCAGTGCACCGTGCATCTTGCAAATGAGAAATGAGTAAGTCGTATGTCCAATGAGAGAAGATGCAAGGTCTATGAGGATAAAGATGACTATGAGGAATTCAAAATGCATTTTTGGAAGAAACGTATTTTATCCTGAAGACGGGGGAAGGAAAGGTTTGATGCAGAACTTAATGAGGACTTTAGTCTCAATATACGTTTTTTATTAGTTTCCTGACTGAGATGTACACTAAAATACACATAATTGCAGTTTGATGAGTTGCAATGAAAAGTCAGATGGAATTAAGGAAGGATAAGTGTGAATGCAATATCAACAATACAATTATCTTTTTTTATATTTTCAAATAAAGTAAAGTGAGATACAAGTTAAATTGAGATATTATTTCAAAATTGCAATACCTTCAAATATACTATCCCGAACAAAGTAAATCCGAATAGTTATTCACTTGGTTGACTTTACAACAACGCAAATTTTTTAGGGCACTTCTTCTTAAAAAGATATATAGGTTTTTCCATTGAGGATTTAGAAACGTACAATACACGATGGCTTTAATTTTAATGCCAAAATTCATCATCACAAAGATTATTTTTGGAAGTTCTGTTTGGTTTTAATGAAAATAAGACGGAATTGGACTTTTTTAAAGGATATAAAAATTGTCCTGTAATCCTCGTAATTTATCTCTGATGCATATATCATGTTTATATTTGATGAGGCTCTGATAGTCAAGTATGAGTAAAATAACCAGGGAAAAAACATATGCACATACACATACACATTTTTATATAGTTTTGAATACATAACTTGGGATATTTTCTTAGTCTTTTATACTTGCTAATGCGCAGTCGACACTGATAAGGCAATATCCCTTTATTTTACAAGTAATAATTCAAATGAGATCGTTTGTACAAAACTATTGCAATATCCTCCATTTGTTATACAATAAAAACAACTTTTGATGTCATACAATCAGGAAGGGTGAAAAACTATGTTCCAAACTGGATTCTATTTCCAACAGTCTATTTACCACAGAGGGGAATGCCCTTTCTAATATTTACCCATTTGATGAATTCACTTCGGTACTGAATTTGTATTCAATAAGCGAAGCAAAAACAAAACACTTGCAGGCAAACTTGCTATCATATATTTGAATATAGAATGGTATACAATAAAAAAAAGAGATGTACCAAATCGTGTTGGATGGCTTTATTGTTTACTTCCGTGGTTTTAAAAGAACAAGACCGTATATAGTAGAGTTCACACTAAGTTTAGATTTTTATAGATTTTGTGAGCAAATATTTCGACATAAGGATTTTTAATACAGAGTTGAAATGAGATATCAACTAATAACTGTGATATTTGAGATAAGGTTGGATGGAAAATGATATATGTATGGCTAAGTTTGGGAGACATAATCGTTTTCAGTTCAGAATTTTCACGAGAATATATATATATTTCAATTTCAATATTCAAACAGAATATTTCTGGATGCATTATATATTGATCAGTGCTCAAACAAGTCCCTCCATAGATGCAAATTGGCTGAACTGTTCACATCACAAAATATGAAATTGGTAAGAGGAGTTCGAAACCTGTAACGCCCGCAATGTACGGGTGTTCAGCAACCAATATATGAGGCAATCCTGATTCAAAAACCAGGCCGAAGATCGACCTGGATTATCCATCTTGTTTACAGAATAAGATGAGGTAAATCTCTTTTAGAAATTGTTCACCGTAATCACCGAGGGTAAATTTTTACTTTAGGATATAATGAAGGACAGATAATGTGTATTATCAATATTTTGACCCTCGATCATTTAATCGTAGATACCTTCGAACGAATGTGAGAGGATGTTATTAGAAGTTGAACTGACACAAGGAGAATAGAGTATGAACAAAATATCGAGTCCGTTGAAGATACAGCAGGATATAATAATCGTGTACTTCATGCCATCTTCTATCGATTCTGAATTGCAATTCATAACATGGATCCCAGATAATACGCAAAAGTGTTGCCAACAGGAAAAACGCTGTCAAGGAAAAGTGCATAAATTCAGAAAGTCATTGCCCTCCAACGACGATGAAATGTCTGGCGAATTTTCTAGAAGGAGTTATGCCATATGACTGATGCTAAAAGCTGATGCAGAGGATCATGTGCAATTCATAATTTTTAGAGTAGTGAACTGTTATTACCTCTCTTCAATCACCGAGTTCATGATTGCAATGAAAAGCTGTCACATTTTTTGTTAGAATTTTGTTAGAGATGAATAAAAAAATTATTGTCCTACATGATTGTTAACAGATCAAAGAAAATACTCCATTACTCTAGGACTGTTCTGAACTAGAATGCCAGCAGCAAAACAAAAAACAAAAAAAAATTTCCTGTGGAAATGAAAATCTTGACTTCAAAAAGAGTTGACAATACTTATAATATAAACCAATTCAGTCTAAAAAGGTTTTCTGTTTGATCAAAGGAAACAATTCAATTGTTCAACACACATGACAAGACATGAAACCATACCATAAAAGCCATTGATGCCAAAAGTCAGTTGATCTATTGATTGTTATATTACATCATTATTTTTAAGGCAGCTATGGCTTTTCACTGGGTTCATTGGTGCACAATTGCATTTATATTTTCATTTTCCCCTACGAACCATTGTTTTAAACTGAGCAGAGCAGAAGGAATTTCAATGAATTTAAATGTCAATGAATTTACAAATAATCAAGGACAAATTGAAAATCTGATTCCATATCGATACTTCCGTAACTTTAGGTCAAATGTTGATGGATACATCTCGTCAAACATTTAGATGTTGCCCTATAATTGAGACATACATTGATTAAAAGGATTGGGAATCTGGATTTCCATTGTCGTTTCAATAATCTTTATGAATTTTTCATCCCTTTATCAAAACCGTTAAAAAACAAAAATCCTCCAAATTGATCAAATCTTAATATTTTTGCGTAAAAAAAGCATTGTATCAGCTATTCCATTTATAACAAATGCTACTAGTACATGCATCAGTTTGATCCTGCCCTGATATAATAACTTACTTCTGATTCAGTCACTTTTACGACTAAAATCAAAGATCAGACGTGAGATATGTCGTCACCGTATAGATCATCAATTCTGTGAAATTGATCATTCATGTGGAAAACTATCCTTGGATTCCTAGGCGTGAAGTGAATCTTAGACTAACGAAATGTACAACATTGCAATTCAGTACCTTTTATCACAAACCTCTTTGTTTCATGGTTGCCGATACTTAAACGTTACGTTGAAGTTATAAAATCTTCGTCAAGATCTTTACCATCTTTCATTGCTCAGTTATACATTTAGGGTCTTGCTTTTGTGTACATTAGAATAGCCAGGTCACGAAAATGTATTGCAATTGAAACATAGAAAGTTCTCGAATGATTTGTGTGTTAAGCCGTACGGAGGAGTTGATCCCAGTACATCGACCTGTAGTGAGAAGGAATGGACCGCACTTTTCACCATCGACCTTTAAAGAACGGCCAAAATTAACTAAATAATACTTGGTTTTGTGCTCCTAACACGCAAACGTTTTTACTTGTAAACATTTTGTCCTTGATGTTGGTACCATCATTTATTTGTAACAGAAAATTGTCAGTTTTTCGACAACTACATTTCCGTGTGTAATTTTTCATCGCTTATTCGATTTTCTTATCGTTGTTCCCTTTGAGTCATTTCTTTTATGGCTGATTCTATCGTTTGTCCTTTATTCTTTTATCAGGAATTTTTTTCTGCTGTTTTGAATTTTTTCTCTGTCGATGTTTCTTTTTTCCTCCACCTTTTTTGTATCAATTTATCCTTCCGCCATTGTTTATTACATATTCATTTATTTTTCATCCGTCAGTTTCTTTGTCCGTCTCTTTTTTTTCTTCCAATCATTTTCTTCATCTTTTAGTCTTCATTCCTCCTTCTATTTTTCTATTCCCTCTTCCATTTTCCATTTGTTCGTTTTTCTTTTTATTTCCCTACATTATAGCTTTGTTCTCTTCTTCATCTGTTTGTTTGCTTCTTTTCGCTACCATTTATCTCAATTGGTTCTTTATTTGTTCAAAATTAGATGCTTTCCAGACAAATTATTTCAAGATAAGTCATAATAAGGTTTCAGTGTAGGAACATAAGTGGGAACACACAACTGGTAGCGCACATTTGCAGTAGTCTATCTCTGTTTTCTTCCTCTCTCTGTTTCTCTCTCTCTCTTTATATATACGTATATATATATATATATATATACATATATATATATATATATATATATATATATATATATATATATATATATGTATATATATATTGATAGATAAATGTATAGATAGATATACGTAGATGATCAACTTTATATACTTAACACTATGCATTTTTCTTTCCCTATGAACTTATTGGAGGGTCGATTTATTTTATTTTCAGTTTTTGCTTTTAATATCTCTCATGTGTTTCATTCAAGTGGAAAGATACAGTAAAAAATGAATTTATCTCCAATATCCAAAGGTTGAAACCGATTCCAATACAACAAAATATTTCAATACAGAAAAAAACGAAAAACAAAAAACAAAACAACTGATATTAAACTGAATGCTATTCACATTGTAAACAAATCGAGTGACATGTGTCTAACTGTTTGTAATTCTTGAGAACAATATTATTTATTAGAATAATCTTGAATTTTTACCTTCATTTTGATCTCACCAGTTGTCCCTGTTTCAGAGTAGCCACCGATTTAACTGCAGAGTGATGGACGCAAATGACGAATTGCATATATTCTTCAGTACCCTGGCAAGGTAAACGTTTTCAATGTCCTTTAGCTTCACTTAGTGGTTTACTGGCATAGTGTTATTCATTACTTGATACTTCTTCCATTCTTTGCTTACTACCATATGATACATTTGAATCCAGAAGCCACAAAGACGTTGCTATGGGTAATACTTTGTGTTTTGTATGTTTTTCTCTAAGTCCAATGGATCTATGCTATACTGATTTCCAGTTTTAATAGTCCAAGCCTCTTGTTCCAGAGAAAGTACGGTGAAATTTCCTCTTAATCTGGAAGATCGGCTTTAAAGCACACAAAGATCAATTCAGGTTTGATTCCCGAATCAGTCTATGTATCTATGTATCTATCTATGTATCTATCTATGTATCTATTTATCTATTTATGTATATATATATATATATATATATATATATATATATATATATATATATATGTATATATATATATATATATATATATATATATATATATATATATATATATATATATATAAGACAAACATCATTCTTCCCACGTCATATTTCTTCTTTTTATTATTTCTCAAAATGTGGGCTTGGTAAACCCAGACTTTCAGTGATGAGACAATATAATAATAAAATAATAATAAAACAGAGCGTTTGAATATCATTTACAGGTATTATCCATTTTAATCTTATATTGCCAATAATGTGAAAGCAAGTAATAAAAACAAAACGGAACTTGGTATTGCACATCATAAAGATATGAACAGTAGAAATGATAACAACAAACACTTAGCGTTGAAGAATGAGTATCGAAGGAAAGAAAACACGAGCAACAAGAATTCCTCCAAAAATTTATTGGATTTGGGCCCTTTGGAGAATTTCAGAGTAACATCACCTGCCTTGTATCTATCAGTCTATATGGCATCTCTATTTTCTTTCTATGAATAACAATGGAATCTGCCGGGAGAGAAAGCTGATTGAATCTTCGGGTGGATCACTGTGAAAGTTTTCTTGTCATCTATGTCTGACATAAATAGTACAACTTGAAATGATAATAGCAGTCGGTAAGTGGTAAAAAAAGTGAGAATGGAAGAGAATAAGCGGACAAAAAGAAGCAAAAATAGATGAACCAAGAATCTGATCCCATCGAACTTTTATCTCCCCTGACTAATTCTCACAGCTTTGTATGTGTCTAAACTGTCAATCTGAAAATGAAAGTGTTTAAACTCATTCCATCAATACCAAATCTGCTTATCATAATTCATTTGAAGAGGGAGGAGAATTGTGGATTGGATTGGAATTATTGACAGATTAGCCTGATATTGATACTGTTGTCAATTAGGGTATCATTGAATCAATTTGTTACTCAGTCACCGTAGCTCAAGCAAGAAGAGTAGGGTGGGGTGAACAACGCTTCCAGTACAAGTTCCAATCGTACCTGACACTCATTTTTCATTATCATTCTAATGCTGATCATTTGCTACCGAAAGTAGATTAGTTCTATTAGATGGTTAATTCCAAATTATTATTTCTTCATCATTCCGTCGAAAATCTTCATTCCACTCATAATTCTGTCGACCAATAATGCACCAGAACACGTGAAAGAATACCCTACTAAATGCTAATAAAGCGACGGCTATTCAAAATTGTATCATTAGTGGTGTTATTCACCAACAAAATTGTGGAGGATTTCTTGGGAAATTTGATTGCAGCCCATAAAACAGCATCAATGCACGGAATTGAAAACAATCGTTCGATATTTATTTGCATCTAGTTGTTCATATGATACACTTGTACATTGCAAAAAAAATTACCCCAAAGCAAGGGAATTACACACAACATAAATACACCGTTTTTGATACTAACAAAATACCGAAAATCTAGTTTAATGATTATTTATTGATTTTTTTTCAATCTAAATGAGCAAAGATTGATTCAGTGTCATCAGTAAATGAATACTACTATCAACAAGCAACATTGAAAACAATCTCTTCGTATTTAATTGATTATTCAATACATGGACCATCATCATAGAACCGATGCCCCCCTCTAACAATATATACACACACACACACACACACACACACACACACATATATATATATATATATATATATATATATGTATGTATGTATGTATGCATATGTATATGTGTGTGTGTATATATATATATATATATATGTATATAAATATATATATGTATATAAATACCTATACGTGTGTGTGTGTATATATATACATATATATGTATTTATATATATATATATATATATATATATATATATATATATATATATATATATATATATATATATATATATATATATATATATATATATATATATATATATATATGCTGCATAGCAAGCTTTTTCAATATTAAAGTGCTATTCTTTCTACTGGTCAGTGTTTGAGCAGGGGTGAAATTATGTACTAAGAGTGCTTGAGTTTTTGAAGACTTTGTTCACTTACAGACTCGTGACCATGACGATTTTACGTTCATAATTTGGCATAAAGAGCTTGAATTTTAAAAACCAGCAGAAAATGCTGAATTGGAATATGAGGGTGATATCATCTTTTTGATTTTTCTGTACCGGTCTAAAATACCGTTTTGTTTACTGAACGTCAGTTCATTTTACCCTAAAATTCACATTCTTCTATTTTCAATGCTGGGATGAATTAAATAAATTTCGATTTAGATCCCTCACATTACGGATTGCAGTTGTTTTAAAAATCAACCCTGAACATCTTCAATACATGGAACAGATAGCATTCTCAGTCGAATAAAAATATGAAAATTGAGTCCATCAAATTAGAATTTTGAATGAAAGTGAAAAACTTATTCAATGTTAGATGTGTTTCAAATAAATGAGTTGAACAACCGAACAATGATGAAGTCATCAGATCAATGGTTGGTGACCTTGAACATATCCTGGAATATAAGAATTTGATTAGAGAAGTTGGAATTACTACAGGCATATTTACGAAAATATCAATGATGTGAAATATATCAATGGACATCAACCCATGACTAGAATTGAAAGCAAGAAAGAGGGTGTTGACAATATATGTGCCCTTCATGTCTATAAAACAATTCTTTTTTTTCAGGGTAATCTGACAAAATTTACTCAATGAATAATTTATAATTGAAAACAGGAGAAACATCTAAAAAAATTAAAAATGACTGAGGCATGATTCGAAGATAGCCAGACGGGTAGCGTTTGCATAAATCTTTTTTCTGATTTCAAGCATACGGAAGCTATTTGTTACATCCGTTTGCAACAACATCTTTAAAGAATAAATGTTTCGTCCATTACTTTGAGAATTATGTATCTTGACTACACTTGATAGTCCATTTTTTGGCGATGTTTTTTTATTCCTCGTTATTTGTCTCCATACAACTCTCATATAATAAAGCATAAATAAATATGAATAATGCACATAGAATCTTAAAGTCAAGCAATGAAGGGTTCAAACTGGTGTGATTTAAAAATCAATTCAGTTTTAAAATGGTAGTTGATATACGTTGAATTGATTCGCAGGGTTTGTGATTTTTTAGACAGTTTTTAAAGCAATGTAATTAGTATTTGAGTATTGGAAGTAATTGGATTCTTCATATAACTCATTTTGTGGGAATCTTTCGAATCCTAATCCAGTTATAATCCTGAGAATTCATTCACAAGCTTCTGGGAAACAAATATTCCCTCATGAAAATGAACAGAAAAGAAATTTGAAATACACAGAAAAAAACATAACGTGTATTTATTTGGGTGACTTGATTGAACACACGTTGAGACAGCAAAGTATCCTCCCACGCCAGGAGAGAACCAGAGACAATAGCCCAAGTTAAGCAAAGCTTTTGGCTAACCTTACAAACAAATCTGAGGAAAAAAAATATATATCTACCAAGTTAGGGTGATGTTCCTACTCGAATAATCAGCAGATGAAAAGTATAAGAAAGGCCAACACGCAAGGTAAATCTCCCAGCTGTCAGACCGTCTAATGTACACAGCAGATAAATAACAAAAATATTCATCATGCAGTAATTTTGACTTTTATCAACATTGAACGGTGAAGATTATATAATCTCCGTATTTCATTTTCATTTACAAAGTTTTTTTCCTTTGCAGGTTTAATCAAGTATTAAGTTTCCAAAATATGTAATTGGATTTGGCGCTCGAGGATTGTTTCTTAGGAAGGATCGACCTGAACTGCCGCCATTACTATCAACAATAATTTCTCTACTCCTCAAGTTGTTGTGGCTGGCTGATTATTTAAGCTAATACCAAGCGTTTAGGCAGCACCGATAAAGCAAAAGGGCTGGCAATGTAAACAATTACTCCTTTTAGTTTCCTCAAAATCTTTCATTCATATTGAGCGTTCTTTGGGAAGGGCAAGGGTGCCAAATTGGTCTTTCGATTTTTGCTCATTAGTGTACACGCTCGTTCGGAATACTTCAGTAGTCACAGTCCACGATAGGCTGGAGAAGTCATTTATTCATTGCAAGACTCCGTTATCATTTTTTCCCTACGATCGACCCTGACATTACATGCTGTCCGAATGCACCAGTCATTTTGTTGGTCTCTATATTCTTGATTTACCAGACCAGCTTAGTTTTGAATTTTCATTTACTTTTGAATAATCAACTTGCTTCAAAACTGCATCCAATGGATGGTCGAAAGTACTCAATCCTGCAATAAAAGACCAACAAAAGAATGATTATTGAGTAGTTTTTTGTATAATCTGGAGCTAGGTTCGATTTAACTTGTTTTCCAACGTCGAATAAATGCCAAACCAACCACCTTTGAGAGTAACAAAGCAAGAAAGCATGTTTTATTTATATTCGCAAACACATTCCTCTAATACTTGTTCCCCTCCATGAAATATAAAGGACTGAAAATAAATCATACATGTTTGAGTATCAAGTGGCAAGACCGTATTACTATACGAGAGGAGATTGAATTTTTGCTAGTATACTATTCCCCACAACTCACCAGTTTCAATGTTTTAGTCTATACCCCCTGAAGAAAAAAAGTATTCATGTTCGTCTCGTCTAGTAGACAAAGCTGACACAATTTTTTATCCTTTTTGGCTGAACATTTTCTAGATGATTGCTGTTTTCCCATTTGTACCCAACAAACTTTGAACAAACGACCACAGCATGAATCGAGTAGAAAAATATACTGTGAACACAATATATCACATCGCTTGCAGACGATCCTTTTGAAAAACAAAGGTTCTTCTATAAATAAACAATCACTGAAGACAATATCAATTCTTAATCTTTTGTCCTCTTTCATAGAGCCTCGATCAGAAAGAATCATTTGTGAAGACATATTATTCAGGTATATCTATTGCATATTTTTTTGTCATCATGCGAATTCATATCAATCCATTATCATAATGGATATTGTAGAATGGTTTATGTGATATTATCAGAGAGGGGGTCATGTAATGGCTCTGGTAACCCACATAGAAAGCGTATTTTCCAATCAGATTGTCAGTTTCACACAAAGGAAAAGCATATTAAGTATGAATAAGTCATATCAGGGAATATAAGAGTATTCAAATATGCCCATCATAAGAATATGAATTTATTTTTGAATGTCAGTCTAAAGATGTATTATAGTTGAAAACTAAGTTTTAAAAAGTTAGTAATTCCTCTTAGAATGCATTCCGATTATTATCTCATAGACGATCTTCTTAGATCTTCCTCAACATTGAACTGGCATCCAATTCAGCAGCCCAAATGTGGTACTTGGATCATTGAAGAATTCTTAGGTTAATTATCAACTCAAACTGTTCGATTTCTTGTTTTTTCATGGAAGTCCGTTATTCTTCATTTCAGACCCTAAATTGGGATAGCAATTAATTACAGAGTTTTAAAATGGACTGGTCAAATGGAGTTGCCTTGCTTTTATCAGATGACAATCCTCATAGATAATCACTTTTAGTTTTCATTTATCCGAATATGTGATAGATATGTATCTTCATCGGGAATTTTCAAATTAATTATTCGAAATGGTCTATCACATAATTTTTTCCCAAAAAAATTTTCGTAAAAGAAAAGGCCCGGCGTCATTCAGCTAAAATAAGAACGTATGAAGTGGCATTTCGTTTTGTTGAAGTCATTAGGCAGGCAGTTTGGCGTGTCCTTTCCGATTCAGTGAGTTATTATAACGTTAGTGCCGTCTTCTCTAATATGGGGTTGAAGATTGCATCTTGTATTTGACGGTACAGTAAAACTGTAAATGAAAAAATATTCAAAAAGTACTCCCGGAGGAATAAACCGGGGAAAAGAAATTCTCACCCCCCATCATTAATAGTAATGTCTTTGCAATACGCAGATGTGATGTGAAGTTGATCATTTTAATTTTTTTTTCATTCACTCGCTGATCAAATCATATATATATATATATATATATATATATATATATATATAGAGAGAGAGAGAGAGAGAGAGAGAGAGAGAGAGAGAGAGAGAAAGAGAGAGAGAAAGAGAGGGAGAGAGAGATAGAGACAGACAGACAGAGAGACAGACAGACAGAGAGAAACACACACACACATACACACAAAATGGAATAGATTACTCTGCGTCTACTCAGTGATGCAGTCGAGGGACATTTTTCGACCTGGTCTGCATTGGTGTAAACCTTTACTGCGTATATGCTATGAAGAAATGGTATCAGTAGTAGACTATCTTTGTGAAAAGTGATAGTTTTGTCGAACCCTTATGCCAGATTGCATCAGTTCCTGCCAAGTGCTTTATAAAGTATTAGTAGTTGATTCATTATTGAACATGGTAAGACATTTTGTATTCACCGATGAGGGACATAAAGTTTGCAACTCTTGATGAGTCAAATTTTATCAGTCAAAATATACAAGGCCTACTTCTGCATTTTCTTTACTGAATTCTTCATTCCCGTGTAACTGCAGGGGCAGAGTGGATATTTAGACCACTGTAGATTGATTTTCAAACTTATGACGTTCATTCGATTCTTCTGTAGGTTTATAATGCCTATCGTATTTTTTCAGAATATTTTGAAGATTCAGTTCTAAAGTGTTCTTCAGTTAAAATTCTAGCATTTCATGTCTCTTTCGCTGGACTATTTGTTGAATGAGATCGTAGTATCTTTTTTTTCTATTGAATATAAACTTGCATGACACTTTGTGAATAAATTAAAGTATTTAAGGAGCAAACTGAATCAATCACATATTTTTCCTAATTTGAGTATAGACGAGTGAGATAATATGAACTCTAACATTTCCAAGGCTTGTTTGAACTGGTGTGAATCTATAAACAAAGGGTTCTTTCAATTGAACTTCGATTATCCCATCTTGATAAAAAGAAATTATATTTTAATCGACCTTAGAACTTGCTATCATGAGACTGACCTATGGAGATTTTAGACGCAGATTTTATCGTCGTCTCCCTCTTTCCCTCCCTTTCTTTCATTCTCCACCCTCTCTCTCTCTCTGTCTCTCTTTATATATATATATATATATATATATATATATATATATTACACATATGGAGAGAGGAGAGAAGGATATTTGGAGGGGAGTGGTACAGAGAGAGGGCGTCAGCTATGTATTTCTTTCAACATAAAGACATCGTTTGAAGAAAAGTATAACATTTTTTATAACCACTATGCATAATCGTCAAATTTTATTCATGTGTCACAGTAAATACACCATAAGTAAGTAGTTTTTTCGAAGAAATTTTCACTCATACGTGATTTAAGATGTGTTCGCTTCTTGCGTCTCTTTTTAACAGACTTTTAAAATTCAAATGTACTCCTGCTGTCGATTTTCCAAAGTGCATTAAGAAAGGAAAACGGATGATGAAAAAGCTAGCTGCCTCTTTGCTAGTTTAGTCAAAACTTGCTGTAGAGGAGACTGTGATTGGCCAACCAACTGAAAACCGATTTCCGATAAAATTTCCTATGTTCGATGAGCAGACAGGTGTTCCACTAAAACCAGTCACCCAAAGATACACCCCACTCAATCCTTCTCAAGGTATTTCGATAACCATCTGATAAAAGCTACGTTCGATTCCAACTACTTAAAAACCCAAAAGTGATGCAAAGGAAATTTCATTGGTAATTAATTCAGAGGTAGTTGCAGTTTCATTTACAGCAAGTTTTGGCTTACCTAGCCAATCAGCACACAGTTTGCAAGTAACCATCTCTTCTAATCGGTTATTTTACCTGAGTAACATTTGTTGAAACTGACTTCTCTCAATGTGACCCCCTTTTCTGCACCGACCATCTTTATTTGACAACCTCCTTTTGTTGACACTATCATAAATTATCCCCCCCCCAACTAGGCGATCGGAAAGAACTCAGATATATTCTAGTTTCATTCCGCAAACTTTATTATGCTATAGTTTTCCGTACGTACTCTTGTGAGGGTTGGTGGAACAAAATAATGGATTTGGTTTGTCCTCGTGAAATTTTATTCTTTTTTAGTTCTGTCTCGCACATTTTTGTGTTTGAATTATCTAATCACCTCCGCCATTTTGTTGAATTTTCTGACAGTCACACACACACATATATGTATACACACGCACACATATATATATACATACATATATATATATACATATATATATATATATATATATATATATATATATATATGTGTGTATATATATATATATATATATATATATATATATATATGTATATATATATATATATATATATATATATATATATATATATATATATATAATTGTGTTATCCACAGGAAGCTGTTTCGATGTATTATATCTCTTCATCCAGTACTGCAAAGCAGAATTGAATCCTTCACATCAGACCTGGAGGCCGATGTCCTACCGCTTGACAGTCATCCACCACAGTGCTCTATTCCTGTGGGAAAGCATTGCATAAGCCTCCAATGGATGAGTTACCTCACTTAAAGAGTTCTCAACCATAAATAGAGGAGCATTAATTATTGTGTCATCCACATACTTTCTGCGAGTCAGTTTCATCTGATATTCAATCAATGCATCGAATAATAAGCATTCTTATACATAGACTAGCGTCGCGATAATTTTGTTTATACTGTTTTTAGGAAAGGTATAACACTACTTTTGTTCTTGGCAAGATATGCAGAGATCATTATGGAGTGATATACTTTTAAACATAATATATTTGCGCAAGAGAAGGTATTAAGAAGCTTCCCCACGAAAAAAATTATAACTTGATTGTCACATATTTTTCTTTCATGTTCAGATGTAACATAAACAGTTATAGATAGGAAAAACTTTTGAGTTATTCCAAATCCTGAGGCATTCACTTAAATTAAGATATTGGAAGAAATTTTTTTTTAACATACTTCATACCCTTTCTAGTTCGTTTCACTATTATTCATAATTGTAATTTAATAATCTCTGGGTATTCAATTTCCGTCACTTTTTTACATTCAGGCTCCTTCTCTGATATTTTTATCTTCTCCTTCTCTATTTCTTTCTTTTTTTTCCTCCCTGTCTCCTTCCCGTTCTTCATAATTACTTCTTTCTCTTCTTCCTCTGACATCAAGCTCCACAAATGAATTCATATTAGAGGTCTCACAGAGCCTTCTTAATTTAGCTTTTCTCCTAAGTTCTTATTTTCCTGGAGTGAGTGCAAACGATACACAAAGAACGAATTTTAACATAGCATTTTACGGTGCTATTTAGCGAAAGCTGGGGAGGGGTGTTCGATGTTTTTAGTTAAGGAATTATTTTGAAGGGTGATATAAACTTGACTAGTCTGTATGGTCATCCAACAACTGTCAACTGTACCAAACGCTTGGTTGCTTCCCACTATCCTTTCTATTGCAAATACCTTGGCTGCTAAATCACTTGTTTCAGACTGCAAGCTCTTCAATATAGCGATAATTTACTCCTCAAGCAACAAAGATGGAAATAATCACTAAGTGATGTCTATATACTAGAGTAGATAAACTCAACTGGTAAAAGAAGGGTTTCCATACAGGAATTTACATTACTCTTAAAGTCAACGGTTCTCCGCTCTTACAATTCAAGAGTCTCACGAGGAGCCCTCAACTTATACCACTTCATTTCATTCTGATACGACTCACCTTGCTCTAGAGGGGTGCTTTAGCAGTTGATTTGAACATATTCTTTTTTTTCCTTTTCTACAAACGTGCTCGATTATCTACCAAAGAAGATTTAACGATGGGTAACTTCTTCAAATAAAAACGTATGAGTAGAGGTTTGAATAAAACCCTACAAATGCAACTGAGAAGATACCTGTGTATGGACACTTTCATCTAAACTTATCTTTCAAAAATGCATCAATCACCATATGAAGACAACTAAATACTCACGCAAATTGATTAATCTGCTTCACTTTTGTGTAATTTTTAGTTGGAAGTGTTCCGAATATATTTCTCAGCCTAATGGTTTACAGTTGAGGAATAAAAAAACAACGTCTTTATTCCTGATTTCCCATACATATTTTCACACCATTGAAATATGGCTCAACATGATCACATGCTTCATAGACGGATGTTAAACTATACACAGCTAAGCATTCTCACTGCTGCTCCCTCTTTTGTGTGAGTTTTTGGTAAATGAAAAAATGCAACAGAACACTATATGATCCATATTTTGCTACGTGTGATAATTGTGTCATCTTCAGAGAGCTGTTTCGTTGTATAACAACTTTTCAGTATAGCTATAGAGTCGATATCCGTTTCAGTACCGCTAGGTAGGAATGAAACATTTGCTTAGACCCATATATGGTTAACTACATGGACTGTTCAGATTTGCGCACATGTAAACTCGCACACATACGGACAGATATGCAATAGTGTATTACAAAGAAATGCAAGCCTTATTCTCATCCACATGCGTGCACAAAAACACACAGACATATAAGCACGCTTAGAAATATCCCTCTGCAAATCCTGTTTTTGCCCATCAGTATATCATTGAAGTGTACGTGTACCAACGTACAAAAGCGGAGAAAGAAGATAGAGAGAGAGAGACAGACAGACAGACATAAAAAGAGGTTATAAGTGAATGACCCATGTATAACAATATTCACGATTGATTGTTACTGGGAACGACAAAATGTCTCATTATGATCCATCATTGAGAAAGTCTCTCTCTGATAAGGCCAAGTCCATGACTGCTGTTTTCTATACTATTTTCTTTATGGTCGCTAACTGAAATTCATGCATTCTATGAAATGTGGTTTGGATTCATCGATTTTTCAGTTCTTTTGGATGATGGCACATAATTCTTCTTTATGTCAAATCCAATTTTCGATCAATTGGCGAGATCACGTTGAAAGGTTGAATGTGTATATTGAAGGTTCATTTCGTCTTTCTTTGTCCACATAATGCAAGGGAAGAGGTTAAAGACACAAGAGAAGCAGACAATAGCAAACCCTAAGACTGATTCGAAGCTAAAGACAAATTCTGAATACTTTGAATTGGTTTGATGAACACTTCTATAAATAGTTTAATCAGTATTATTGTATAATTTCTACTTCTTCTGTTAGAAACTCGAGCTATGTCTGATCGAAACAAGCTATAAAGAAAGACAAATTATTATGCATAACTGACTTCAAAAAAGACTTTCTCTCCTTATGCAACAACTCTTCAAAAGTTTCTTCCACGAGCTTGAGTGAATAGAGAAGATGTATTTTCACTTTACAACCGATTTCTTGCCTATCCATTTATTTCGAGTTTTCAAGGTATTACTGAGAGAAAAAAAAACAATGCAAAAACATTTTTCTTTAATTAATATCCGATCTTTGAAAATATATATTCGAGAGAAGAATTTTGACATTTGGAAAATTGGCCTGAATACTTTGAATTTATGTATTACAACGACTCAGGATGAATGCTTTAAAGAAGGAATATATCAGAGATAGTATCATTTTGCATATTCAAAATATGATGTCAAGAAAAAAATGTTTGATTCAAATCAACAGACGATCAGAAACAGCTTTGTTTTGAAATCATCTGTGAAAATTTGTGGATTGAATATGAATGTTGTATGATAAATCCGAACAATTGAACTTCCCACTCTTTCTTCTTTACATGGTGTCTCTAGAACAGGTGCATGATTCTTTAAATGGAGGGTGTTTTTTTCTTTTTTGTTGAATGGATTTAAAAGGTTGAATGAAACATTATCTACGTAAAAAATCTGATTCTAATATCCAACGATGTAGCTTGAAAAATTTATGCAACGTAAAAAAATTTTTTTCAAAATCAGATTATTTTGTAGTTTTCTAAACATATTGAAAAGATGTTCGAGAAATTGAATATGCTGATGTTTCTTAATTGTATATACAATTATAAAGAGGAATGATAAGTCAAATTAATTTAAATCATAATAGAATTTAGCCCCCGGTTAATAAAGTTCTGACAAAAAAATTGCTCAAGGGTGAATGGCACTGCAAAGAGAGTTGGATAATTGTAGTGTTGTATTTTACATTGAATCTTCCAACATTTACTGACGTACAATCGTTTTTCCATAGAGTTTCCCCATTGAAAGCATTTGCCGGAAAAATGATTGCCATTTTATCGAATAACTGCAACTTTTATCTTTAAAAACGCGTCTATAACACTGCAGTATTGGCTGAAATATTCATGCATTGTCACTTTAATTTGCAAGTAAAAAACAAACATTATTTGCCACTAAAGTCTACAGAATCTGTTCAGTTCTTTGACGTTTAAGAATGAGCAATCCTGCTATCAAGTAAACATAAAATGATAAGATGCACAATATTTACTGAAACTGAAAAGATAAATTACTCTCTTTTGCTCAACCACCAATTCCTTATCTGCACCCAATTTTTTCTTTTTAAAGGAAAATCTCAGCAACACAAAAATCATAAGGTTTGAATTGTATTTCGTTTTTAAACAAACAACAGAAAAAGACGATATTTGAAATCATATGTCAACTTAAATGCTCGTTATTTTTAATGGAAATGCAAAATATGTATGAATAGTTGAGTGTCTGCAGGCAGAATGCATGATTATTAATTATGAACACCCGTCAAAAATGATATTCTTTGTATATATGGATCGATACTCTTGCTTAAGATCAGAGAATCTACGTGCTCTACCTGGGATGAAATTCTAATCCCTCACCCTGTCGAGGATGGAGGGAAGTACCTCTTTGCAACGCATTGTTTTGTTGTTTTGCACTGGGTCCATGATGTGGCAGATAAAGCTCGGAACTGCTAAGTGCAAGAGGCCAACTGTCAGCTTTGTGGCCCCAACAAATAACCATACTTAGTCTCAGGGGATGAGTGAGACCCGGGGCAGCACTTTCCCATTGCACTTTAGAGGAAGGGTCATGATTGCCCTGAAACCTTCGCCACACAAGTTCCGGCGAATAGAACGTATCCCAAATTTCTACTTCACAGAACACCACATTAAACCGACATTCTGTCACAGATTTGCTATTTAGATAGAAAACAGCAATCCTATCCTGGGTAGGTGTCCGGATCCAATTGTTGTTTTCAATGAAAGGGGGACCTGAAAGATACTTTTATAAAAATGCCGTCATTCATTTTGTTAGAAAATATATGTTTGGTCATTGAGCATTGCACTTGTATGTGTGTGTTATCAGTATCGACACTTATTAGGGGAAAACGATTTACTGAGGTTTTTTCTCATTTATTTTTTTGAAAATTTATTAGATCGTTCTTATTTGAGTAGATGAGACACAGAGAATGGGTATTTCCTCATAAGAATCGAAATAAAAATTATTTCATGTCAGTCAGATTAGTGCTTTTTAGCAAAATCTTTATGCAAATGATACCTCTCTTTTTTCGAGTAAAAAGATTACCTTTTCATCAAATATGTTTCTATTGCTTTGAAAAACGACCATCTGATGTTATGAGTTGTGATGTCCATCAGTCATCTGCCATTCTTGCAACATGACTGGCCTATTGCCATTCAAGTTTCCCAAGTAAATTATATGGTGTCTCGGACTTCTGTTATCTTCTTGTGATATCTCCGTGTGAGGTTCAACGTGACTCTCTCATGCACACGTTGCATACTTCACAGGTCTTCTCTCGGTAAGATTCCACGTTTCAGTTTTCTAATTGACTGTTTTGTGGATTTATAGGTTGTATACTCTTCTTTTTGGGACTTATAGGATTGCCTTGTTTTTGAAGGTTGATCTTACTCTGCCAAAGGCTGGCCATCCTAGAGTTATTTTTGTGTACGTTTCATTGAGATACGTTGCCCTACGTGGATCTTTTTTTCGATGCAGTTGTTGCACATGACCTTTGTTTTACTGACTTTCTTGCTTACTGGATTTAGAATGTTACTCGACCATGGAGTGTCTTCATTCAATTAATCAGCTAAAAGGGAAAGCTATACAATACAAATTCCACTTGCTTTAGCATTTGTGGACATATATATATATATATATATATATATATATATATATATATATATATATATATATATATATATATATATATATATATATATATTTCTCCTCGTGGGAATTCCCATGGTAATCAATACTGTCACTTTACAAAGTGTACATCCAGTATATATCAGAGTAATGCAACATTTACACATTCACAGAACCCCCTGTATCAGGGTACATAAATTCTGGACTGATCAAATTCCTAAAGGGAGTAAGCCGACGGGATATTACCTCATCCAAACAGGGTGCCTCGAGATGATCTTCCGACTCTTCGACTGGGAAAACAAAAGAATAAGAATAAACTTCATCGTCCCTTTTGCACAGAACCTACTTAGCCTCCAGATAATGTTAGATGAACTAAACGGAGATTTGACTGTAGTTTAAACTAGCTATGTATACGTTGAATGTAGATTTTGTAATAAACACTAATCGAGCTTTCTAAACCCAGGAGGAATTTGTAAATTTTACTGATAGATGTAATATACAAAAGGAAAATTTTGTGATTGCCTCTCAAGATAAATGTTATTCCCTTTGGTATCTGTTGACATTATTGATAGAATTTGAATTTCACTCAGACTTTGATTGTGTTGTTAGTCTAATCATTGTCTTCCATCGCAGGCATTTGCATACAGACAACGATGTTTTGTTTGAATTCTAAAGACAGGTAAATTATAGCCATTTTAAATTACTGGTTGCATACAATCTTGGTACCTCTGGAAGAGAATACAGAATGAAATGCAATCAATCAATAAAGCTATAAAAAGTCATATGAAGTACGATCACCATCCATACTATTTTCTCTGTACATTTTTTAAAAAAGTAGTTTATTTCGGGTTAGCTTCTAGTACATTCTAGCATGCAATTAAACTAAAAGGTAAATTCAATGAGAGTGATTAAAAAAATTGTTAAAATTTAGAAGTTGTTATAGAAAATGTAGTCAAAATCAATTAAGATAATAGACAAATAGATACACAAGTTACACAAGACACAGATCTTATACCTGCAAACTGTCTTGCAAGGGCAAGAGAAGGAGGAAACGCGTTAAAGTGTCGCAGAATTCTCCATATTCAAAGCAAAATGTGGAGAGTGTTTGTGATCCAACCAAGCTCTACTAAAAACTTTTTCCTTAAAGTTAATTCATCATGAAGACGATTTTTTCTCACATAAAACCCAGAATTTTGTGGAAGAAAATGATCACAGTTGTCAATTTCGCTTCTGACCACTGATGGATGGCATTTATCAATGAATGTTCTTTTTGAAAATAAAATAGGTTACTATATCTCGGAATTTTTGAGAGGAGGTATTATTATTATTTCCATTAATATTCGGACCATCCTCATCTTTGTTGTTTTTCATACAACGTTTCGGCCGTTGCACTCTACGGCCTTCGTCAGGTAACATCTGGGAGATTTTTGGGAAGTAAAGAACCGAACCCTTTATTTATTCGGGGGTATATCGACCGTACTCCCCTCTTTCAGCGTTAGTGGTGTTGTTATACTGCCTCACACTAGGATCGAACCTTAACAGTAATTTGTCTGATGCCGTAACCACTGCGCTATGTGTCCATGTGGACAACCGGTGTTAATTTTTAGGAGCCTTAAACCTCAGGTGACAGATTTTTTTTTTCAAAGATGAGGATGGTCCGAATAATAATGGAAAAAATAAAGAATAGGTTACATTTGCTTGAAAATAGATTCAGCAGATCGCTCCAAGATAAAATTTACCTCTGTCAACGAAATTTGACAGGAAATATGTATACAGTCACGTGAGCTCGTCTCTCTGTATGTCAGTTCAACTGTCTGTTCATATAATTCTTCCGAGTGTCGATCCCATTCTGTGGTTGGCAGTGTCAAACAAGGATGAGTCACACTTTGAGATTGGTTGAAGAATATTTACATCTACATTCCCCTGATTCGTAGTTATATTTTTGTCTACTATACCTAAAAGTCTTGGGTGAATGCGTATCATTTTTTTTAAGGATTGGTGGCATTCCATAATAAGAATAATTTGGGTATATCTACTGATCTATTAGTTACATACATGCTTAGTGTCTACAAAGGAAACTTAAATTCATTTATTCCTCATTGACAACATCACACTTGAAAGCATTTGCCAAGTGCATGTTAGTATTCCTTTGCTTCAATGTGGCTCGTCAATAACCTTATAAAGGTATGACTGAATAAGTTTAAGTTATTGCTGAAATATTGAGTTTTAACAATCCATTTAGATATTTTGCATCCTTTGTAAATCAGAATTTGAATAAGGATTCTTCAACTGGTCTTGGATACTGACCACAAAAGCTGGTAGGAAATATGCAGTGATGGATATTTCGCTGCTATCATGTACAATTATATCAAATAAAAGTTGTCTCTACACTGATAGCGATGAAGTTAGTCATTACATAATATTGTAACCTTACATTAATCCAGCTTAAACATAATAGGATATTTGGATCTATAAAGCCGAATGTGTATATGTAACTATTCAGCTGTCTTTCCCAGAGAAGAATTTAGCAATGATGGAGTTGTGTTTTGCACAATATTCTGAGTTTTTTCATTTAGATCGCTTTCATCAAGATATTTCAATCTCTCTAGCCGATTCCTAACCATATATATCTATTCAGTTGTCCTTCCAAATGAGTGCATATAGAAATGATGTTGCTGGATTCTGCGTGATATTGTAACCTTTTATAAGTTCAGCTCAAATTTAATAGAATATTTCAATCTCTAAAGCTGATTATCAATCTACATCTATTCAATCGCTTATGTAGCCCAAAGGAAGGTACTGCTGAATATATACGCCATCATCTTGGCTGCAGGATCTGCTGGAAGGATGTCAAACTTGGCATTTGATCACCTTAAGCGGCTTCCAGTCCGTAGTTTAAGAATCCAAATTTTCCCTGTCTTTCCCTGGCACGAAACATGCATTACCCGAGGGAATTGGTATGAAATGAATGTGGACAGCCTCGTTTCGGACAATGAATTTGTTTTGGAGAACACAAGAGGGAATGTACTAACTGTAATCGTAGACCAGCCTTATTGACCAACCAGTTGAGTCGAAATACAGCGCTTATAAGAAAATTCTCACATGCATTCTATTCCAGCATCAGGGCTATAAACTTAAAATTGTTTGAATTCCAGTTCAAGGATTTTGGATGAAAACTAGTCTTTCAACATATTAGTGATTATGTAATGGAATGAGTTACAAATAAAAATTTGTATAAACGAGCATAAATACATTTATTTAGGTGTTGCAAGGAGTGTAAATGGAAGTGAAATCAGCAAATCAAGTTTATTGAGTAATATTGCTTCCTTATCATACTGATGACCTTTTGAAAGGTCTCAATCGATCACTCCACTCCCACGTCAGAATTATGAAGAGCAGTCCGAACGTTTGCTCAACGTCATGACGGAGTAGGGTGCGTTATCCCTGAATATGCAGTTTATTGGGCTCAGTTGAATCCTGAATGTTCAATTGTAGCAGAAACTTGTCATGTATGCCTTGCAGGTACCATTCACCTAGTCGTAAATGTTACCTGTTTCTTTTCCTCAATGTATGAGTTTATTGTTGCACAAACATAGTCGTTGGAATCCACTCGGAATCCGGTTCCATTTCTGGATCAAGTTGCGAGGAAACATGATGAAAAATATGTAAAAAGGAAAACACTGCATCTGTGGTGAGGAGTGGTTCCATATTAACAATAAGGAGTCTGATCATAACTAGTATCAATGTTGTATTTTGTCATGTTTTTCCCCTGATGGTGAGAACAGATGAGATGGCCGTGAAAGGTACCCACATCTAGAATGTTTTTCTAAATTAGATTTCGCAAAAATAATATGTGAAATTCATTCAAAATTTGCTTTTCTTCTCAGATACTCAAACATACCAGCGGGCCACGGAAGCTATCTACGGAACTTCCTATTTAAAAGTTCCAGCCAATCTCTGCATAAATACCACCTATTCGTATCTCTTCCCTCTCTAATTCCATTGATTGATAAAGACACATAAATGCTTCCACATAAATCTGAGTGCCTCTGATAACACACACATACACTTGTACATACATTCTCTGGTTACCACTGCCCATAACGATTCCTAAATCACCCCTCCAATTGCAAGTTACTTCAGGGAAAAGTTCAGCTGCTCTTGAATCTCGGCTCAATTCGTCTTCTTGTCACAAAAAAAATGATGGGAAAGGTACAATGACCTTCACAATTAGCTATTTGCATATATTTTCGTGAACGAATATAACTATCAAATTGCTGACCCAGTGCTTTACATGTACCTATGACGCACCATATGGTCCTAGCAGACTGGATGTGATGTATTATAGAATAGTCTGAATTAAATTCTAAGAATGACACAGGCAGATAAGATAATGCAACCGCTGTCTGTTTGTCTCCACAACACCCAAAAAACAACTGTTTTTTTAAAACTTGTAATGGACTTCAAATATCAGTTTTAATGGCAGATTTTCATGTACCAATCTTATTTTTGTGCAACATTAGGCTATATGAAGATGAGGCTGGCAGGATTGTGGCGCTTCCGAATTTGGTTTGACCATCTTCTTTAAATATCATGTTTTGGAATTCAGTTCTCATCTGGGATATAACCACGTGCCTCAGGTTCTAGTGGTTTATGTGCAATACATCATACAGGCAACTTTGTTTACTAATTGAACTTCTTCTAACGGCCTGAATTAAAAAAAAGAGTAAAATTGTTGCATTGAAATATACCACCTGCTTTAAGATTTCAACTTAAAACGTACATATCATAATACTAAAGGTGTTTTTTATGCACCTTCACTTATCTGATGAACCAGTACAGAGTTGTTTTAGCACTGCAGATGATTGCAACTTGAGGGTTTGGTAGGCATGTAACTCTAATGTAGCCCATCCCTCAGTATGATTTCAAATCAGATTCCCCCGTCTCCCATTGACGCATAGCTGGAAGAAAGTGGAACAACATTCTCATTACTGTACAAAAGGCATCAGTGTGGAGTGAGCACTATCCAAGGGAGGGTGTGAACTCGGATTGTCGAATTTCTATTATCTGTGCTTTTAACCATTCAGTCACTCGTCTTGTTTGAAATCGTCTAGACGGACCAATTTATGGAAGTAAATCATACCACTTCATAACCAATTTCTGAAATTGATTAAATGTTAAAATTCAATTACAAGTTTAAATCAAACACCTGTCGCCTTCATCAGATTTCAAGAGATTGATTGCAAGATCATTGATTGTCATCTATATCAGATTTCTCAACGGACAGTCAGCACTCGAGCCTTTCCTTTATAACATTATTGAAAACAAGTTTTGGCTCAAACTACAATGTTTTATAGTGAAAATTCTTCAGTTCAGAGTCTCCAAAATGTTTCAAAGCATTACTAATAAAGATATGCGGCTCATTGCAATTACTTTGATTTTTGGCATCTTTGATAACAATAACCCTTTGATAACCTTATTCAATTGCTTTACACTTATTGCCGTGAATTCAATGCTTAATCATCAGATTCATTATAAAATAACCTGGCATTTCTCAATAATTTGCAATTCATATAGAACACAACGTTTAGGACAAACTCATTTCTATTACAATTAACTTTCATCGAGGATTATGTCGAACGTCTTCCTCTGAACGATTGATTCATCTTGTCAGTAGCAAGCTGTGCAATATTGTTTGTTTCTTGGAAAACACCAGCAACAATAAGCTTGAAACGTTGAAAAATGAACTTCTGAGAACGAAGATGCAAATTCATGTTTTGTCCGAAGCAAAGAATGACCATCTGAACATAGCAATATGCAAATTGATGAACTGAAAATGACATCATACAAGACAACAGGATCTGTCTTATTTTAATCTAATTTATGTGTTTTCCCTTCATTTTCTTTTGTTTCAGTATACAGCCAAACTGAGTTGTAATTGAATACGATGGAAACATCGATCAATTCTTCAGTGCAGAAAAAAGCTGGGTAATGTTTGTTCATTGAAATGTACACGCTCTCAGCCTGTAGGAAATATGCAATAACAATTTCTAACAACGACACATACAAAAATAAACGAGTTAACTAGATGAGATAGAAACAATATTTCTATCGTATATATATACATATATATATATATACATATATATATATATATATATATATATATATATATATATATATATATATATATATATATATTTATATATATATATATTTTGTTTTTGTTTTTATTAATATAACTTTTTTCTATATTTAAATCCCTAGAACTGTTTCATGGTAAGCAGCTGATGATGCCAATAGGGAAAATTCACTCAGTAATATAAAGAAAATTGTTGTTGTGAAATACATAAATTATATTTAAAGATGTTTGGAAATAAGGAACTGTAAATCTTCATGAAAATATGTTTCATAGATTTAACGTTTAAGTGTAAAGAAACTTCCTCTACAGACCTTTTCGTATGTAATTATTTGGGATCTTGAATCATGAAACTATTTTTTCAGATGTTTATACAGTAATATCAAAAGACACTTTCGATTGCTATGGACATTTTTTTCGATTGTTTATGCCCTGATTTCAAAGACAGTTTCAATTGCTGTGATTTTTTTAAACTGTTTTTTTTTTACAATCAGAAGACAGTTTCAGTTTCTATAAGGCTATGGATTTCTCACGTTAAATCATCGATAATAATGATAATCACCACTTCTTGAACAATTTTTGAGTTTCGTTTTGCGTAATTCATTTGTTCGGAGGGAAATTCTAATTGTTAGCTGGTTCGTTTGTTCCAAAATTTTGAAAGTAACACAATATCAAATGATTCCACGGTTACATTTGATTTCGTTGTAGTATATCCTCAGTGATCACAACTTATTGCATTGGAATTTCAAATAAACATTAGATTGCGTTGTTTCTGAGGAAACAAATATACCCCAACAGTTGAAACACATTTTTCATTCACCAAAATAAAATAAAAGACTTTTTGATGAGCCGAAGCAAGCATAGGTTATCAAATACACCCCCAAAAGGAAATCACTATGTTGCCACTAAGTACAATGAGCAACAATACCAAGGATATTGAATTATTGTTCAACACTTGGGTCAAGCTATCAGCAAATGAAATATAATTTTCTACAGAGCCAACACAACCTCCAACACATATGAAGATGCAGAAAGTATATACAATTTCAACATATACACGAAATGAACTAAAAATTCACTCGCTTTTATCGATACACATCAAAATAAACGATTTCTCTGCATAATGGTATACATATGATGATAATTACATGTATATACACATCCAAAATGCGGTGACAGTCATCTAAAGTGTCTACAGATCAACTAACCTATAATCATACACAATCACAGAGACATAAACTACCCTGAACCTACAATCACACGCATTCACAATTATATTTAAATGTACGCTGCACGTATTGAATTACTATGATACACAATCATGCACACTTATATAAACTGATACCTACGATTTCTAGTAAGCGACACTTAGTACTTTTAGTCTCCAGCAGAGAACGAGCAAATACACATAAAGTGCAACAATGTCTCAAATACCTTCACAAACTTCAAGGCAGAACACACCCACACACACTCAGAAACTGAAAAATGTTAGACTCCTGACTACTTTTTCATTTCTCCTTCCATCGTTTCTCATCCTTGACTCTTCTTGATATCTCCAAAACCATCGCATATATGAACATTTCCATTCCCAGTACTCTTTCTTTCCAAAATCATACCATTGTTTATTATTTTTTCTCATATAAAGCCAGCCAAGAGTGAGATTATCACTGCATATAATTATGTATGTATGTATGTATGTATGTATGTATGTATGTATGTATGTATGTATGTATGTATATATATATATATATATATATATATATATATATATATATATATATATATATATATATATATATACGTGGATGCATTTTTGATTGTGTTTTTAATTTTGTATTAATTATGCAATATGTTTGAACAACATGCCAAACAATACCCAGCATCAAAGTGTAGAATATGATCTACAGTATGCACTATCCTTGTGTATATTCTCTATAGAATGATCAAGAGGAGCCTTCCACTAAACTTATGAAATGGAAATAAAATAGATATATAGCCCCAAAATTGATATACATTTCAACCGAGGAATTGTTACACAAAAATAATTCGAACTGATTGAACTAATATTATGTTTCGTTTTTTTTTTCTATATCATTCGATGATTCTTTCTTGATCAACTTGCAAAATCAGATATCAATTGGATTTTTTAGAATAAAACACAAAAGCCTTATGATTAAATTTCAAAATCGAGATCATTGTTCCTGTTCTAACAAGGTATACTGTGCCAGTGGGCTTCTATAATTGTACCTGTCAATACTTAAGTCAATACTTGACTCTGTCCACTGGACCAAAAAATCAAAATTCCATTGATTTGGTTTCTTGTTCACGTACATATATCATTTAAACCAAAATATCTTTCTAGTATACGAATGAATGATAATTTAATATTTCTAAGCGTATTATATAACATGGGAATTTATTGTCTTCATCCAAGCGTACTGTTCTATAAAGTGTTCGAAATTAAGTACATACCAGAGCCACTCCACATAAGATTTATCAGGTTTTATTTGGTTATATCCTACCACTAACACATACTAATCCTAGCTTGGTCTTCAAATGAGACCCAATATAGAATATGTATAATATTCATTCTTCGAATGGATTTATCTTGAGATTTCAGTGAAATCTTTAGAAGGATCACAGCAGGAACGTAAAATGTGTTTGTGTGGTGGGGGATTCGTCTTTTTATTCTACAGGAAAAGAAGTTAGAAACGAAAATCAAAATATCAGATTTAAATCATAAGGTAGTTACTCATTATTTGTACGTTGAAAGTTCTTGTTCAAAATTTTTAACTTCCATTCATTTCATCGAATAACGCACGGCGTTGGCAGGAGAAACCGCTCACCTTATGCTTTCTCTTTTCTTGAAGAAAGAGGAATATTTCTAGCCAAAGATTAACCAACTTTTCAATTTGAAGTTTTAGAATCAAACTTATTTCAAGCATCGATTATCTGAAGTTCATACTCAGTTGTTTGTGTGGTAAGAATCGCGGAACAGTCTTGAAATTTCCAGTCTGTTGATATCATTCTTTTAACCAGTTCAAAATTTTCATCTCTTGTCGAGTAATAACTACATTTTTCAATCTAATGAACACCTCTGGATTCACCCTAATATTCATCCACATATCCTTCTCATACAATTCTTTAAAATCAAAGTGTTTTATTATCTTTCTTCTGGGATATATATCACTATTTTGTTCACTCAAATGTACGAATCGTCCCTTGAAAAGTTGAAATCTAACAGATAAGGCAGTCAAGATTTCCTTTACACGCACAGACATATGCGCACACAGACACAGACGCATGCACACACAGATATATATATATATATACATATATATATATATATATATATATATATATATATATATATATATATATATATATATATACACACACACACACGCGTGCACATATACATGCATACATACATACAGGTGTGTGTGTGTGTGTGTGTTTGTGTGTGTATATATATTTATATTAACACATATAAATATACACATATATATATATATGTGTGTGTGTGTTTGTGTGTGTTTGTGTGTGTGTGTGTGTATGCGTGTGTGTGTGTCTGTACAACTTATCCAAAGCTGACTATAATTTCAGTTCTTAGTAAGAGAGTTCTGTAATAAAGACATGCGAAAATACTGGATTGGAATGAGGGAAAGTTGTAACTAATTTTGACCAACACTTTTTTGTCCTTGGTTTTCTTTATCAAGATGCAGTACATAATAAATATTGTTTGGGATAGAGTGGTACATATCAGGGGTCCAGAGTCATGTTAGTATCATGAAGTGCTCTGCAACAAATGAAATCGTTTTCTAGATTTTCTGATTGCTATCTGTGACTTGGAGCCCAGTCACACTTCTGCCAGATATATCAGCATAAAGTGATTAAAAATGGTCACATCAAGACTTTCAATTAGATTCACCCATAGCATGCTGCTAACTATCAAACCACTCGCACATCATGCAGTGAAGGGTTATTTCAACTAAATACTTTAGATTTTAATGTTTTTAATAAAGATTTTATTAAGAAAATATAAATCTGCTGATTGATCCGAAAGTATAAGTATTTTTCTATAAACATGTTTTCGAATAAATATAATTTTAAACTTCAATTTTATCAATCATCATGATATATTTTTCTAGGAGAATCCTCGGCGTTATTTCACTCTCTCTTGTTGGATTTCAAATTCATTCAGATTTTCGAAGATTCAACTCAAGTGGAATTTGCAGCACATCGACATTTGCAGGGATTATCCAATAATTTTATCAATTTTTTGCCGAAGAGATTCCCAAACTCGCGTGAATAATATTACGCTACTCTTTGAATGCGTTGATAAGCCAGTAAAGTGGAAAGTGAAAAAGAAAAATAATTTATCCATTGTGGGAATATTGAACATCCACCCCCCAAAAAAAACCCTAGGAATTTTGGTTGCGGGAGAGAAGAGACTCAAATGAAATCTTCAAATCTGAACCTTTTTAAAGAAAATATCGAAAATGCTACAGAGAAATATTCACTACCGCAATTTCAACTTATGAATTCAGCAAAATATCTTTCGTTCGTACAGTGATGAGTAACAGAAAACAATTTATTCGCATATTTGCATTGAGAAAAAAGACATTTCAAAGCTGAGACGATATAGTGAGAAAAAAAATAATGAGTGTTGCTTCCTGCATAAGAATGAAAAATTCAATTCCTTTAATTCTATTTTTGTGCTGTCAGGCTATTAAGTTTACAAAGATTAGAGGAAATAAACCAGAATGAAAACATTCATAATAATGCAAGTTTTCAAGGATTTTCCTTTTCGGGTTTTTTTCAGGTTAAATCGTTCGTCTGCAGACTTCCATTTCACACGTGTTGAATATTTCTATTCTGAAAAAGGATGGCATATCCCCACCCAACATTCCTTCATTTTCTTACAAGGATTCTCGTGGTTTCCTTGAGCAAGTTGAGAGTTTGGAAAATGCGGTGAAGGCAAACGCCGCCCTTTCACTATCTCAACGAAGGAGGACAAAACCTTCTCAACAGGCTGAAGGATTTTCTCTTTTTTCAATAGACTGAAAAGAGAAACAGGAAAATAATCTTGTTAACACGTATCGATTCTATCCCAAACCAACCCTATCAACCAAAACCTTTGTGTCAGCGCCGGATAAATCCGCGCGATAACACATACTAGATGTGAATAATGGTAAGGGATGGGGGTTGCATGATTCATCGGTTTTTGATGGCTTCCCCTTCCAGTTACAACTCGGAAAGAGGAAAAAGTGGGCTAGACCGACGATTACCTCGTTTAAATCCTGGTTGCTGAAAATGCTGTGTAATCAACAGCCATCTGCTTCTTGTTCTGAAACGATAAAAGCTTTTACACTATACCTGAAGTCTTTCATTTCTAAGAGTAACGTTGACTTTCTTTATTATTATTTCTTTGTTGTTCTTATCAAGTATATTCTCATTTTGTATATTCTGCTTTTTTCAAATTTGTATTTCTTTTCTAATTTCACATTATTTTTGATTTTCTTATTCTATGTTTCTTGGGTTTTTTTCTTGCTTTAGTGTCTTTAATTGAAAATCTCGGGGAATGTTTTCATTGAAAGAAGGATTCTGGAGCTAGTAAAAAAGTGTAGGCAATTTTTGTTCATTTTATGATAATAAGATATGAAATTTACATCCCCAGAAAAATCGAAACATTTTTCCTATTGAATCACTCAGAATGGGGAAGACATGCAAATAAGGAATGACTTACACCAGTTGGGTATTGAAGGGGAGTAGGAGACAAAGTTAGCACTCAAATGAAAATATCCAAAACTTGAAGAAATTTCCAATAAAAGTCAAATAACCCCGAAAAAACAAAATTAACCCAGATATCGAAAACGAACATTGTGTTCATATTAGATATAAGTGAGATATCATTTATATATTACATAATATATTATATTACATATAATATATATATTTGATTCCTAATGTTTTTCAGTCTATGTATTCGGTCCGTAGTAAATATTTCTACTATTCATATTGGCAATAGCGATGCATAACTTCTATGAGTCATAGGCAAGAAAAATGTCAGTTTACTAATCACTTTCTTGTTTTTGAGTATTCAATTTTGTTTCCTGTTTCACGATTTTTTTTTTCGAAAACAATTCTTCATAACTGCAGTCAGGCCCAACGTTAGAAAACGTTCATTTAGATCCGTCCTGTTCAAAATCCTGAATCCATACCTAGACACATAGGATATTGAGGAATTTAGAAATTCAATGGGAGAATATTATGTTTTTATCAGCAAATCAAACGAGAAAAATGTACAGAAAAATAAAATAATGTCTGAATGTGGAAAATTCTGCCAAAATGGATCATGCAAAATGAATTCTGAGGAGAGAATCCATAGGGCTCCTAACTAAATCTATCAGTTGAAGTTCATTTTGGAATCGATCAATGAAATGTAAAGCAAAAAACGCAACAGTCGATTGATTGATGTATGATGTTATCCTTGATATTGAAATGAATGACTCGACATATACTGCTCCATAGATTTTACGAGGGTATGAATGCAAATGTAGACCATTGGCACAATCATCTACACATGAGTTATATAAGAAAACTCATTTACAAGTAAATTTTCGCATAGGTGCATATGCAACCCCCCAGCACTTTCTCATCGGCCCTGAACAATTTTATGGGAGTTGATCAGCTTGTTTTTACTTATGTCAAAACGTTCGACACCGATTACTGGATAAGAAACATTCATTGATCAAGCATCAAACATTATTGATTTTTTCTTGTTTGTGTGATTCATCTTCCCACGCTTTGGATCCCGGGGAATATTGGGAAATTTGTGTAACACTGGCTTCTTAGACCCATTGAACCCCCTCCCCGAAGCCTCCTTAACTGCATATTCTGGGAACATATTCCCTCTTCTATCCGTTTCCAAGACTGGCTGCCAACCGAAGCCAGATTTGGTATACTGCATACCGATTCCATCTCCACTACTGTAAACCCTTACGCAACTTTCACATTCTAACGTGTAATTATTCATTTGGTAAAGGATAAAAATATGACATTATAAAAAAAAAAGACATGAATATGTTTCTGGAATTTGTCCATTCTATTAGGAATATTCTTCAAGTTGGAATATTATATGTTCTCTCCAGTTTTCTCTCTACAATGGAATCTCTTGTAAACGTCTGCTCTGAGCAGAGACATACCACTTGAATTGCAAAGGAATATGTTTTCATCGGAATGTAGAAGTGCTGTGTTGAGAAAGGCCCATTGCCTGTGCAATGCCTCAGTCATTTACTCTTTCTTAAATATCTACGATTGAAGTTAAAGGAAGTATGGAGTTATGGAGTTTAAAAAATGGGAATTTGATATTTAATCAGATGCCCTTCATTGTAATTAAACATGAACGGATTTCAAAATTCCAGCTAACATTTAGTGTGCGGCGTTGCCATTTATGTGATTCCTGTTTGAGATTAGTTAGTCATTTAATTTGTCAATCTTTATTCATCAATGTAAATATTGGGTGATTAGTTACTTAATATCGATGATTGGATGTTTGCTGGCATACATGCACTCATGCAGATGCATACAGCACACATATAACTTTACATTGTGAGTTTTTGAAGGAGTGTTTGATATTCTGTGTGTTTGCGTGTACGTGTGTTTATGTGTGCATGTGTGTGTGCACTTGGGTGGCAAAATATTTATAGTTTTAATCTCGGAGAAGGACAGAACGAGAGAGCGAAAAAATGTTTTCCTTGGATTAAAATATATGTAAGACTACTTGTTGCGGATATTGTCACCATGTTTGCTTAAAAAAAACAATCCTACATGTATTTGCTCCGTTTATCGGTCTGTCCCTGTCTTTCTCTCTCTCTCTTTCTATCTTTCTCGCTCTCTCTACCTGTCTGTCAGTCGGCCTCTCTCTCTCCAAACAAACAGAGATATAGGATCGATTTACTTTGTTATAAATGCCCCTAATACCGACTACATTTTCGTTTTCTTTTCATGTAGCTGTGTTACGTTTGGTTATTTTGTCAACATGCATGCATCAACATGAGCTGTTTTTTTGTCAAAATGTTGCCATAAGATAGAGAAACTAGGGAATTTATGGAGCCCCTAAGAATTATCTGACATCTCAAATCGTTTCAGTGATTACTTTTACAATCAGTATCGTAATGGTTTACGAACTTCTTATGCAAACCTATACAATTAGGTCCGTCCTCACAGAGTACCAAACTATAGTGGCTTTGAGTAGAAAAAAACTTTAAATATCAAGCATTTTCTGATTCAGTTTGAACGACTCGCGAAAGTTGTTTTTCAGATCATATCTCCCTTATGAAACGTGTTTCTCTTTCTCCCTGTGTTGAGTGACAATATCACCTGTTGCATCACCACAAATTCTACTTTTTGCAATGAGAGAGCTATTCAGTAAAGTTTCAATAGAAAATCTAAGAAACGTAAGGCATCAGTCGGAGTTGACCCACTGTGAGACTGTCCAAACCCAAATGGATCTCTTCTTGGAAAATAAATCACGAGAATTGATTTGTTGAACACTAACGCTGTAGGATATATGGAGAATTGAGGAATAAAAATCGAATAAAACAACAATATAGTTCTTCAGGGCTATTCCTCTTGTTGTCCCATAAACCTACGGACGGTATCTTTGATGAGGCTTCTCGCACAAAGAAACAGGAAAAAAGTCTAAATTTAAAAAGTGTGAGTAAGTTTTTAGGGAGATACAGAAAAAAAACAACAACATATTTGCCCCTCAGTAGAGTCTTTCTGTACTGATTACAAGTTCAGGTAGACAAAATCATTTGGTCCAAACTTAGATAAGTAGCTGATTGAGAAAAATGTCTCTTTCTCTTTCTTCCTCCTCTCTAATTAAATATCCGTGAGTAGACTCCATGGACGAATCATTTAAATGTGCCGTACCAATCTCTACTCAATTTATCATTTCAATGTCCTTTTGATCAGCATTGTATATTACTCTAAGATCGGAGAAAAACATATTTTTTCGAGTTATAGGAGCCTTTGGAGGAGAAAGAAAAAAACATGCAAGAAAGAGCCAGATTTGAAAAGGTTGATCGAATGGTTCAAACAGAAGGAGATACCTTGGAACAGTTTTTTTCTCTTCAACAAGATCGTTGATCGATCTTGTACATTGACCTGCTAGCCGGCACTGCTTTTATTGTCTCATCAACTGACTGTTAGCATCAGCTCCCATGGTCTTTCTGGAACTGGCATAGAACGATTTTATTATCCCTGAAGACATGTCCGTCATGACATCTTATTTAAGGTTAACAAACGAGGATATAGATCCAGTTTTCCATTGATTTGCTAGGTGACCCAAAACTTTCCATATAGAAGCTGATCCCAAAACCAATTCTTTCCAAGATAATCATTTCTCTCCTCTGTTCGATGTGGAGAAACGTGTTTCACTATACCTGATCTGTGTCGGCTACCAAAGATATGATCAATCCTGCAGTGATTGATTTTGGAATCAGGTGTTTGCCCTGAATCTGTTGTTCTCCCTTAAATGCTCCCAAACCTACATCCACTCGCTGTCCAAGGCCCAGATTATGAATAAATGTCAGCACGTTGGATATTCCTTATGGTTGGATACATTTTTCCAAGATTTAGGGAGATGTCAGAAACAGATAATCTACAGGATATTTTATTTCCTATAAATCCAATTTTGAGTTTTTTTGTGAAGAATATACATATATATATATATATATATATGAATATATATATATATATATGAATATATATATATATATATATGAATATATATATATATATGAATATATATATATATATATATATATATGAATATATATATATATATATATATATATGAATATATATATATATATATATGAATATATATAATTATATATGAATATATATATATATATATATATGAATATATATATATATATATATATATATATATGAATATATATATATATATATATATATATATATATATATATATATATATATATATATATATATATATTGAGCCTTTTCGACATAGTTATGCACTTACAATTGTTCAAAACAACCCTCTGGGAATGCAAAAGTCAAATTACTGCTTTCGTTCTGAATTCTGATCTCATTTATTCTTGGTTATTCTGCCTCTTTCAACGAAATAGTATTTATTTGAATAACGGACTGAAGGAATTGGGTTTTATTATGTGGAACGACTGAAATAAGGTAGAGATGCGCTTTAGTTATATATTTCATGAAAACATACCACGCATTCGCTGTTGATTGTCAATAAATTGAAGAATATAATCATAATCTGAAAAAAAAATTCACTAAAAATGAGATAATGGCTTGAGAGAAAGGATAAAAGTAAGCAAAATAAAATCAATGGGCGATTACCTTGATTCAAAACCACCAGCATTTTTTTAAAAAATTGCACTCCTGCACCACTATTACACCATTGCAGTGTGTCAGTAACGGAAGATTACGACAAACTAGGATTGAAACGATTGTACCATTATACAGAGAGTAAAAAGAAAACAGCGGGAGTGAAAAAAAATGTACAAAAAAAAAAGAGGAGACAGGATTTGAGAGGACATTTAAAAAGTGAGCTTAGTTGGTTCCGTCCATTTTTTTTTATGGCAAAGTTTACTTTTATTTGTTTCATTCGATTACTTTTGGAGTATTTTTTTCACACAGAAAACGTAATGTTACGTTAACTTGTGGGACAGTTGAACGATTTGAGGCTTCAGGTGGAGGAGGCTGTCAAATAACTCGATGTGAGATTTTGTAATGAAATTTAATTCCTGTTTTTTATTCGACATTTTGTCTTTCGTCTCTATTTTTCACCACAAAATAATGACCAATTAGCCCTCCAAAAATCTTGTATGTAAAATGTCGAGTGCTTATGTGTAATTTTAGCTTCATAACGAATTCATTTTAGAATGTGATAAAGACTGTTTTAAATAATAAAATCGATTTTATTTTTTATTTAGAATTTAAGTTTCAACATCATTACTAACTACTTTTCTTATAACTTAATATGTCATAAAAAATATGCATTTGTGAATGTGAATTGGGCTAATTTCAATCCTCACCTAAAATTCAAAGAAAAAAATCAAAAGTAAGTTCAGCAATACTTTCGTACATGTAGTTAATGATTAAGACAGGTTTTGATGTAGTACAGTTAAAGAATTTCTGTGCAAGCTATTGTAACTGAGTATATGTTGAAATTACATCAAAAATACTTTGCTCAGTGATTATTTGTAGAGTACAGACGATAGCAGAAAATGTACTAATTGTGATATATCTATTGACCCCTTTTCTCTTCTTTTTTAAAAAAATATTACAAGTATATTTCATGATACTATGTTCTTAATTCACTGATTTCAGTTTTATAAAGGATCGTTGATGTTTGCGTTGAGGTTATTTTCTTTCACAAAGTAAGTCTTACTGGCTTCCTGGTTACTTTGATTTTATACCTATACTTTCACAAAGGTTTGTAAGTTTAGATTTGAGTGCCCTCCACGTCACCGAGATATACAGTAATCATGCATGTTTGGATTGGACACTGTTTGATATTCTAAAAGCAGGATTAGAAGGGAATATCAAAAATAAATACACAACCTTTTTTTTTCAAACAATATATGATGTGTAATCCGGTGTTGATTTTAAAATCTTACATTTGCACGTACCAAAGTTATCATATCCGTATTTTTTTAGGGGAAAGGGTTTCTGAAAAGGGTAAATGTAAATGGCATAGAATAAATAATGAAAAGATACCTGGACATTCTCCTCATGTCCTAATTCGAATTAATTGAGTCATACTTAACTGGATTCACGTTGAAATAGATGTCCGGTCATAAGATTCAGAAAGTAAGCATCGGTGAATATTCATAGAATTCCCTTTGGTGCAATGGATATACATTTTATCGTGTCACTAGCCAAACCAATACTTTCCAACAACCATAGATACAACATTTTTTCGTTCTATAATCTAATGTACACATTGTTCGAACGTGGTCTTCAGGCAAATGAAACAGAATCTTCACACAGAAATCTCATACCTTTGAATATTGTGTACATGAGAACTGATAGGAAATACCGATTTCAAAAGATATGTACTCTTTAGTCATGCTATTTGGACGCCGGTATTTTGGCAGATCGGCACCAGCCTAAATAATTACGAATGATTGGCCACTGTACCTTTTGAACCAGAACCCTAACCCAATCAATGCCCAGAAATAAGGAAAGAATTGAATGAACGTTTACATTTTCATTTTTATGAACAGGTTCAACTATATTTTTTCTTCTTAAAGGAAGGTACACTACAAGTTTAAAGATTTTTTAGACTTTCGCCTTTCAGTGAGGATGAACATTTTCCTAACTGCAGAAAACCCGGTACCGAAAATGGTGGTGCTAAATTAAATAGCACCCAATCAGCTTGGCCAATCATCAGATTCCAAAATATTCGTTGCAAATAAAAATCAGGTTTATTTATTTGAAAAATTTTTTTTACCGTATCTCAATGAAATATGATCAAGGTACATATTAAGTTCAGATTCTTCTTTTCTAAATGCTCGTCGTATTGGGCAATATGAATTGCTGTTATATGAGAAATTGATATGATAGATCGAAATTGGATGGCTTTTAATTTAGTTTATGTTAGGAAAGATTCAATACCACCAGTAGCAGCAGCGTTAAAAATTAAGGATGTTTCGTGTCGAATTTGGAAAATTGGGTTGGACTACGGTAAAGGGGAAGGGCCAATGTGAAAAAAAAAATGGATCAATATTAGAAATGGGTAATGCAGAATGAAACAAAAAAATAATTCTTGGAGAGTGAACAAAAAATATCACCCGTATTTTGAACCCCTATTTGATAGAATCTGATCGTTCAGTTTCTCTTCGGTAGACGTTCGTCATGGCAGGATCTGTTTAACCATGGACATCTATGATGTAACCATCAATTCTTACTCATATCCCATTATTGATATATATATATATATATATATATATATATATATATATATATATATATATATATATATATATATATAGTAAACTGTAATGAATGAAAATATATGTATTGTCATAAACAGTACAAATATATCAAGTTACAAACACATACATACACACACTCACGCACAGATTTTCAATTTACAACTACTTGAGAAGAAAAAGTAGTTTGTTTGAAAATACGTTACCTGAGCAATAACCCATCAACACATCTATCAATGTGTGGCTTAACTGATATATTTTAAGTCGATTTCTCTTTAGTTCCCCTACAAAGGTTCTGAAAAAGTACAAAAAGTCAACGGTTAACGGCAAGGTTAGCTGACTAAGCGAGCCGAGTTCATGCTCTGGCTTTCACCGTGATAACCTTGAGAAAAGCATGAATGATTCTTCTCTCTCTGCTATGAGTGAATATTGCAAAGTGTAGCAGGTGACGTCAATTTGGGAGTTTGTTATTGTTCCAAATATGTCAATCAGGTCGAATTCCTCGTTGTCTGATGTGCAGATACAATGTTGGTGCGACTGTGTGTAGAAGTCAAACAAGTGCTGATTACAACTTGTTTTAATTTCTGCTATTCAACAAGATCAAGTTGGTGAAGTCTAGGCCTAACTATGACTTGGAAAAACCTCTCAATTTTGACGAAACATCTCGAGAGTATAGACAGCATCTTGTTTCAAACATGCTTCACTATCAACCCAAAGCTGGCATATAACAGTATTATCTAAAAGTGAAGAAATTGAAAAATTTTCCCCACATGAATTAAGAGAGAATTTTTTTTTGTCACTTTACGCTATTTTGACTCATTTGTCAGCCAAATCCCCACTCGTACCTTGGAAAAATGCAAGCTAATACGGTCGGGTATGATTGTTGTTTATATATATATATATATATATATATATATATATATATATATATATAGAGAGAGAGAGAGAGAGAGAGAGAGAGAAAGAAAGAGAGAGATATAGATAGATAGATATACGCACACACACATATATATGTGCGTGTGTTTGCGTATGTAGAGAGAGGCAGTATAGATATGGTTGCTAAGATACGTAATTTCTCAACGCATGTCATTAGAATATATATGTATATATATACATATATATGAATATGTATGTACACACACACACACACATATATATATATATATATATATATATATATATATATATATATATATATATAAAATTGTGCATATGTAAATGTATCGCTTACATTCAGTCCCACTGAGCGTCTAGTTCTCCGTCGGACAGGGGTGAAGTATCCACCCTTTTGTCTGAAGCGAAGATTCTGATCTTACTTCATGGTAGTGGATGAGATATTGGATAGTATAACCACATTTGAAGAGTTGTAACACAACAATACAGCTGGGGAATCGTGGATATTTAGATATACTGTGTCTATGTTTCAATTTGTCAATATAAAATCATTTTCCCACTCCATTTTCAAAGAATGAGTCAATCAAAAGCTATCCATCTGCTTCTACCATTGAGGGGGTCAATAGCTTTTTTTATGATAATTGCTTCATGGCTTGGATAGACCATCGATAACCCTCACATTATATTTAGTGATTTTCTGCAGATTAAAAAGGAATATCCTCCATGAAATTAAAGTTTTATCTATTTGAACGGTTGCACTTTTACATACATGTTGATTACGTGTCTTCTGAGGGTGTCAATCTTTTTTTGAGTGAACATAAGCTTAGGGAAAATCTGCGTATGAGATTTGGAGGGGAAAAGGATTCAAAGGTGGAAGCACTAAAAGAGAAACGGGAATAATTGAATTAGTATTTAAATTATGCAGTTCACTCAATTTATTGTGCAACTCTTTCAATATTGATCATTGAAAGACGGATTCTTTTTTTTCTTAGTTTTTCAGAGATTCTGGATATTTCATTCGGAGTATTTTTGGCAGACAATAGAAAAAATCTCTACATTGAAAACCAGTTTTTCGTGTAAAGAGAAACCAATGCAAAGAAGAAAAACACGTTGTATACAGACAGCACTGAAGAGTGGAATTAAAGGTATTTCTTCTAAAGATATCTGCACGTATATTTAATGGCACTTTACCGCAAAAAACAACGGCTATTTGAATTTCTAAATATATATGCACACACACTAATACACACACATACTTACACACACACACACAGATACACATACGCACACACACACTGACACACACACTCACACACACACACATATATATATATATATATATAAATATATATATATATATATATATATATATATATATATATATATATATATATATATATATATATATATATATGTATATAAACGCAGCTATACCGTCGTTGGATTCTTTTAGCAGGATATAATATCAATTGTTTATTCTACTAAAGTCGTCTACACCAAGTGGTACATTCAGCACGCAATATAGGTTGATAATTTTGAAATATAGTATTTATATGATATAACCAAATTGATTATCATTTTGTCATATCATACACACATCACTTAATAATATATATATATATATATATATAGATATATATATATATTTATATATATATATGTATGTATATATATATATTTATATATGCATATATATATATATATATATATATATATATATATATATATAAGGGTAAGGGTGTGTTTGTGTTGTGAGTGTGAGTGTGAGTGTGCAGGGTATATCAATGTGTGTATTGGTGTGTGTGTGTGTGTGTGTGTATCTTAGTCTATGTGTTTGCTTGTCTGGATGAGTTATAGAAGTATTCATGTTCGAATAAAGGTTTGGACTGAGAAAACAATAAATCGTTGGAGGTAGGAGCAGCGGAAGAAGAAAAGAATTTATAGAATTAAACTTGAATTTCAAACTCATTCAATTTACTGAAGTATTGATAATCCATAAACAGATTTCGTGCAGTTTGAAACATTGCAGAGAACTTTATTTGAATAAAACGATAGAAAATATAATTACAATAGAACGCAAATATTTTTTGTGTATACCATATTTCAGAAAAATTCCATTTCAAAATTATTCAGTAATATATATATATATATATATATATATATATATATATATATATATATATATATATATATATATATATGTGTGTGTGTGTGTGTGTATTGTCATTAGCATCAATATTTTTTCATCAAAATACCGATCGTTGTATGTTTCCAGAAGTCGGAAAAAATTGTCATCTTACTAAAACTACCCATTCATTTTGCATGGGAATTTCATTACGTGAGATATCAGCACTGACTAGGTAGGTGGGGAATTATGCGTGTCTTTATATATCGCTTAATTTGGTCTGATTGACTGTCAAGTTTTGTGTAGGGTATTGCATCTGCTTTTCAGTCTGAAGTGAAGGTTTAAACTTACCTGGCAGTACTGAAAGGTATTACATGATCGTCCAGACCCACGCTTCAAAACAACGAAACAGCCGTCTGATGATAATTTATCATAATTAACGCTCCCATCATCAGGGTTGAACACACTTAAGTAGGGCACATCTGCTATAAAACGTTTACGTTGTGCTCTTTCAACTCTGAAAAGGAGCACTCTGGTAGATGGGAAATTAGGCATAAATAAATATATTGCTTGATTTTGTTATATGATACTCTATTGCCACGCTTAAGAGTCGTAATACAACGAAACAGCTGTCTTTAGAAGACCCAATTATATATGTTTGTGTGTGTGTGTGTGTGTGTGTGTTCGTGTGTGTAATGAGTTGAAAATCGTCTCAACTCACGAAAATCACTGTAACTTGGTACTATGTTTTTTGTCATGAACCTTCAGCTATGCATTATTATATTCATTTATTTCAGTTGTTGAATGGATCTTCTTCATTGAATCATGCATTGTTATATCGTATCAGATGTCGACAGCCTAATAGAATGTTATCTCAACTAACTTGATGATTTTGCACGAGAATTGCATTATATAAAATAACGGTACTGATTGAAATTAACTTATGTCTGTTTCAGGAGAAAAACAATCTTGTCAACAACAAAGATAACAAAAGCAACAATTAAATACATACATATGTATATGTATATGTATGTGTACATGTATTCATTGTGTGTGTGTGTGTTTGTGTGCATGGTGTATGCGTGTCTCTACATAACAATAATATTCTGATTTCGTAATAATAGTTGGAATTCTATAAAACCCACGAAAATTTACTTACAATAAATTATTAACCCCAGCTCGTTATTTAACTTGTATAGAGTAATACCATCTAGTCATCCTTTCATTCTCTACACCAAGTTATACAACCACATATTTCTGATAATGAACTAGAAGAGAGGACAAGAGGAAAGAGGTGAATGTTGATATTTGAAAATGATTGGGAAGGAAAGGAAAAAACGTAAATAAACCAGAGAGACACCAGATGTGACAGAACCCTGCTAGCAGCATTGCCCCCACTTTTGATCCACGTGTAAATCCGATCATTTAAAATCTGATGAATGATTGCAAAAGAAAATCTTGACTCCACGACTAATTGAGGCCAAATCCAAATGAACAGAGTCAGTTTTTTTTTTTATTTCATCATAAAGATGGAATAGATTTCAACGTAGGACATGAGAAGATTATGGAGTCCATATTAGCAGAGTTGAAAAAAAGAACTCTGAAACAGGAAAATGAACAAATATGATTGAGGAAAAATGGCAAAATGATTTAAAGCATTAAATGCACTGAAAGTAATGTATTTGAGTGGGAGGAAACGGAGCAACCACTTTTGACGGATGAAGATAATATAAATCCTATCTATTCTGCTCAATGATTTTTTTTTTTACGTCAGTAATTTTATCCCTTTCATACTACCCCCTTAAGTATTATTCTAGATGGAAGTGGAATCCTAGATATAGTGGATCTGTTCAAGCAATTGCTATGGTCAGCTGCGTTCGTAGTTTGAATCGGTCGGGCGCAGGAAATGGCCAAGAAATCATTTGGAAAAAAAGTCATCTGACCGAGGAATTAATGTCTCTATCATTTATGGGAGTGGTAAAGTATTAAAAATAGCATTCATCCAAATTCCTGATTTAGGAACTCGTGTCTATGTCAATTTTTTTAGGATTTGATATCGGCCTAGTACTGATTTAGACACATTGAATATCACTCAAGAAGCTTGATAGCCCTATGCACAGAACAGACCATAAATACATGATCTTATAACTATCAACAATGGTTGACTCTCCCTCATGCATTCCCCCTATATATATATATATATATATATATATATATATATATATATATATATATATATATATATATATATATATATATGTTTTTGTGTGTGTGTATATATATACATCAAATAGTAGTTGCAATCTCTTTACATGGATCTGATTCCTTGCATAAATATCTGTTCTAAAGAATAGCTTTGGATGTACTATGCGTTAGATATTTCCTTGGAATCAACGTTCGGGGTAACATTGTCTTTATAATCAATATTTCAAAATGCCAAGAAAAATATTTAGCCCTTAGTTCCGTCCGTCCATCAGTCTGTTCGTCCATTTATCTCCCCCCTATCTCTCTCTCTCTCTCTATCTATCAATCTATCTATCTCTCGCTCTCTCTCTCTCTCTCTCTCTCTCTCTCTCTCTCTCTATATATATATATATATATATATATATATATATATATATATATATATATATATAATCTCTTTCTTGCCGTCGCACTCTTGGTCTATCCCTTTCCTTCCTTATATATATAGAGAGAGGGTGTTAGTACTACATGTTCAATGTGGCAACTAACTCGATCAGATATGAACTCGTTCATAGTGTTTTCTTCTTTGATTTGGGACTACAGTCTAAACAGCAGGTCGCTAAAAGTATGTTAGCGAACTTCAACGGTGGAGAATTATACTAAATCCTTAGTTTAATCATTATTTTTATCAATTTCATTCCAATAAGTTGACTCAAAATATCATCAGCATCATCTGGTTGGTTAATTTTCTTTTTTTTAAACAGCTGATATGTACTTAGTGTGGATGACTTTTCCCAGTAAATCGCTTCGGGATTCAAGTCTTTTGCATTTGGGAGGCAGGATATTGATACTAAGTCACATGTTTTTTTTTCTTTTTTGGTAATGATCGATAGCTGTATTGTTTCTTTCCACTCATCCTCAGCTGAACCAATCCTGCTTCCAGTGTCTTTGGGGTAGTCTGAATGCACTTACTATTGTTCAATACCGTCTAGTTCCCTTGCCTCACTGTGGTATTTTCCTAGCGTTCCATCCACTCATATATCCACAGACACAGTCACATTTATTATTCAGCAGGTGTCTCCTTATGTCAAAAACTTTCACGTCTTTTCATTCGCATAAAATGATCCGTCTGGAAGTCTACAGTTGTAATTTGTGTCATCAATCTCATATGACTCTTCCTCGCTTTCAACGAATACCATTTTTCTGTTAGGTCGATTCCATGTCGCTTGCTTAGTTCCCAATGTATAACTACTGCTCAACCCTTGTGTCTGGTTTGTTTTACTCCTACTTGGCTAATTCACTACTTTCACCAGTAATTTGATTCTCAGTTTGTTCTCCTCTTCACAAAGGCATCATCTACTGTTTTTTTTTTGGTTTTGTCAGTCCTTGCTCATCGTTTGGAATGTTATTTCGCCCCGTTGATTTTTCACATTATCAGTACTGCAGGACTCTCATATCCTACCCAGTTCCAGTATTGATGTCGTCTGATTGATGTCAGTTCTTCCTCAGACTCCTTGTTTCTCTGAACTCATTTGTAGGTCCTTCAGTTTCGCCCCAGGGATCCCAGGGATTAGACAATTAGTGATACTACAAACATCTACATCTCCAATATCTATATCGATTCCCTGCCTATGATCATCATATTTTTATTTTACTTTATTTCCTCTTTATTCTCTCAAAATCGATGATATGGGTCTGGTTGGAGGGTGATCATCATTGTTTTCATCATAATCAGCATCATTATCGGTATTATAAGTACTTGTGAACAAAATGGCATTTCAAAAAACGATAGCTGGTGTCCCAGGATGAAATAATTTGTAAATTATATCATTGTATATTGATTTGAGTGGCATATGTTGAATTTTGGTATGGACCAAGAACAAACAGATATCTCAAAAATAATATGATTTATATACATATCATATATTATATCATTATCATCATTAGAGGTAAAACGTTGATATTTTTACAGCTTCTTCAAGTACGGTCTTTCTTACTGTTCTTTATTCTTTTTTCTTCTGTTGTCTCCTGTGATCAAACGTTGATTGCTCCTTTATTATCCTTACCTTTTTTTTAAAAAAATCTCACAAAACTCAAATTGTTTTTGTCATACTTTTATCTTTTCCCTCATATGTTGGTCAATAATCTAGCTTTCACAGCTTGTTTTATATTTGAATTTAATCAAAAGTTCTTTTATTTTTTTTCATCCCTAGGAAATATTTGTATCATTATTGAGCATAATCATCACCCTGGAATACTCTACATTGAATTATGTTGTCGTTCGAAATCCTGCCCAATGCAAACACACGTCTCAATGGGATGGTGTAACAATTTTGGAAGGGTCTATGGAAATTTGGGACTTGGTCAATGATTATTTACCTACCCTGAATCGTTTTCATATGTCCGAACAACCTAACTAAAAAACTCTAAAAGTGTATCATACATGTCTATGTATATTTCTGGATTTTGACAATAGAAATTGAAAATGGGCTAAGGGAGAAGTGATTGAAACTCAACGAGGAGCTATCTATAATTACCATCCCATGATCTCAACTTTATGTACCGTTTGATCACCAAGACAAAGTGACATCACCTAAACTCTTCACTGCCTGCCCCGAGATGATCTTCAAAACGCTAGACTGGGAGAGTGAAGGAATTAAAATTGACGGTGAGTACCTAAGCAACCTCGGATTTGTAGACGACATCGCTCTTTCTGCAGAGAACCTACAACTTCCAACTAATGATAGATGAACTAAATGAAGAGAGCAAGAAAGTAGGCCTACATATTAACTTCAGCAACACGAATATCATGTGAAACAACCACATCGGGGATGAAAACACTAAGATCAAAATTGAGGACACAGAACTTGAGGAAGTAGACCACTACATCTACCTATGACATCAAATCTCCCTGAGATACTCAAAAGAAGAAGAAATCAAGCTAAGAATCACACTAAGATGGCCAGTCTTTGGCAGAGCTAACTCAAGCCTTAAAAATAAGAAGATCCGATTAATCCTAAAAAGAAAGGTGTATAACAAATGCATCCTCCCAATAGTCACTCATGACAATTGAGAACCATGCAACGTGCACATGAAAGAATAATTCTAAGCCTTACATGGAGAGACCACAAGACAGCATAGTACATCCGAGAAAAGACAAAAGTCAGGGACATCATAGGATCCATTAAAAATCTCAGATGGTGGTGGGCTGGCCATGTTGCAAGAATGGCAGACAACCGATGGACATCACAACTCACGGCATGGATCCCCCGAGACCACGTGTGCAACCGAGACTGGCAGAATATTACATGGAGAGACGAGCTAGACAAGTTAAGGTAGTACTGGCTCTGCGACGCCCATGATAGAGAAGTGTGGCAAATCTTGTGAATTGTCTTTGTCCAACGACGAACGTTAAAAGGCTGAGGATGATGATGATGAATCACCAAGTTCCTATGGTCTATTCAATATTTAAATGCATTTCATATCCGCCAGTGTATTAGATTGAGAGATGAGCTAGACAAACTAAGAAAGTACTGGCTCTGCAACACTCACCGTAGAGAAGTACGGTGAATCTCAGGGAAGGTCTATGTCTAACGACGGATGCTATCGCTACACTGCTTTTGGAAGGTTTTGAACTTTTTTTGAAGAATAGGTCTATTAGGAACCTTTTTTTTTCGTTTTTTTTAAATTCCAAATGTCATGAATTTTTGAGGAAATTCTCCCCATTTGATTCATAAGGAAAATCACCAAATGTATGTGTCATGAGAACACCAACAAAGTCAACGACTTGATATTTTATCCTCCCACTTTCGATTCTGAAAGTTAGAAACATATTTCCAGATTTAATACCATATTCTATCTATTTTAGAAATGAACGACAGACGATCAGCTTAGGGAGATTTCAGTCAATCCAGTTTTACAATAATAAAGGTCATCATAGTCTGTGTTCCTGGAAATTGCTTCTATAAAATGAAATGTGAGTTGAATAAAAAACATAATCCCACTAATGAGAATGAAAACTAGAGGCTCATTTTCTGTTGATTTTCTCTCATTTCTTTGTTAATCGGCAATTATGTAGATGGGACACTCTGCAATTTGCTAATTGCAAGGGAGATAATAACGGTTGACTTGATGCGTCATTTCAAATTCAGTTAACTTGAACTTCTATGTCTGATTATTGCTATGAGGCCAACATTAAAGAGATTAAAGCCATTTATTCAATTATTGTTTTCCATATGACGAGAAAATTATTGCCACTGCTAATTGTTGTTTACCATCTTTGAATTAAAACAGTATTGCATGAAATACAGTGTGTGGCGTCGCACAAATAATCACTTATCTTATGCTGCACACTAAATGTTCACTCAATGAAAGATTGTTCTACTGCTTGATCATCTTTTTGCTTCCACATATCAGTGAACTTTTGAGTATTGATGTTGGCCTATGTTATAAAGGCAAAATGAATTACACAAAAACGTACCACGAGTCAAGGAAATGAATGTTGATACCAGCATATGTCCATTATCATCTATTTTTTCATGTGTCAATGGAAAGGTTGAGATATTAAAAGATCTGATATGATAAAACAGATAGGTTGGAAACTCACCGGGAGAAGCAAGGGCGATTTTGTAATCTTATATGGTATGTTTGGGATGCGGAATACATTTGCGTATTCTGAAAAAAATATGTTGTGGATGGAATATCGATTTGATATTTTGCTGTAGAACACAATTGTGGAACCATTGTATTGCAAGCAGCATGAAGCAAGTTAAAATTCAGAGTAAATATTGCTCTAACAAAATCAGGACAGTCTTCAAACGTAGTTCCATCCTATCTGACCTTTCACCAGTAGTGTAAAACATTTAAGGCAATTATGATCGAGTGGAAGAGGCAAAACCAATATATCTCTTGCAATTAATTTCAGTTACTGCAATATATTGAAAAAATTTGTAATAGTTAGTGAAATGAGTCTGAAAGTATCAGAAAAGCTGAATGACACTTTTGATACGTATTTTGATGATAACTTGTCCATAGTATTATAGGTAACATAAACCGTTAGTTCACACGGACTGACAGATTAGTCGACAAGATGACGTGCAAACAATAATGATATCAATACATACGTGGGTGACTGTCTTGGGAATACCAGGTGCATTGACCAGCCGGGGACTATGGCTATACCATTGATCGTATTACCGTCTGCTGTTAGACATAGGCATTCTCGACGATTCAGGGGCGTTGCAGAGCCAATCCTTTCTAAATTTGTCCAGTTCGTCTCAGTTATGCTAGTGTTCTCGGAGGATCAATGTGTTTATTATCCTCACATGATGCATTTTGAATGTTCCAGGGAATTCTATGATTACTTTGAACCCCTTTTCCTTCATATATTTTGTTGTATTGTTACATGGAACATAATCAAGACACTGGACCGAAAATTGAGAAGCACTCAACATGCACATGAAAATATCAGCCTCATATGGATGAATAACAAGACAACAGATATGCATTTTGCAGAGAAAAATGCCAACTTCAGGGTCTGAAGAAAAGGTTCCGACCTTACCTCGTAGTACTGGCTAGGATAATAGATAATCTGTAATCACACACACACACACACGCACACACACACACTATATATATATATATATATATATATATATATATATATATATATATATATATATATATATATAAATATATATATATATATATATATATATATAAATATATATATATATATATATATATATATATATATATATATATATATATATATATATATATATATATATATATATATATATATATATATATATATATATATAAGAGGTTATCCCTGTACATGATTACAACAGATAGTCAAATATGTTACACATCTAAAAGATAGGAACACCGACTTGAAATGTTTCACCCACATTGCTAATATATATCAATTCTACTTTAGGTATTGAGAACTAAAGATTATTCAGATTGATATATACGCTAGGCGGTAAATATTTCACCGACACGTACAAACAGGCACTCACTCTTTCTCTCTTTCTCTTCTTTTCTCTCTCTCCCCCTCCCTTTCTCTTTGTTTTTCACACATACACAGACGTGTGCACTTTCATCAATCTATATGCTCTTATATTCTGGTTCTAAAAGATTTTAAATTACTTTGTATGTTTTAAATGGGTACGGATAGTGACTTAATGTGTGAGGATCTTAATAGGTTTGATAAGGTTTGAAGAATGATTACGTGTCAGTATATGTTTGCACGTTGCTCCTTGGGGAGTATATACATACATTAAATTAGATACATGATACTGATTCACCCTCACTTTGTATGCAAGATGGTTGTGTTCCCGAACAAAAAACATTTATTAAAAAAATACAAAAAAAAACAAAAAAACGGCGAGGTATCTCATCCCAATGCTTCATTGAATCAGTATGTTGCCTTTTTGTCAGATTTAATCAGGATTGTTGTTTTTATCACCCATCAATCGTTTTTGAAATATTTTCACTATCCTTTAAAATAATAATTCATCTATTCACATTATTTCTCTCCACTTTGCCCGCCTAGCTGCGCCACTTATCATTTCGATAGCGCCTTACACTAATCTAAACTGTATGCATCTATTTTTCCCGAATGTGGATCCTATACAGTTTTCACCATGGCAGACAGATATTCTAAAGGACCTAATCTATATTTCAGAACACTGACTTTCATGTACGTATATTGATCCGTAAGTATGCCTTGAGTTGTTTCGATTTTTGTTTAATGGATAAATTCGAATCCATCACGTCTGGAACTTCTGTTATGGTATACACGATTCTTCATTATTTTGTGGGTGATTTTTTTTTTTTGATAGAAATAGCCAAAATTGACTTAATTGATAAAAAGAAAAAAAAACAAAACAAAAAAAAAACAAACTTTGATTTCTCGACCATAAGTTTCCCAGACCATAATGGCTGGAATAAAATTATATAACTCTCTCCACATTTCTTTTGATTGGGTAGGGTTGGTGTCTGAGTAAAAATTGAACGATATATAATGCTGATCTCCAAGGCAGTGATTTGGATAACAAAACATGTTGCCTCTCATGGAGGCAATTCATTGAAGCATGATAAACTACGATTTAAAAAAAATTAATAGAAAAAGATTGGATGGTTAGAGTAAAAATTTACGGTTGGAAATTGTTTGGGAGACAACTCCAGTAATGAATTTCAAATTCCTTATTAACTTATAACCTCCATGTTTCTTCCTCAAGATTGTTGATCAGTGTCCAACAACTTTTCCAATACCTCTTTGTTTATAATAAACTTGCAATGGTTTATATCAAACTTCCAAGGCTCTTAAAAGTTGTGCTCATTCAACAAGGACATCGTCATCCAGTGGTATCTTTGAATCGATATGATTGTATCGATGCAGTGCACTCAGGCAACTGATTGTGAAAAATACTGAGAAATGAGATTTGTTGTCACATGTTCATCAGCGCTTGTAGACTAATAATTAAATCCTTTACACTCCATGAGGAGCATCGGGTCGCATGAAGTTAAATATTGAGTTTCAGCGCATAACCTTGGTATCTCTTCGCCCAAGCTTTATTTTGTATAATCTCAGACGGTTTGCCTTACAGGACTGCCCTGATATGTATACATATCTCGGGAGAAGAAGTCGATCTATGCCGTTACCAAAGGCACAAAGGTGACATGATCACTTACCGCTTTGGCTGGACTTCAGACCTGGTTCGCCAATCCACTTTTCCAATCAGTGACCAGCACAACCCTGTCACAAAATTTTAGTATTAATCCCAAAGAAAAATAATCGAAACAAATCATGTACTAACTATGCTGTGACATCTATGTTTTACAAAATCAAATAAAAAATTCTTCATATCTCCATCTCAGAGTGAAATAAGTGAAAGGGAGAAAGAAAATCAAATTTCCATAAATCGTGTTCCTGCTTGAATTTATTTGTTGTTATGAATTTTTGCACATTCTTAAACCAATCTTGAATTATGAAACTGTCAGGAAGCACTTATTATTCTATTCAATTCTTTTCTTTTTTTCTTTATATTTCTCATTTAGTTTTGTTTTCCATGGCTAAAATCTATACGTAATATCATCCTGTACATTCCGACTTTAAATTATTAAACAGACTAAAAATTTCTGACTTAAATTTTGAGTAAACATTGGACAACTAATGAATTATTATTTCATGTGGTTTAGTAGAATGATTCCCCTCGATTTTATTTTTTTTCTTCCATGGCGTCACTTCTGTATACCTCCTGCTCTATCTTAGGTGGTGTTTTTGAATGCTAGAACTGGTTTCTGGGGAATATCCTCTCCATCTTCTTGGGTTTGCGAACATTGGAATTCGTGACTTTGTATCGAGACATATGTATCCCTCAGGCTACATCCTAAGAATATCTTCCTATTTGATGGTTGAAAAATCATATTTGTCTTCTCTATTCGATCATTCGATCACACAGAAATTCGAAGCAACCGAAATGAATAAAACCATCCAAAAGAAACGAAGACAAAGAAAATACATTAAGATAGTAATTGAAGCAAGATCTCGACAAAAAGGTCTGGATTTCGAAGGAATTAACACAACTCATAATACAGGGCGGAAACACAGAGCTAATGTACTCGAAGGAAAATGGAGACAGAGATCAGATCATTAATCATGCTCACGATTCTACCAAAAATTCAACTCCTCCAAACGACGAACACAAAACAACGAATAGGACAAGCAACAAGCAAGTAATCAGATTGGGAGTTCCTCAGGATTTGAAACATGAAATGTTAAACAAGCCATTAATGAGCTGAAAAACAAAAGCCCCAATGACCCATATAACAACATCATCGATATATAAAAACAAAACAGTAATATCATCACTAAAAAACACGCCATTATATTCAATTTATATCTCAAATAAAGTAAAGTACCTGGAAATAGGAACAATGCAATCATAATGCTGTTATATGAAGAAATTGAACCCAAAAGAACTAAATCTGATCAATATCTTTTGAAAACTTTTTAGCAAAATTATCACAAACTCCTAAAAGGTTACACAGAACTCAGATCCCTTCCAACTCCAAAAAGGGGTAGGAAAACTGATATTGACATCCTGAGGCCCTACTTTTAGATGATCTTTCGAAAACTAGACTGTGAAAATAAAGGATTAAGAAAAAACCATAACCTTGGTAAACTCAGATTTGTGGACAGCATTATCCTTTCTGCAGAGAACCTAACTTCCAACTCATACAAGTCAAAATGAACAGAAAAAAGCAAGGAAGTTGGCTTTTAAATAAACTTCTGCAGAACCGAGGTCATGCGCAACAACTATGACGAAAACAAACACAACAATCAAAATTGAAAACACAGAACTGGACAAAGTTCATCATTACATTTATTCCAGACGATTAATCTCCATAGAATCAGGAAAAAAAATTAGGCGAAGGATCACGGCAGAGCAAGCTCATTCTTATTCACCCCAATATTTTGCATATGATTGCATCTGATACACATTGCCGACGTGGATGCCATGTAGTCGTCTACAATCATATATAATCTGTCGATTGCAATTGAGGTTTGTAATTGTCTCAAACAATACATATGACACCGTTCTTCTCTCAAATATCTCAGATATGTTGTGTGTTATATAAAGTTGTTTTATTCATGTCTCCGTTTTCAATAATACTTCAAAAATATTCCAATCTAAAATTGTCACCCTGAAAGATCGCAAGTGTTGTTGGTGCGTTTAACCGGTCATATTTGGCAATATCAATGAAAAATAAACACTCGACTAACGATATATTTCGCTTAGTATTTAAAAAAAAAGATATTAGGATATCATCAACAAATATACGAGACTGAATGTCACACCACCAATGTGTCATTTTTTTCTAGTGTGAAGATATGGTGAGTGCTCTGAGGAATTAATATTTCCATATTCACACTTGGAAGTTAGAAAAAAATATCTAAAAACATCAAAATATATGCATCTCCTGATATATATCTAAAATTTCAAAATATCAATATTTGACTTTACCCTTCATTATTCGTTTAATTAAACTATTACTCAATATATCGATCATATTATTCATTTTATCACTATTAATAAAAGAGTAGTTATAACAATTGAATAGCAATTTTTTATATGTAAATTGCAAAAACACTGTGCAAAGGATTTAACACATATACCAGTCTGACAGACCAACAATCTATCAATGGCATTCATTGGGACTGAAGAAATTATTGCATTTGAAACAGGTTTTGTTCTTTCACATACTTTTCATAAATCCTTGGAAAGAATCTAGATGATCATCCTAGAAAGAACAGAAAATATTGTAATATGACCAGAGAGGGAGGCTTTTGAAAAAGCAGAATCGATAGATATGAGACGTGAACAAAATACCCGATTATCATAAAAGATTCATGAGGAAGAGGAATAGAGTGTTCATTATCGGTTGATGGAAAATCCTGACTGAAGCAATTCGAAGACTGAAATTATGAATTGTGTGTATGTCGTATCGAAATACGATGTATTAAATGTAGATTAATCCTATGCATCGTATTCCAAGGATTATGGAGAATATGGACAACCGTGGGGATAGAATGTTTGAATTGGACAAAAGTGGGGAATAGATTGAGGGAAAAAAAATGATTGATTGGGGGCAACAAACATTCGGAGCCTGCAAATCAGTCGTTAATACAGGAATGAAAAAAAAAGACAGCAAAGGGGTTGAATATGTAAAACTTTACATTCCTCTAACTTGAATTTGCTGGTCGATAGGTGCTGAGTTGTATAAGTGAAAATCAAAAAGGTGCGAGACAAGCAGGAAAGAATAAAAAAAATATACTCAGGGAGCATATACCTATACCAGCCTTGGAGTCAGAGGAAGCTGGATAAATGTTAGCTCGAAAATCGATAAGATGCAAGGATGGTCACACGGTAGGAATTCCTTGATCCAAGCAACAATATTACCAGTTATCATGCAGCCGATGGATAACATTTCAACAAAATTTTATCCCATTGGAACCATCTTGGTGGTTATGGATAAGTATTATCTTTACACTGATTATTGTTACATATGCCTCTGTTTATGCTGCCATATTGCTCTAATAGAGCCTCTTCACTGTATGCAAAATAAAGAGAAAAAGCATTTAAAATGTCGTAACTCACTCATTCTACACTGCACTTATTTAAAGCATAGTTGAAGACCGATATGATTTCATTTAACAAGAGCATTAATGAGGAATGCAGATGAAATGCTGAAGCTAGAATTTTGAACTTAGCTTGGTTAGTCCGTTCTCCATGCTGTTAGGTCAAAATCGTAACAAATCACTAAAAATGATTTTGCAAGATAGCCATCAAGCATTGGGTTAGTTTCATATCTCAAACGAAGTACAGAGCACTCATCCCGTATAAAAATGCCAGATATTAACCTTGTTTTTACCGGGAGTTTAAGGACATCGTCTAAAGTGTCGGACTGGGGTAAACAGCACCCTAATAAAAAATGGGAAGTAGCACCTTTGCACACCAGTAAAATGGCTTTGGTAATTTCTGACTTGCTGTCGATATGGGTATATTGGGATCGTCAGTATTGTCTAATACCCTTCAGTAACAGAAATAATCGTTTATTATCATGTGATAGAAGCTCCTGAATTAACATTAATATGGGATTATTTATGCATGGAAGAATCGTACAGATATATTGCCGTGAAATAATCTCATTCCTTGAACGAAATTTTTCTCCTGTCGATATCCTATCATCCTTCCAATTTCATGTTTTCTTTTTCAATATAGAGTCATATGACTTGAGTGATGGATGGAAAACGATTCCCTTTCCTAGTATGAGGAGATGTTTAGTCTCTATCTCGAAATTAGAAATGTTCATGCTTGTTTTCTTTTGTTTGTTTTATGTTTTTTGGGGTCTTCTAATGAAGTTAGCTGCAGCCGTTGTGTAAGGGAGAGAGAAATAAACATAAGGTACATACTTGAGAGCCTTATCGTACATAAATACACTATATTGCTTTATCACTTTTTTCTCCTTTACTCCTCATTATTCTCTCTCTCTCTATCCCTCCCCCTCTCTCTGTCAAGATACATACACATGCACACACACGAATAAACAGAAAACGTAACATTGGTATCGATATATCAGCGTTTTTCAAAAACATGTTTCTTATAAAAATCTGATGTTTTTTTTAACTGTAACTGAATAGCCGCCCTTGAAAATATCACCCGGATAATGAAACCAATAATCCATTATCTCATAATCAATGTGTCGAAACTTACCTTGAGATAACGACTTGAATATGTTTCAATCTCTAACAATACATTTGAATATCCTCAGATGATTACTGATAAAAAGTCCGTTATCGATATAATATTATGAAATATTACAACCTACAAAATTTCGATGTTGAAATCCTCAAGAAAACTAATCAACGTCTAATCAAGCATGAGATTCATAGAGATTTGCTTTCTAACAAATCAAATAGCATAAGCAACACATTTATGGACTAACTTGTTCTTGTTATTTTACTGCTGTTAATGTTCCTGGATGTGCTAAATATTACAAAGAAAACATTTGCTTCACTTTATTGCTTGCATTTTTCTCATTCTGTAAGTCAGTGCAAAATCATGGGGTCTCCCAGTATGACTTTATCCTTCCGCAGGCTGGGTGGTAATTATTCTCCAAAACTGATTCCCGACTGTGCTTACATTTTTAGAGAAGAGGGACGAATGGATTCTTGCAATTCTAAAGAACATTCGTGGAAACAATGTGTTCTAGACGAAGTTTCAATTTGGCCCACCAATTCCATTCTTCATGCCAATAACTATTAGGCTACAACTCACCTTTCTCTTTTCTACTGGCTCAACTGAAAAGGTGCAGAATATCAGGGTCGTAGAGTTTAATGGCTTGGGTTAATCATGCATCATCTTTCCCAGTACTTTTCCCGAATTGATTTGAAATAAACTGCATGAAGTCAGGCTAAGCACTTTCCTCTTTCGATTAATTAAAAGCAGACTGAGGAGGGATATTTATGAGAATAATGGATTGTTATATCAGCAATAGGCGGTCAAATTGATCAACCTTCTGCTGCAGGACGTTATCTGAGACGATGCTGTTTGTTCCGGCATTTACATGTGGCGTGTATTGAAGCGATGATTTGAATGGGAAATCAATGCTGGTGCACAGAAACACTGTACCATTCAAAGTGAAATTCGAAAACCATGTACACCTTGAAAAGTTGGTTCAATAATCTTCAACTTCCCATATTTAAGAGACAAGGGAATGGGGATTAAAAAAGGGCTAAGCACAAATGGAAGGATGGTGGGGAGTTAATGAAAAACGTACAGGAAAGATTGAAAAAGAGGGAAAAGGTTTTGATGAAGAAAGGAGTGTGATTGCCAACGACCGAATAGCAAGTTTCACAATCCACTGCTTTATCCGGAAGGTTTATTTACACAGAAAGAAAAAGATTTGATTCTGAACGTTTCCTTATTTGTGACTAGAAGAAAAATCAATCCCGATTTTAAATTAGATCTTTATTTTCAAACTTCTATTTGCCCCGGAATTCCTTTCAAGTTTAAATTTCTGGCTGCTAAGATAAAATAGCACAAAAATGACGACATCACAATGCCGTCATCATAAACTGAATGAATGCGTTCATTATTGTTTCAAAATATCGATGTTAAATCTCGGGTTGACGATCAGTACTAGCTTTGGTCAGAGCTTAGTCTAGGATCTGTATACTGAGGTTTTAATATCAGTGAATATAGGCTTGGCAGGGTTTTGCATTTTCTGTATGCTTCTTAAACTACGATAATCGTTTGTATATGTTTATTTGGTTTCATTCAATTATTCTGAGTTCTGTCTTTTCATGATTTGCCCGCATCTCTTAGTGATTCAAGTGCTTTTTTGGAATCAATCCAATCAAGAACCTGATTGATGGCAGGATTCAAACACAAATTGAACGTGTTGTATAAATGCATTGCATCTCAAGCCATGAATTACACGGCTTAAGCTCAGATTCAGCTGATCCAGTGTCGTCAGACATAATGAACAATTATTCAAAGAGATCAAATCGAAGCGGTTATTATAACACGATTTCACTTAGGTTGAGTATCATAACACAATATTCTATAGCTATATACTCCTTTTCACAATCTTCCTAATGATAAGAAGTTTTTATCAGAATCAGGTCGTAATTCTACAGGTATGAATACACAGCGTGGTGATAAATGAAGGATAAGCCATCAATGATGTAAAATTATGATTTAGTCAGGTCAGCGTTCAGATACCGCCAAATTTCATAGTTTCTTTTGGTGCTGAATATCTACAAACTATACAAATATTATTCAATCAATATGAATTCATTTTAGATCATGCCTTCAATTTGTTAAACTAACAGCATTTTAAAAGAAGGTTTTAAATGTTACGATGTAATTTTCATTATTGCGTTTATTGTTTCATCCATTACACCTACACAAGCTCTTCTACCGATTTATCATGCAAATCTTAAATATTATCTGCAATTCCATGTTAAATCAAGTACGTTAATTAGTATTTTTTACCATTGTCTTCATCATTATTGTTTCCATATATTTTCAATGAAAAGAACTTAACTATTCCTATATCATTTCAATAATTTAAACTAGAAACTCGTGTCACAGGTTTTTTTCCCCCCAGAAAATCTTAATAACAACTGATGTTGGTCATATACTTTTAACAATCAATTTGGATCTTACTTTTAAAATGAAAAAACTTTATGAATTTGATGGAAGGAAAAATGGAATCGGAGAACTAACAAAAAAATGAATTGACGACGTTTGAATGTTCAAATCAAACATTATGGTTTTGCTGAATAATATACAACTGCGCATTTGCACAAACATTTGTATGCACTTATGTAACTTATCAATATATATATATATATATATATATATATATATATATGTGTGTGTGTATATATATATATATATATATATACATATATGTATGAATTAAGTCGTTTTTTGTTGCCGTGCATTGTCTTTTTTTTTTTCAAATAATCTTATTCACTTTCATGTTTTCTCAGAAAAAGTGATTTCGATAAAGATAAAGCCATTTCCATGAAGACAGTCATTTTAGGAATATTATGTGGCAAAAGTTATTTCGTTATGATTTGAGAAATAATGAAGTATTATATAAAACTGAAGACTATTTCAATTGGGTAGTACTGTATTTTGTGGAGTGAAAGAGGTCTATAAATAAGGAGCACTGGGATTTAAACAACCTTCGTTATTAATTATGAAATAAATTGCTGACAATTTCTCCGAATTGACAAGATTTATCTGACATTTTAAGATTGACATTTCAAGAGGAGGAAAATAAATGCGTGTGTGTGTGGGGGGCTGTATTCGATGTTCTTATGGTGCACTAAATGAGTAAAAAATAAGTGTCTATTCGTGTATGTATCCGTGTGTGTGCGTGTGTGTGTGTGTGTCTGTGTGTTCGTATGTATGAGTGCGTGTGTGTTCAAAAGAATGTATCTTTCTGAAAATGGCATACAAATGACTGAAATGAGTAAAGGAACTTCATCATGTATTACATGTTTTGAATTCTCTCAGAGATACAATATTATCATTATCAACAAATAAGTAAATGAAATTGAAACTGAAAAACTATCGTATTAAAAGTAAAGACCACATCAAGAATCGGGTAACCAGAACTTATTTCCCTTTATATTCCCAATTTTCATATCGAATAAGTCGTACAATTAAATAAATGACTTTGCAGCAAGATTTTCCGTCGTTCATTATTGAAATTGATTTTCTGATCCTGTTGTTTATTCTGACCTAGAGAATGATGACCAGAGCTAAAACGGTGATTGATACTACGAAACGAAAAGAGGGTAAAAATAAAAGTAAAATCAATGAAGAAATCATCAAGTAGATGTTTTGAAATGCAATTTTTTGCTTGAATCATTTGAATTAATCTGGAATTAGAATAGTAATGATGACGCTGGTTTGATTGCAACTCTTTGAAAGGGCTTGACCAGTTAGTGGCACAAGTGCTGAAAATGTTTTTAAAAAAAACAGAGATCTTTTTTAGGTTTTAAAAAGTTTCCATGTTGCAAAAATAAAATAAAAATTTTTGAGCATCCTTATATATATGTTTTTCTGTTGTTTTCTCTTTTCTTATAATGTTATTTTCAAGAATGGAGACTTATGACTGTTTCGAAACCACTTCTTTACAGTAAGTAAAAAGAACGGGAACAGCTGTGCACTAAACGTTTTTCAATGTATTTTGAGATTTCTTCTCAATGACTGGTATCTAGGATAAGTTTGATACAGATCGCCCGAATAGTTTCCCACTTTTGAATTTTTGGGATGAGTTTGCAAATTTAATCCCTAAACTATATCTGGTACTCCTGCAAAATTTTTATTTAGATTAGCCATGTAATATCCGAGTTATGAATTTGTCAGATCAATATCAGGGCTGTAGGGGTTGTTTATAAGAATTGATCAAATTGAAACTTAAGTCACTCCTCCATGCTTCTACAAAGTTTCAACAAATATCATCGAGATATTGTGTGTCCCCAGGATGGAGCATCATTTTACCATGTACGTATATTGCAAAACCGGAACTTTTTGTCTACAAAATTGGTTGAATACTGTATTTTTATTCAGAAAGACGACACATTTAAGCAGAGGTTCATTTCATTTAGTTCTGCCATTTTAATCCACGTCAATATAATATAAAATTGTATCTGCTTAAAACAATACTCAATATTTCCCGGGAAAATGATTATATCATATGTTAGATTTGACAAAAGACGGACTTACCGGCGTCGCAAATATTGATATTTTTCTCGGGGACACATGAGCATTAATTTTGAAGCGTAAAAACATCTCCATCTAAACATGAAATAGGTTTGATACCGGATGAATAAATTGAGGTTTTCTTTGTTTGAGATTCTTTTCTATTCTTGTTATGGTTTATATCTTTATTCAAAATTATTGGTTTGAATTCTGTAAAATCAAATCGTTCCAATATCGTGATTTCATTCCGTAATATCAGAACATTTTCAAAATGTATTTTCCCCATATTGTATTCCAGTTGGATTTTTTCGAATTATAGTTTCCCCTCATTTTTTGTGTGAGTTGGTATGTATGAATTGGTATTTATGAGAGAGAGACAGAGAGACAGAGACAGACAGAGAGAGAGAGAGAGTAAATGTATGAGTTGGTATGTATGAGAGAGAGAGGGAGAGAAAGAGAGAGTAAATAAATGATTACTTTTTGTTTCATCTGAATTTTTATCAAATATTGATTGAACTTGCTATAATTGGAGACCCCATTGTTTCCAGTGATGAACAAGATTTATCTTAAATAGAGGATATTGGACTTTCAAGAGAAAATAAATCAGAAAGTCACAGAATTATTTGTATGGATACACATTAACGATGTATAGATGGTAAGAGGGAAGGTCTCCGATCAAGAGAAAGAGGCAAACCAAAAGAATCTCAAAGACGAATAAACTGGAAAAAAGTAACTGTTTTGATATATTATCTGGGTTGGACATTGCAATAAAAGCAATCCATCCCCTCGGATTAAGTTGAGGTTCCAGTTGACATCTGAAGAAGGAGGAAAGAAAGTGGAATAATCAAAGCTTCCTTACTATAACAGCCATGCCAAGGACAATGTTGCAGATAAAACAGTGAATAATCCAATTACAATCAGAAAGATCTCGGTCTCTCTGTTGGATTGTGTGCAGAAGGATTACTCCAATCTAGCAATAGGACAAAACTGACAGTTGCTCTTTATATTAATCAGGGCTCGAGGCAAAGCAGCAACGTGTTTGGACAACGATTTTCAATGTAACCGAAGTAAATTTAAAAAAAAAAAACAGATGAAAAGACTTCTACCAATAGATATACATTTGAATTTTATGAAAAGTAGATGTTCAATGAATCTAAATTGGCAACATTGGAGAAAGTAACAAGACTTGTGCAAGGTTATAGTTTTGTACGGTCGATGGAAATCCATTTCACATAAGAATTCTTGTAGATTGCTCAACACACTTTGAGGTCCGGACCATTCAAAACCATTTTATTGGAATGGGAACTTCCAAATGAGTTGTAAGTAATTATTTCGTGTATTCATAAGAAAATGTCTTAGTCTACTCATTCAAAAAAAAATTCATTTTTTTTTTCCTTTCAAAAATCGTATTTTTTATTTCTTTTACTATATTCCTTTCAAAATCTCTGACTTGTCAGTAAACAGGTTAAAAGCAAAAAAAGTTCCAAATGTAATTGATTTATTACAAGTTGTCCTTTTGATCATTGCTGCTCAACACGATGCATCTGTAGGGGAGATAATATTGAAAGTTTGACAATATTCCAGCAAGAACAATTAATTAAAATCTTTGTTGTTTGCTGGAAAAGGAACATCTATGATTCCTGCGAATATTAGAGGCCTTTCACAGTTGAAATTACCGACTGAATTGACGAAATGTGTATTGCACTCTGCTCGAATGGATATTGGCAAGAAATTTAGATTTCCCCCGATGTTATTGAATATTCTAAGTTGATATTAACGTCAGAAATTACACAATACCTGCACCAAATCAATCCATAATTGGTTGGAAGGGAAAAAGGAATCGAAACCATTCGATATAATGAAAAAAAAAGCCCTACCACAATATTTATAAATTCTATACGCACAAATTAATGTTTAACCTGACAGTACATAAACTATTCTAGTCATTTGGTACTAATATATGAGAGTATTGCATCGGCCCCCGGGTCCGATGTGAGGGTTTTAAATCTGCCTCGCAGTACTGGATGGGTTAAAGTCTATAGCCACACAAAAGAGATGTAATACATCGAAACAGCTGTGTGTGGTTGATACAATGAATAATTCTCCTCTATTCAGGGTTGATCACTCTTTAAATTAAGTAACTCATCCATTGTAAGCTTATGCTATGCTCTTCAATAGGAATCGAGCTCTCTAATGGATGAGGAGTTTCTGCGTAAAAATGGATATATTGATTAAATTCAACTTTACTGACCACCGAGTTCCGTAGTCCAGAGGTAGGATATCGGCCTTCAGGTCCGATGTGGGTGTTTCAAATCTTTGCAATTCAATGATCGTCACTATATCAACTAAACTACATGCTGTCAGTTATGCATTTAGCATCTCAACAATGAATCATGCCCCCCCCCTGTCCTCACCAGAAGAATCAGTCATGAATCTAAGCTCTATGGCGACTACGTTCGTTTTGTAACGTTTGTAGCCAATCATGTTACGCATGCTCATATATCACTCGTCATTCCTGGTAGACTAGACAAATAACATGCTTGAAATCCATTGAATATAAACACCAGGTCATAGATAGGAAGGAAATTTAAAGAAAGATTTCGAATTTGGGGTACAATGTTGACGTAATTGTACATTTTGCTGTGAGGTGTAACGACTTAATACTATTCTGAACCTAGCTGTAATTTAATTTCTCTTTCGTTTTACCTATTTATGTCAGGTAGGAGATCCGTGTCATCCATCGGAAAGGCTGTTAGAAGCAAACAGATGTTTTACGTTGTAGTTCTCTGTTCCTTCGAGAAAGAACATCTACGTAAATCAGAGCTCGTGTTTTTTGCGTTTCTAATGTGGCAAAATTTCTTTGAAGACCATCACTGATCTGGCTGACCTCTCGAGAGCCAAAATTACCCCGCGAGAGTCACCCAGTCAATGTAAGTCATCTTACTCGTCTGTCATGCCTACAATTGTTAACAGATGATTTGAATATGAAAGACTTTTTTCACAAATTACAGTCTTGTTTTGTCACGGTTGAATGAAAAGAGTAAAAAATGTTTTCCACGCTTGGAGGAAGGGATCAACTTTAAAATGACCGACAATTCTTTTCTTCAGTTGGGATCATATATATATATATATGTATATATGTTCAAGGAAATTGCCTGAGAGATATTTACTAACTGCATACAAAGTGGTAACCATGTTTGAGATGCTGCAGTAACCATTCGAGTAAGAGAGTCTGCTTTAGAAATTTGTTTCAATATTCTGGAATTCAACTAATCTTCTTACGCTGTTTTTAAATGCTAAAGCGATGGGATTACCATGCGACGGGGACTGTCGAGAAGCAAGAGTAAGGAGATGGATTCTCACAGTATCAAACTGGAAGATTATCATGAATAACTTTTGCATATTATGGGAATGATATTTTAATGTAGAGGAAATATATAGCCAAAATTCAAAATATTTATTTGATTAATCATGCAAATTGTTGTCCTCGCTAAAGAACAAGCTTCTGGAAACTATTGCATGAAACTTTGGATCAGTTGCTAACTTCTTTCTCTGACATTCATAAATTTATGATTTTTCTTTCAATTATTAAACTAAATGCTCTGTTTTTGAGGCAGTGAAGTTTATGAGACCCATTCATGTATAGAAAATAATTCTAAAGAAAATTATACAATAATCTGAGGTGCTTGTCCAGTGAGACTCATGATTGCTCACTTTTTGTAAAAAAAAAAATCAACTAATTTCTCCCTGACTTCTACTTTCTAAGTGTTCATGGATCACAGTTGAAAAAGTCATCAAAGAGAGACTTGATCCAATGAGACCTGTCATCATCCTTGTTTTTCCTAACTTTCCTCTGATTTCAATTGTTTCAGTTTGGTACATAACAGTTTGGTATACTACTCAATTTTAGTTTTATGAAATCGATTCGAAGGCAAACAACTGATTTAAATATGCTGTAGGCTTTAAATTGGTGACTTTCTGGACTGGAATCAAAACACAAAGAGCTGAATCATCAGAGTCTACGTTCTTGGAATTAAATCAATCATAGCCACCACTTAGAGTAATTGCTAAAAATGGCCCAAAGTGCAAATGCTGTCTCCAACTAATTGCAATAAAACTAAATAACATGAACAACAATCTCAAATCGGTGTTCATTATCGGTGGGAGTAATAGACGCACGGAACAGCCAAACTTGAAAGACGACCACATCCAAGAATATGAACATTTTGAAAAAAAGCTTAATTTTGAAATCCGGTATTTTGACGAGACATTCAAAAGTTATATCAATCCCACTCAAATGACGCAAGTGACCCCAAAACACGTATCAGATTTATCAAATGCATTTAAACTAGCTAAGCTTGTTTCGCTCTTCCTCCCCCTACCTCCTGAGGGATAACATAACCTTTTTCATTTCATCTCTATTCATACGGTAACATTCACACTCAGTCTCATTAGCAGCTATCAACTGAATTTGCCGTTAGTATTCTCAGCAAAGTGACAGTCCAAATGATTTATATTAAAAATGTCACATATTTGAAGAGGACTGACGCCAATGAACCCACCTCACACACACACACACACAAAAAAAAAATGATTTAGCACTTCTGTCTGTTGGTTGAAAATTATGTGAGATTTGAAACTATCTTCAATGTTAAACCTGATTCTTGTCATGAGACCTCCCACGGTAGCAAATGAAAGGCATTTGCAATATTCAAATTGACTTGTTTCTATCACTTGGTCATGTTCTAACGTCAGTAAAAGTTCAGTTCATTCTACCCAGTGGATTTAACGTCGGCGTAATTGTTTGTTCCTAATATGCGGATCCGTATTTTGAGCATTGAACGAGTCTTTCCAATTTGTCTTGTTTCGAGAACAAAATCGATCAGATATTTGTCATCAATTAGGGGAACGCTTTTTTTGTAAAATTGCGAAGGCGAATCGTAGGGATAAAAAGATTATCTGACGTAGAACAAATAGTGCTAATTTAAGAGTCCAGCAATGTTTATAAAAAAAATATATGTCTTTATTCTACAATGAACACCACACGATTGTCCCATTTTATATCTTGAATACATTTTTTAGTATGAACAGATAGTTTATGGGTAACTTTTATATTCATATATCAATGTAGCAATGAGTTAATATGCGTCCTCAGTCATATATATGTGCTGTCAAGCAGTAAACTTTGATAACACTTTGGTTGAGACATGAATTCAACAAGGTCTTCACATTGATTAGATTATAACTTTAAAGGAATGCCATCGATGTGATGCGTCGAGATACTCAAATCAGGTGATTAATATGCTTTCTAATCCACTGAGACAATTTCACACAACTGAAGATGAAAGTCAGCACCTAGATGTCAAAGTCATATTTCATATTACACCTGCAAGAATAATAATTAATTCGAAGAGGACGGTAAATAATTGAACCGCTGAGCTCAGGCTTTGACCTTTCTAAATATCTCAGCTGCGATGTTCATCGTAAGAGGCAATCAAATAAAGCCACATCATTTCTTCTCTCAAATTCACGTGATGTTACAGATTTCAGAATCTGGTGATTGAATCTGCCTCAAGTTGAGTGAGCAATGGGTCGTTAAATATAAATTGTGCGTTTCTTTTCAATAGTAGACAGAAGTTTGAATAAATATCGGAAAGAGATATTTGTATAATAAATGTGTGACTCTTTTTAAGCAGTAACTTTCCTAAGGGTATAAGCAAGGATAAAGGCTCTGCATCATTGGAAACTTTTTTGAAAATCTGTAAAAGATATGCCAGGTGAATCTGAAGGATGTTACAGTAATTTGAATCACAATTCTCTTCCATAAATAACACTAGCACTTTCATAGAGTATAACATTCAAATTGTATCGGACCAATTTCCCAATTTTTTTTAACCCTTATCATTACATTTGAATGATGTTGTTGCTGATATAAAGGCCCAAGAAAGTGTTTGAATCATCGTTCATTTGCTGTTAGTTACTGTTCTAGATAATTCCAGGTTTATGTCTCTCTTGATCTTTATTACTGGTATCCATATGAGGGGAAAGACAAAAGAAAAACGGCACATATAACGATGGATTTCCTATACTGATAACCCAACGGAAAAAAACCTGATGATCAAGCGTACACAACCAAAACAGAAAGAAAGAACTTGGAGACATTAATTCAGCAAGGGGACTATCTTACTTCAACACTCACACCCACACACGCACATACCCCCACACCCACCCACATACGTCACTTTGAAGAGTAAAAGAATTCCTGATCAATGATTCTTTCATATACGCGTTTTGATTGTAGCTGTGCACATAATTAATACCGTTAACTAGCTCTGAAAGCTGACTCAAAAGACCATCAATAATTTAAACGATCAAAAGCTATATTTCTGCATTTAACCCTCCAGATTATTATGCAACCATGATGACACTAAAATGCTGAGAACTACTAAGACTTCAAATTAAAGCCTGTTGTCGGACTAACCTTGCAAACTGCGTCCAGGGTAGCACTTCCCCATAAAACTACTAAGGGAGGTTAGTGACTCGTTACCTTCAGTTGACGTATGTCACTGTTAATTCTGGCTTAGGAGAGGTATCTCTTCGAGAAGAGTATCAAATGTGAAGATCACAAAAAATCTACGGAGAGTGACCTGGTGTTTTAGTAAAAACACTACACAACAAAGCGAGTTCTTATAGAACCAAAAAACATTTTGACAAAATATTTTCTCAACTCAATCAACGTGGTTTGATGCAGAGTTTATCAGGGTTTTTCAAGTGATCAATTGACATTCAATCTTCTCCAGAGCTAATGTTATTAGGTAGCATGAATCAAATTTACTGAGAGCCGAATCATCCAATCTTAAAATGTAGACTTTTTATATTCGCCTACAACTGGAAACGATGTTTCTCTCTTGTTCTATTTTGTTCCTACTCACTCTCTTAAGTTTACCTCCTCTCTCAAACCTCTTGCTAAAAGGCACAAATATATCTGGCTGAGATCCCTGAGGGTAAATTTAAGATTAACATTTTTCCCAGATACGATTTGATTGGACTGGTCAGAAACACGCAAGCAAGTGAAGCTTCTCCACTGGACGATGGAACAGTGTCTTTCTTTTCGGGTCCTCTTGTTTTTTCTCTGCTTGATATCTTATAACACATCAATAGTTACGAAACTAATTTTGGTATATAAAAAGTGAATTCAAACGAGGCGAGAAACTCATTTCAGACTGCTTAGTTCTATATTACAATGCAATAGCAGTCTTTTTTAGACAGACTCACGTAAAGAAAGAAATATTTTGGTAATATATCTAATGAAAAGAATATCGTGGATCATATTTAGGTCAGAATTTCAGCGTCACAGAGAGAAAAATACGCAGGTGGAATAAAAAAGAAAGTACCATTTGAGTCGAAATAATTTCATGACTGATGGATGTAATACATCGACTAATCAGTTTAATGTTAATGGTGGCTTCTTTCCTGAATTGTAAGTTTTGAATTGTGCCGTAGGTCTTGTTACACGTTGCATGTTCTTGGAGACTTCCCAAAAGATGAAATCTGTAAAAATTATATCGAGTGATTTTGCCCGCCATTTGGTTATACCACAGCGTGCCAGTTAGTGATTTTCCAAATCACATTCACGCTAGTGTTGCACAACGCGGCCTCAACCCCCGGCCAGAATGAGCTTTATGTTTGAAGCATCATGTAAACTTTTTGGGTGATGTGTTATCTCAAGAGATGTTTTCCGTCGATGAGCTAAAACGTGAACATCTTGTTCGTTCAACAAATGACATGGAGTGTTTTCGTCACGTTTGAAAGAAACATGCTTTTTCGTTATGCTTGCGAGTTGTATAACTTTTGTTAGACAATCTTTGAAAGCGGTCCAGTCTTGTTTACGGGTAATTTGTGCTCTTGAGTGTTTGAATGCGCACACCCACACATACATTCTTTTATGAAATAGGGAACACACAACAGAGGACGTTACTATGATCAAACGTCTTTTAAGACTTGAAATGATCAAGAAAACTCCACTGGGCCCTATGTAAGTATTTAACCTCTCTTCTGAAACTGGATTGTACTTTAAAGAGACCAATTTCTCAAATCCAGCAAAATAATTCTAAATGCAAGCAGAGCCACGCATAGCACACACACGCATCCCCCATATATATATATATATATATATATATATATATATATATATATATATATATATATATATATATATATATTGCAAAAAATATTTCAGCTTTACACACTGGATGCATGAAAATGATAAAGGGTAAAAAAGAATAAACATATTATTCTGTATTATTTCACTCATCAATTTCCTAATAACTGAGGAGGTAATCCAATTGTTTTTTTAATGTTTTACACGGAAGTTGATATGATGCAATACATAATACACTATACATGTATGCTTTTTTATGCTACACATCATTTCTGTTTTGGAAACAGTGGTTCACCCATGTAAGTTACTTACGACATATGTGATGATGCTGGATCAATACGTGTAAGAACAAACATGAATTGTTTTTGGTGTCCCTTTTATTGGATGTTTACCCGTGGAAACAATTAATGTGTTACTTGGCAATTCGTGTTCAATCCTACGATATGCTCAACTTCCAATCAGAACAAAAGGGAACAAGGGCATTCATGACAGTAATGGTGATTGGGATAGTAATAACCCGGAAAACATGACAGAAAGCATTGGGGAAGTCAGGAACCTTGCATTTATCAAAATGATACAACAAATTGCTGCTTATAGATTGCCATGAGCCATCATCATTAGAGTTAGAAAATGCGATACACGAGCTTCCGGTTACCCCTTGATTTGAAGGGGCACAGGACCTGCGCTTCATTCTTTCAACATACATTACCATCGGGATTTTAAATGATGCAATTAAGGAACGCCATATTTTCCCTTTTTTTCTATGCTTCATTAGCATTTAATATTTCTGGCTAGTTCCTGTTCCTATGATGCATGAGAAAGGTCGGATTTTGTGGTTGTTGCCTTAATAGTATTGTATGATTTTTCAACCGTCGTTTGAAACTGTATGTTTGAAGCATTTTGGTTACTCTTCATTAATTATGCCAATATTTCATACCTCAGTTAGTTATGAAATTTCAGTCAATATATCTATTATCTCCTTTTAATATATATATAAATGTATATATATATGGAATATATATATATATATATATATATATATATATATATATATATATATATATATATACATATATATATATATATATATATACATATATATATATATACATATATATATATATATCAATACACACACACACACATATATATATATACATACATATATATATATATATATATATATATATATATATATATATATATATATATATGTATACATATATATATATATGTTATTTCGTCATCAGCAGACAGCTGTTTCGATGTATTACATCTCTTCAGTGTGGCTATAAACTTTCCATAATCCCATCCATTGAAATCTTCAGACCGGAGACCTCTGTCTGACTTCTTTCCAAAGTTTTCTACATTAATATTGTGTTTGAATTGACTTCGGGATATCATTAAAACGGTATCATCACTTGCATGACATGATAGTTGAAAGTGCAGAAGAGTTGCTGAATATACACCCGTGTGGACCAACGTCCATTAAATATTTTATGTGTATGTATAATTGAAATTCAATAATATTGGGATGAATCACTTGATGCAACATAATACTACAATGATACACAATTGGCCATGTTTAATTAGTACTATGATGAGTAAGTGTCTCGGAACACAGGGTGCCAAAAGCGTGCGGGCATCCCTTACCAGACATGACTATAGTCTTATCTCTATACTATGCTCAATATTGCAAGACAAAATCCTATCCACTACTGCAAACCAAATTAGGTTGCATGCAATGAAAATTGAATAAATGGTATATCACAATCATCAACCACTAGCAACAAAACATGAGCGAATGAAAACATACAGAAGTCTATCAAAATAAGCTGTGTTTTTTCTTGCAGGGGTCAAATCTGCTTATTCACGAAGGAAAACATGTCGGTACTGCGGAATTCATTATGCGTTGACGTCTCATCATTCAATTTTTTCTTGAGACAGCCTTTGCCAAATTCCTGTCCCATCTCAGTAGATAATTGCATTCTTACTGGTAGAGAGATAGACGGGCAATTGATTATTTCATTGGGTCGGCTCATGTGGGAATATTGATAATGATTACTCTTTTTCTCCAATTCTCCACTTGGAACTTATTCAGTCTGAACGATTCACAAAATATCAAACAGCCGAATGTACTATGCTACAAATAAAGAACAGAGAACTCGTGGAGAGCATCTCTGTGCCGTCATCATTGCCACCAGAAACTAAAGAAATACATCAGTGTATATGTAGTTCAGACGCAGATGTGTATATATTAAAAACTGTATTGTAGATCCACCAACAAAACTCAATCAATTATTTTATAAGTCTGGGGATAGTTTTTGTACAAGATGTTATCCGTTTTTAATGTCATTGACAATTAATGATTCTAATGCCAGAACTGTCCAATTTATGTTTTTACAATTTGAATAACTCAGGCAATCAATTAAACAAATGTTAAACATTATATACTGATGGAATAGGAAATCACAAAGGGTAGACAAATGTGTAGAGATGTATTTGGATGATCATTATTCTTTTGAGTAAACAGAATGAGTTGAATCTCTAATTTTTCTGAATGGACTGTTATATAACCAACCATACATTTTCCTTTACAGGTGATAAATGAGAAAGCTATACATCACTATCCACTCGTTGCTGTGACTTAACGGATAGCAACCTCACACCACTGAAAAATTCAAAATATAGAAGCAACTGCATTTATGCCAGGAAAAACCCATAGCTACCTATGCTTGTTTAAGAATTTGAAATTCTCACCTTTACCCCCCCCCAAAAAAAAATGGAAAAAAACAAAACAAATAAAAACGACAGAATAAATCTAAAGAATAAATGAAATAGCTGTAAAAACCCGGCACCACTCAAAATATCGATTAAACAAAATGTATGCCCAACTTACAGGTGTAAAGAAAGCAACCTCTATAACTATCTTATTCTTCCTATTGATGATAACTATAATAATAGTAGCAGTATTACTATCAACATTATCAATATCATTCGTCCGGCCTCTTTATGAACAACTAAATCAAATTCTGATGATTATCTTACATATATTGAAGCAACTAGCAGAAAATATGAAAATAATTGAACGTAAACAACTGAAATAATATAAAAGTGGATCTTAACTTTGCTGAGGGAAATGATTAAGATAAAAAATAAATAGTTCCTGATAGGAAACCAACCACAAAAAGTAAATGGTTCGACCACTCTGATGGAGATATTGTCTGTTATATCTAAGTAATTTTTCAAGGTCAAACATAAATCTGCTTCCCCTGTGTAAAATGTTTAAACAGGGACCAACAACTGAACGGGGAAAATAATATCATAAAAGATGTATGTATTCATCCACCCCAACAAAAAGAAGACTACATCCTAAATAAGGATCAAAATGAACCAAATCATCCAACTGAAGAATTCCAAACAAGAGAGAAAAATGATTGTGTTTGCGTAGCAAAGCCTCTGCTCAATCATATATCAGCTCAACTCTTACTTGACTCGATGTTGAATGTAGTGTATTTATGTAATGATATTATCACACGTAGGATATTGAATCACTGATCCTTTCAACGCACGCACACACACACACACACACACACGCACAAACACACACACACACACACACACACACACACACACACACACACACACACACACATATATATATATATATATATATAAATTGTTCAAGGACTTGAATGTATATAGAGATTTGAAAATTGTACTATTACCATAATGATGTTATTCAACATCTTTATACGATTAGTTTATACGCAAATATGCCTATGGTACGCCTGTTTATACCAATGTAGTGTTGGAATACCAGATGGTGAACATGCTATAGTGCAAGTGTCCCAGCAGAATGCACACTATAGAAAGGATTACCTCAAAAATCACATGTTCGAGGAACACAAACTATCATTCGTACGTGTAAATCCAGGAAAAGTTGTGGTAGTATTCCGAATGTTAATTGAATTGGAAAAAGCTGCAAAAGGTCATGGAAATATTTGCTGTGGGGTCGATGTTCTATTCGTAGAAATAAAACGAAATCAATCGTGGAAGGAGTTTTACTCTTGCTTTCATTTTCTCTATCATTGTTTCTCTCCACCAACACCCCCTCTCTCTCTCTCCCTCTCTCTCTCTCTCTCTCTCTCTCTCTCTCTCGTTCCATTACGATTTTCAATCAAGGCTTTTTCGAAAAGTAGGAGAAGCAGCGGCGTCTGTCTCAAATGAAAGATCAGCCACCCTGGCACGGTCCCCGGTGCTCCAGGGTACCCTTCTATTGTGTAAGATTGTGAAGAATCTTCATCGATGTCAGACTTTTCGTTAACGTTACAAAACAAATGTCGCCTTTAATAGGAAATGCAGAGGGAAGAAGCGGAAGAATTCAATCAAGACACGACGAACTCTTCTTTCTCTCTGCAGATTCTTTCTCCTCGAAACACGTGATCGTCAAAGAGAGAGAGAGAGAGATATAGCTTTGATTATCTGATGTCTCTACCCAAATTCATTATAAGTAATTGAGTGTAATCGTCGGAGGCTTTTTCTTGAAACTCTTCCTAGTTTTCTGTCTTGATGAAAATTCAATCTAAAGCTGTATCAGGTCCAGGATGTTTTAGATAAAAATAACCTAACATATAGTAAAGTCTTCATATCCTAAAACTGTCCTCATCTATCATAGATATAATACTAGTTTGTGATCTGTTATCATAAACTGTTTCACATTGAACAATTTTTTAAGTATATTTTTTAGAGAATATATTCGTTCTCCTTTGCTTCCCCCACTGATTGATGGCATGTCAGCGCAAAATGTGAATTGGATCAATCATCTCTTTTCATTTGTATCGAGAAACCAAGTAATAAGAATTCCCAATGACTACCAACCGATTTTTCAAGAAACTTACAATCGAAAGAAACAGATGAATTTACTTTAGATGAATAACAGCTAATTTGGAATGAGATGAATGATAAATTCATTTGAGAATATTTCGAGTAAATAAACGTTGTTGATGAAAAAGATTACAGCCAGGATGATTAATGACTGAATCCACCCAAATTCGAATGAATGAAATGTTAGATGAATATGATAGATATGAAATAGATGAATAATTCTGTTGCAACAATTCTTTTTGATCTTTTCTAGTCAAATTTTTCATTAATAATGATGAAGTTGTATATAGAAAAATAAGTAGATTGTATCAGTTTATTTGATTCAATAAGATCCACATCAGAAAGTTATACTGGTGTAAAGTAAATAGCTTCAGTGTAATCATCAATTACTTGTAAAAGAAAACGGTAAACGAATCAATATGAAATGAAAATGAAAAGTTTAATTGATCACTAAACGAAAAATAATATAATTTCATATAAATCTATGAGAACACATTTAACTTGAAAGCAATTAGAACATGAGTACGACTACCAACGCCTTATATTCTCAAAAAAAATAATGAATATCAGTCTATATATTGCTACAATGGATGGGAGTGTGAAGGTATTTTTTTTTTCATACTACAGGTTAATACATACAATCTCCAAATATCAAAAAACATATTCATGTCAATTTAAAATGGATATCACGATCCACCTCAATGTTCTATTTGGTTTGCCAAAATTGAAAATGTATAGAGATATTGTGTGGATGCACATACATAGAGAATGCATCAATCACTTTAATTTTTTTTCTGCTGAGACAAAAAAATCAAATAAATAAGATCATATCTGTCACCTTATTCAAACTTTTGTTTCTTGTTGTTGCTTTGGTTGTTTTATCCGTACCTCCTTCCAATGTGTTGTGTAGCTCAAGAAAAGTTGCTAAAGGTCCACGAAATGATATCATAAATAAAACCGACTTTGTTCAATATTTACATTATCTGTTCTCTCCCTTTCTCCCTCCCCCTCTCTCTCTCTCTTTCTCTCTGTATAATACATATATATAATCCAGAAAGCTTTACAACATTAAACGTAAAACATTAAGATGAATATTTCCAAAATACTTGTCTGTCTACCTTCAGTCACCTATTTTCCGATATCTCTCAGTGCATTTTATGAAAATTTCTTCATGATATCCTAAGAATAAATGCACGGAAAAAATCTTCATGTTTATTATCCGCAAAAATATTCAACTGAAAAATTCGACAGTTATTTTCCACCAATTTTAAGGTTCATTTTCCAACGTTGTATGACGTAAAACTCCAATCAAATGTTGTTCTGTTTTCAACACCTTTGATCATCAAATAATGTATTTTAACGTACTCACTTGAAACGAAACTATTTTGTAGCCGGTAATAAAATTCCGATGGACGATTTTATTGATATACTCTAGTGATTTGCCACATGGGATTCCATGTTCGATCTATCAACCCGTCGAATAACCTATCAGTAAGTCAAATGAACCAGAGCCGGATGTTCTCCGATTTCCTTGGTTCCATTCAGTACAAAGATTTTTCACACTGGCAAGGGAATCCTTTTTTTTGTTACTCAGATCCCTGTAACACTGATATAATTGTATTTATTCCAACCACACTACCCATATATTATATTTCTATACTTTTATTAACATATTCGTTATTATTTCACTGTTGACGAGCTACGTTTTATCAGGAATAAATAGGATGTCTCAGCATGGCTTTATTATATTTTTTAAAAATCATGCACATTTAACTGACTTGATTGGCCACTATCAAAGCTATACAAATGATTTTTTCGTATGAGATCCATAAGCCTTAGAACTGTTTCTCTAATTCATTATATTATCATGAAAACAATGGATACTTCAGTTTCAAGTTGATCGGAACATGTTTTGATTGACGATAGTGACGCAAGCCTTCTCTTGGTAATTAGGATAGTTATTTAAAATTGGGTTCCAGAGAATCAATGACATAGTCGTATTTTGTCAAATTTTTTGATGATGACGAATTGACGTAAAAACAATTCCATTTTTCGTGAACACAAAATCTGAGCTCACTTGGCCAAAACTATTTCCTATTTTGACATGAATTTTCCGTGTATTCCAGTTTGTAGATGTCAGTTCAATGAATAAGAATGTCAGTTTTGCCACAAAATCCTTAAATATTTTCCTGTAATTACCCTAGAAATGAGAATTATGTCAGCCTAGAAATTTTCGAAAACTGCCGTTCGAGCCGATACAGAGTGTCAATTATTTACACAGTTAAAGAGAGTACGGACAGAAAACTTGAAGATAAACCAAAAAAGATAAAAGCAAAAACAAACATTCAAGCAAATATGGACAAATCTAATGGAAAATCAGAATTCGGAACGTTTGAACACTAACCACAAGCACGAGTGAGGAAATGAGTAAATGCCCGAACCACCACGTAGAACACCAATTGAATCATCTTCATAATTAAATGGAAAAATTGCTCGGTTGAATATATTTTGTTATAAATAACTTAAAATTACTGTTACAATTTTTTTCCCGGCATATCGACCCCTGATAAAGCACAAGTAGGCAATTTGTATCCTGCTGGTAGATACAGGTGGCAGTGGAATTTTGATTGGCCCTCGATATGTTCTTTATTTTTTTCTTTTAGATTTATGAAAATACTTGAAACTAAATTGCGTCTCAGCTGGATACTTTGATCATAATTAGAGTTTCTGCTTCAGTACAAATGATTTTGTTGACAGTATTCTTCATTGACTCATGACCGAATACGATTAAATGTACTTAAATGAATAATTTCTTTATTTAAAGATGTCATACAAATTCTTGGCTCAATATCCACTTTTTTATACTGTATTTAGCCTAAAAATTCGGGAAGGTCTTCAATTCCTCCCCTCAATTTTCGGTTTATTCATTAATAATTCGAAAAATTATTTTTCATGTTTATATATCGAACATCCTCAATACACATCTTTCCATGGGAAAGAAACACTCCAAAAGAGGTTTTCAATTATTTTAATTAATGATGAATATTCACAAGTATAAAGCTTTGGTGAAATTTGAAATCGGCCCCTGATTTATCATTCCAGCAGCTTTTGTAAACTTAAGAAGTTTTGATGGTTTATAGAAAAAGTAATCAAAGCTCTAAATCTACTTCCTGTGAGGATGTAGGTTGAATGTATACATATGGAGTAGGAAGTGTGGAATCAGACGTGTCTTCGATTGTGTGTTTCTGCAAGCAATTGAAGGAGACAGTGTTATTTCCATAAATCAAAATATTGAAAGAGAATATTTATTGTAGAGTCGTCTGTTCTGTAAGATCTTACCATTTCTATATCGAGGATATTCAGAGGATACTCGTATACTGCACAAACATTTCAAAGTGGTTAAAGGTCAGCAGTGTAATTCCAAAAGAAACCTATCGATCTTAAACGTCTGATTCTTCTCCTCATGGGCTTTCATTGTTAGAGGTTAACTTTGAAATGAAAGACTCTCGCCTAGACGTCTTGGCCGAATAATGTTAAGTCAAATTCATTCATGAACGCACAAGCCTATCAATAAGGTAATAGACGTTTCGTTGTACTGCGATTTGGCTCCAATTGTATGCTTTCGATGGAAGTAGTCTACGATGAACTTTACAGCAGTTGCCGTGATAACGGAAATCTGCTGTACTAAACTTCTATCTTTTCATGACTGCCGTAATAACGTTTTTTCTGCTTTGCTAAACCTTTATCTCTTCGTGGGCATTTCAAGAGTTTCTCTCTGAATTATATTAACAACTATCTTAAAATAACCTGTTCCCTCAGGTTTCTTTGTCTAGACGCTAACTTCTGATCTTGGCCCGGGACAATAGTAAATCCGAGTCTGGATGGTGCAAACCGCAGAAATTTACCAGAAAAAAAATGGGTAATCAAGTCTCTGAATATATTGCACTCTCAGGAAAGGCGTCCTGGTGTCTTTATTTGCGGTCATTAGTTACTTAGATGCACATTGATGGTCTCCAGGTCACTGTTTCATCTGATCGTAACAAAGACAAACAAAGTAATCGCACAAGCGGAGGTTTGATCCATCAAAAATGGTGCCTTGGCTGTTAAGATTGGTAATCTTCACTAAAACATATTCAACTATGTGATAAATGAAGTTGTTTGCCAAACCAAATACCTTGATAACATCATGAACGTTGAAAGCACACCAATCATTTCAAAAATGCTGATTTGATTTTTGTTTCTTTTAGTAGACATCCCCGTGGATCGTTGAGCCATCCTTTGAAGGACAATCGATGCAGTTTGATGTGACCCGAATGAACATTAAATGTAAAAACCTCGTTTTAACCTGATCTTCACACGTTTCAGAATAAATGCTTAAAAAAAGTACGTAAATAAATATGGTTATGAATAAATACAGCTGTACAGCTCTAGTTATCTCTCATGAGTAATTAGTTTTTGGTGACTGGGTGCAGGATCATGTAGATATGACCAATTTGCATCACCTATTCTTTTCAGTTGGCTTGACTGTCTTGTGAATTTAACATTTGAAATATCAGCGTACGTGTAAGTGCAGACAACGACACTTTGCGACGGTAAGATATTTGCTTATCCACGAGCCACAATGTGACATTCATACGGAAAGGAAAATATTTTTTTTCCATCCATTTCAAAGTCTGCAGATACCATGTGGGAAAATGGGCATGCATACTCGAGTGATAATTCATATATTTTCTGACTTTGAATAGGGGTGAAATTAGTGAAACATAAATTATTCTGTTCCAACTGAATTTTTTGTAATTTTTTTTTTTTTTGGCTTATTTCTTTTTAAAGGACCAAAAAAGACAAGATGGTTCGATATTTGAAGCAGTTATGCGTACAATGAATAAGAGACCTCAATAATTACAACCTCTTTCTGAGCCGGGTCTTCATTGTTTCCAGATAAATAATATTAACTTTTGGTGATTAGTGTGATTTCTTGTGAAGAAAGGAAGGAAAATTGTGCATTCTTTTCAAAGCTAGAAGCTCATTGGGTTATTTGCTCTTTAGTGGAGATCCTTTTTTTTTTTAGTTTGATATACGCTTGTTTTCCATTTGGAGAATCTATTTTATAAATCACACAGAATCGGTTAATTGTGTGATATATCATCAATGAGTACATATCAATGTAGACGGAAAGGTATATCTATACGAGTGTTCATATGTTAGTAAGAGCATATTTCCCTGTATAAATGAGTTATGTAATCTTTCACACATTTTTTGAATCCCTGACATTGGCAAAGAAAGTGCTCCTCTCCTCATGATGCGAGTTCTGGTGTCGAATTATTTCTCCGATTTTAATCGAATATTTTTATTTTCTATTTTTGATTACACTGTTTGATGGATCGTAGACATGACTAACATTGATGCCTGTATCATATTCAATATCAATCGCATGAACTGAGACAGAGAGAGGGAGAGAGAAAGATGAAAATGATTATTTAAAGGTGAAGAGAAAACTCATGAAATGTGTGTTGCACCTGAATTTATCTTTATTATGTCATGGGCATATTTTGATGCATTTCGATGGGGATCAACCACATCTTCAAGAGAAAAATATTCGTGGAGTTTCAAAGAGGAAAAGCAGATACCTATGACATGAAACAAACACCCTCTGGCCCTGCCTCTCACAGACCTATCTCTTCTCAAACCGGATGTTACCTCCATTTACACAGAAGCAAACACCTCCTTTCCTGCTCCTAATAACCAACCAAACAACACAGAAATATCCACATACTTTTTTTTCGAGCATCAAACATGTAAACAGCAAGAAAGATTCCTTTCTATGAACCGCTAATAGTATTTTTTTATCCGAAAAAGTTTGCTTGCCTCGTCTGAATGAATCAAAATATGCCAACGAAATACTACACAAAAAATGAAATGTAGTGCCTACCACTTGAGTTTTTCTCTTCGCTTTCTAAAAGTCATGTCAATGTACACTTTACATCCAGAATACATACATATAGTTATATATGTTTTTGTCCCATTCCATTCGTCTATATGTGTCCTCTATGCCAAAATGTACCTTGAGGTAGCCTTAAAACAATCGAACACCTATTGAACGAAAGTTTGCCATGTTGGCCTCCTGAATTTAAAAGAAACTTCATACCGTTTCCTCCAGGATATAATATCTCGGAAGATTCTTAATTCACCCAGCATGAATTGTTGATTTTCATCTAATCCACGAAGAGGCTGTTACTAGTCAATGTCGAGGGCTTATGAAAATGCAGTCATACTCTAACCAGGAATTTTATGAAAGATATTGCTTCATCAAATATGATATCTTGGTTATTCGGAAAAAGTTTGATTTGTCAGCATTAGGTTTTAAATAAAGCCTGAAGAGAGTATTAACCATGGATTTCTTCCGGAATTTAATCATTACAGATTGATTTATTCAAACTGGTTTTCTTTTTTTTTTTCTTTTTTCAGGTTTACAATGTTTTGGTTGTTTGATGATCTTGAAATTTCAAACAGAGCCTCAGGATTTTTCAATCAACAGAGATACATAGTCCTCATTTAGCATTGAATGAATTCAGATATTCCCCGTAAAATGTGGAACAGAGAGCATAACCAATATTCATGGATTGAAGAAATAGTTTTTCCTCATGTTTGTTATAGTAAAAGAAGGTTTGAAAAGTTTTCACTCATAACTACATAATCCAAAATATTTTTTGCTTATATTGTTTGTAATATTTTGGGGGGTTACCTAGTGAAAGAGTATCTTGGATATGAAATCAAAACTTATCAACTCTGAACTTTCAACTTAGGAGATCAAATAACTTTTTTTACTATCTGATGAGTTGTTCATCTGTTGGACTTGTACTCGACATTCACAAGGTCTGATATTATGATTTGTATAGTATTTTGTTCTGTTTGGGCACCAAAGGATGATCGAAAATAACCAATGCTAAAATATACTTAACAGAAAAGTATTTACCGTTTCCAACGGAAGTAAATATCAACTGACCTCTATGAAGAGAGGTTGATAAAATAATCATACCATTATAAGTCAGTGATCATTTGTTTATGGATATTTTTAGGGAACTTCATTTTGAGAAGTTATCGTGGTTGATTATCCAGTCAATTTTTAAATCGAGGTAAGGTGAAGAATAAGTTTTATTCAGGAAAAATATATCTTTCATTGAATTAGAATCGCTCTGTTTAATTTGGAAATCGTTTAATACTGAGACATAATCTCTACATTAGTGGTTTTCAGACTCCATTGTAGGACGGGACATTACATAAATATAATACACTTGCCACCAACATGTAATTAATCCGACGTAAAAAAAATTAAATAGTCAATAAACTAATTAAGATTTCATAATGTTTTGTGGAAAAAACGAAACAAAACACGACATTTACAAATCTGTGTTAGATGCAGGCTATACGTAATTCTTGTATTAGGTACGTTAAAGGTTCTGGAAAAATGACAGCATATCTTTTTCATGGAATATATGTTCCATTCAGGATATTATAGTTGCACGCTGCCATGCCCTGTCGCGTATTTTGAGAGAAGCAAAAATAATTATAAAACCTTTTATCTCCTTGGATAATTACAGAACAGGGAACTTACGGGCAACGAGATGCATATTTATTACTCTTCTATGTAACGTTTGGTGCTAATGTTGCTTCTCCTTACTTCCCTTTTTTTTGGCCTTCTGTTTTTCCTTACCATATATTTAATGATTCCAACATAGTTTGACTAAATATCCAGGGAACCCTGGAAATCAGCCCATTCGAGGATAACTTGCATTTTCACAATGACCATGTTCGATTTTAGAGCTAAAACAGATTCATACACTTGCTTGTCATCGGCCTAACGGTCAAATATTGTTTCATTTTTTCCCCATTTCAGAATTATACAGCAACAATGTATGCCTACGTAGGTGTATGGTTGTATGGATATATGTGTCCTACAATGTATAAATGTGTCTGTTGGTAACACAGAGGTTCATGACTGTTTTTTTTTTTTGGCTGTTTTTTTTTAATTGACAGTATCGTGAGAAAAGAAACAGCCATTTTAGATAGGGACTGCAACCTGCGAGAGACCGTTGGATGCTTCAACCAGAAGATTGCAGCATTAACATAACCGATGGAAAAGTGCAATTATCCATTCAATTCCTTGGGTTATAAGGAGTCATCTCATTATTAGATTTATTATGATTACGGATATGTACGAGAATGAGTGTTTATTTTGGTGAGATATTTTGGGGTTTGGTGTAAAGTTGATTACTTACATAAAAGGAAATGATGTTTCATTTTTCCTTTGAGGCAATTTGGTTGATTATACGAAGATAAAAAGATAAATTCTATCTAAATCCGTCACAGCTTGCGACAAAATTGCCAAATTCAACGTATAGTTGGTTTTTCATTTGTATAACAACTCACTTTCTACTCGACTTGCAACAGATGTCCTCCATTGAATGAACTGATTGACAAGTCTTGGATATTGCCAGAACCTACGCTAAAAATTGGTGAGGATTTATTACTATATAAAGACATTCGTAGAAATTATCATTTCCCTACTGATATTTGGAATAACGACGATCTAACTCCCCTACATAATGAACTAAACTAGTAAGTGATACATAAACTTGTCTTACGTGGTGGATTTTTTCGTTCTAATAAATATATAAACCTATACATAAGTAATATTTTGAATTTGACCCAGGAGCATCCTAGCTCTCTTTCTATCATAGTTTCATTTTCACCCAACCACTCAATAAGATAATCTACATAAATGAACGGAAAAGGAAAGAAAATTAATATATCTTAATGTGCCGGACAATATGCCCTCAGACTTGTATGAATATTGACATATTTGATATTACTTGATATTGCACCCCTATTTAATCAATCTTAAGAGAATATCAACTACCCAAATTATGCATTACTTTCAATGATTAGAACGTTTCTAAATTAACAGTCCGCTAAAATGTAAGAACCGATTATTCAGAAACGTTCTTTTAACGAACACAATCCAAAGCATTCAAATTCTGAACCAAATAAATACCGTAAGGGACCTTACATGGTAAGATATATGATGCAAGTAAACACCAATAAAGAACGCAGAAGAATGTTCCACGCCAAACCATAACCACTAAACGTACCGAATGAACTCACTCGACCCTTCAAACTAGAATAAAAAACAGATTCAAAATCCCAATTAGGTAGCTTAAACATGAAACGCAACCAGGAGATAAACGCACAAACAGAAAATTACACCACTTGTGCATGAGAGAATTATGCTCTACTTCGCATGGAGAGATCACATGACAATACAATATATCAGGAAGGAAATAGGGGGTCCAAAATTTCATGAAAAAACTCAAATACCAATTGGCTGGTCATACTGCCAGAATGGAAGACAACCAATAGATATTACAACTTACACCATGGATCCCCAGACACCCTCTGCGAAACCAAGGCTGCAAAATACAAAAAGGAGAGAGGAACTAGACAATATCAGAAAAAACTGGCTTAGCAACAACCATGATAGAGAGATATGGTGGATCCAAGGGAAAGTCCTAGTAAAAAAATAGTCGTTAAAAGACGGATGATGATGATGAATAAGTCATTCTAAACCAATCTGAAAAATTGATATATGATTCCACTGTAGGGTTGACAAGAATATTCCATATCACTTGGACAGCGAATTCATTACGCCCTCTCGAATATTGTTATTATATGCTCTTGCATATATATATATATATATATATATATATATATATATATATATATATATACATATATATATATGTATATATATATATATATATATATATATATATATATATATGCACGCACACACGTCCATGTGCACGTATGAGTGTGTGTGTGTGTGTGCTTAGTAAACAGAAAAATAACGTTCAGTATACATATCTACATTTTGTTTCTCATTAGACTTTATCATATGGCCCCAAAATGATAGTTTTCGATTGATTTCCCTTCTCGACCATGCTCTTTTGTAAACTGACACCAAAGGTCAAAGCAAATATATTGTTACCAAAGTAGGGTTATATGAATTTGTATTCAGATTAGAGATATTACCTGCTAGAAAACGCAACACATGAGTGATTACATTTATTTCATATAACGTTGATTTGGGGGCTTTTAAAATATCATGTCATTATTGTGATATCTCAATCTTGCAAATGACATCAGTATCCCTTTTTTTTAAAGTCTAACAGAATTGTCAAGGTCTTATCATGAATTGGCAACATGGGATTCAGCCATGAAAAAAAATATTCTCCGTCACTGCTCATAAATTTTGAATTTAATACTGATGGTCCGTCGAAATGGAATTGCCGAAAAAAGGTTTTTTTTTTTTCAAAAAAGATTGTATTTTGTTTTCATCATGAAAGAATGAGTTGATTTTGAATGTGTTGGTTTAAACATTCAGACTGAATGAAGTTTTTGGTTGCAAAATATCTAGTACCCTGTGTGGTAGTAAGTGTGTCAGAATTTTTCTCGTAAAGGGAATAGTGTGTTCCAACTGACATATCATCATCATAATCATCATCGTTGTCGTTGTCGTTGTCGTCATCATTTGTCAAAAAATCTATTTCTGGACAATTAACTTTTCCGTTACTTTTCATTGAAACTGTGACTGCGCTATACCCCACTACGTCTTACCGGGGAACTATCGCATGTCCTTCTTGTCCGATCATTTCCTATTGCCCCATTGCTACCCATTGATCAACCTTTTGCTTCACGTCTTGTCTTGTCTTTTGTTCTCGCTAAGTGCCAAGCCAAACTTCATGTTTGTGACTTATATAATTTGACGATGTCTTTCTCAGAATCTATGATCATTATGAAATAAAGATGTACATCAGTGCTGATAAACTAATTTGTGCAAATCTATTTTACTTGCATCGAATTCAATCTGAAATTAAAAAAAAAAAAAAAATAAAATCCTCCTTTTAATTAGTCTGGATATTTGCAAGAGATTCACGCCTCGTTTGTTCCCGTAACATAATGTCACAATTCAAATTTTGCTAAAATATGAATTAACTAGAATATGGAACCACCAAACTAAGCACGAACTACGAATCAAATCTACCCATTACCTTTTAACTGCTAGAAGCACTGACGATCTTGCAGGAATATATCCCTTATTAACATATATAAACACACACACACACACACACACACACACACAATACACACTCACACAGCACACACCACTGATGATGGGAAGAATCCCGAAACATGTATGGACTATTGACATATAAGGATTAATAAACCTGTCCACCAAACACTTCACTTCCGAGTCTGTCTCACTCTCTAAAGTACACATTATATATATATATATATATATATATATATATATATATATATATATTGTAACATAATGCATTTTACTATGTTTTCCTTATACATAGTCCCGAAACATCTTACTCCTCATTTTCCAGATGTCCAAGCAGATATATATGGTCTGTTATATTTTTCCTTGTGGGCCGATAGTGAATTTAACCTCCAGGTTTTGAGACAGTAACTAATAACAAATTTAACCTGGAGAACTGTGTTTATCTTCCTCATGTCTCCACTCAACATTTGTTCTCGATAACATCTTGGCATTCTAAGACCAAAAAGAATTGGAACACAATCAAGTATAAGTTTCTCTGCAGCGAAATTTAGATGCAGCTACACTCAGAGCTTAGTCAATGGCTTTTTCTATTGTACTTAGTTGGTAAAAGCTGGTGGGAATTCAAAATTGACTCAAAAATGCGATTTACGTGACCTTTCTTATCAATTTGTTGGTGTAGAGAACTTGTGGAATCCTTTTGTGTCTGATATTGTATGCCTTGTTCGACCCGCAGATTTTATGTATAGTCAGCCCAGTGTCTTCAATAAATATCTTACTTCGTCAATACTAGGCACTATTTCAGTTTGCAACGACAAAAAAAATTATGACGTAATTTGTTTGATCAGACAACTTCTTTATTCTTTGCCCTATTTGAGTCTTTGCTCCGGCTCAGTTCTCAGTTATAACCATCAAGACCAAGCTATAGATCACACTTCGAACCTATTCCTCTCGTTTTGTAAATATTTCCACCTTTTCAACCTAGAATGTTGGTCCTCACGTGTTTTCGTTGCTGTATCTTTTTTAGTTGTATTTTCTAATGTATTTCCAGACCGTTTTCATTTCTCTGATTGATACTTGTATACATTCTGCAGATATGCTATCTTTGCAGACTTTTTTTGTTGACCTTACTTGCATGTGGACGAGTTCAGCAGAAATGACGACAAACGTGAAAGTTTATTTAATATGTAGTTGGACTTCTTTGATCTACACACTTTCGAGTTACAGACATTAGCTGGATTTTCTCGATGTCAACTCAATTCACTCCTTTGCATTGTTCACTTAAGCCTTCTTTTTGACCTTGATTTATCTATATGGATAGTAATATCCTGTTCTAATATAGAAGTATCCCTCAGATTCTCGTAATCATCCTCATGATTATGATCATCCTTTTAATATCTGTTTCTGAATGTGTCGAGTTGGTCTCTCAATCATGTATTTTGCCAGGTTTTGCTTTGCACGTGATATAAGGGAATCTGTGTTGCAAGTCATGACGTCAATCAGTTGTCTGCCATTCTGACAACATGACTTGCCAATTGTTTCTTTAGTCTTTGTAATGGATTTACGACTTCCCAAACTCCAGTTTCCAGATATATTGAGTTATTTTGTGATTTCCTATTTGAGTTTGAGCATGATTCTTTCGCATTAACTTTGCATTGTTCTCAATTAATTTGAAGACTACTGTCTTTATCAAATTCCATGTTTCAACTCCATAGGTGACCAGCGGGAAGATGCATTAGTTGTATACCGTTCTTCTAAAGACAAATGGGAGCCCTTTGTTTTCGAAGGTTGAACTTGCTCTGCAATAGGGTTGCAATCATATAGTGATATTTTGCTTGATATCTTTTTGATAATTTCGTGGGGTTTTTTGTCGATAGTGAATGGGATTTTTTTTTCCCAGTCTACATTTTTAAAGATCATCTCGAAGCACGAGTGAAAGATTTGGGTGAGCTTGGATCACGTTTGTTCATCCCTTTTGTCGAGCTGGAAGAGATAGTCTTTGTATAGTCTGCTTAGACAGTATATATATATATGATGATATTAACTTTTTAAGTTACAACAATTTCCTAGTTCACTGTATTCTTGCAAGAATGCTCAAGAAAAGAATTTTCGAAGAATTACAAGGTTATTAGGACTTGATGTAAGAATTATTCATGACACAGAGGAAAATACAAGAGTATTTCGTTTCTCAGTGCCCGCTGCTTAGATATCTAAAGGCAATTTTTGCACACAAAACATGAATAGCAACAGGTTCCATGAACAGGTATGATATTTCCCTATGAATCACTCACTTGATTACAATAATCTTTGCTAGGGTAGTTAACTAGAGAATACGGTATATATATATATATATATACATATATATATATATATATATATATATATATATATATATATATATATATATATCATTGTGTCAACCTTCAGTGTGGCTACTGTCTTTCCATCATCCCATTCAGTACTGCGAAGCAGAATTGATGACTTCAATTCAGAGCCGTAAGCCGATATCCTACCTCTGGACTACGGATCTGGACAATCAATAAAGCTGAATTAATATTTGAATTACACAGAAATCCCTCATCCATCAGCGTGCTCAATTCCTATAAAAGAGCGTTTCATAAGCTCACAGTGGATGAGTTACCTCTCTTAGAGAGCTCAACATAAGTTTCATCAGGGTCCGTCATCAGGACTGGGTAGTTACATCCACACACACAGGCGCATGTGCATTCTCACATACACAGGCACGCACACGCGTGTGTAAATACGTATATTTTTTCGGTTCTCCCTCAGTACATAGCTTTTTTTGCTTCGTTCATTTCTCTTACTGTTGTTTCCGCCTTTATTTTAATTAATTAATACGATTATCTTTCTTTCTATCCCTCTTTGTTCTTTTATTTCTCTTTTTTGTTGTTGTTGTCTTCTGAATCCCAAATACTTCCAGACGTAGTACCTGTACCAGTCGACCCTGACCTGACCAGACCTGACATTTGTTTCCTCATTCTTGTTCAATTGAAAACGTTTGATCGATTCTATCGTGCTTTGCTAACAAATTCAAAAGAACAAACATGTAAACAAACCTAATTACGAGACATCACGCAGTAAAAATTCATTACGTCCTTTTTTCATCTTACACTTTCTCATATAATCAACTTTCTCCTTCTCTGGTTCGTGTCTCTCTCTCTCTCTCTCTCCCTCTCTCTCCCTCCCTCTCCCTCTCCCTCTCTCTCTCTGTGGAAATATTCAATATTGTTAGTTAGTCGAATGAAAGGTCTCGGAAAGGTTGAATATCTTGATGTCTTAGACACGATTGAACCGGAAAAAAACAGGGTTGCAGGTCAAAATGGTGGAATTACCTTCAATAATTACGATAAAAATCCAAACTTATGTCAATATCCGATCAAGACAAGGGAGAAAAAAACAATAAACATTTCGAAAGACTGAAATTCGAACAGAATTCGTTGGGGTGTTAGCTAAGGTTACATGAAGGTTTGATTGAAATTTGGGATGTTTTCAAGTGTTTTTTTTTTTTGTTTAGTCGGGATCGATAAATTAAATTTCTATTGCGTTGAAGTTAAATATGGATTGGTACACGTTTTTTTTTTCTCTGGGTGGATTATACTTTGAAATTTTGATTCCAGAAGCCAAAAGTGTTAGACATCGTCAATTGAAAGCCCCTTGGCAAAAAAATTGATAAAAATAACAGCAAAAAATAATAACAATAAGCATAAAATGAATGAAGGATTTAAAAAGGGAAACATGTATTTGGAATTCTATCATTTGTCAACCAAAAGAAAATGAATATGTTTTTAGTAGCATTATTTTCACCACCAGCTATGTTCCTGGATCGACGATTTCGGTAAAATTTAACTTGGACTTGTTTCAAGATTATTTTGGCACAGCGTATCTCCCATGACGAACGAGAAAGTCTTTGCCATTCGTTATGGCATCAGCACAAAAATAATGCAGACTATCTCCACGAGTACACACATCTGAATACACCAGTCTTCAACAAAATGCCACTTAATTTCATTGCAAATTCTGAGACAAATTTTTTGGATGGATGAGCATAATGCCATATAATACGAGCAAAAATACATTCTATGTGGTAACTCTTTAGAGTTTATACTTTCAACAATTTTTTTGGTCTGTTGTACTATAGTTCAACCCGTATAGATGGATGTAGATACGATTCAGATGGATATGTTTTGAGTGGGATTAGTATATATATATATACATATATATATATATATATATATATATATATATATATATATATATATATATATATATATATACATATATATATATATATATATATATATATATATATATATATATATATATATATATAAGATAGCAAGACATACATACATACATGCATATATACATACTTATATTCTGTGCAGAAAGTATACAAATCATATCTGTTGATCCAATTTGATCGAAATGAAGCTTCAGAAGTGAAGATTGTTGGAGGTGATAAATGCTCAGCGGGTTGAGTTCATGCTCGATTGGATGCTTTGCAGTAATTTTGCCCCAGTGCCCTTGGAAAGGAATTTTTCCCTTTCTCTCATCGGTAAAAGAGCTCAGGATGAATTCTTTGATGGAACTAAGCCTGATTCATTTACTAGCAGCTGGATGGTCAGAATAATGTGATGTGAAACCCAAGCAAGGATGTCTGCAACTGTAGTCAGTTTACCGGCTTTGCCTACTTATACAGATTCATTATGACAGAATTTGGTGCAAGGATCAACCAGAATGATATAAAGTAATGGAATAATTTCCACAATATGAGGCCATTCGTTTCACCATCCCACACACTATTCACAATGTTTTGAGATGCAGTTTGATCTTTCGCTTTCTATGAAATTTTTGCATCAGCATCTTTTTTCCCATTAAATAGATGCTAAACGTCGATATTTATCAATCACTTTTCATAGTAAATTGTGTGACTATACATTGATCTTCCTCACGCAAGAAGGGATTGTTGCTCTGTGAATGATGCATACACATTTTTTAGTGTTGAGTTTGGTCATGTTTGTCCAATGTTGATTATTGTGCATATGCATATCTCTCCGTCACTTTCCATCTCCTACTATATCTCTCTCTTTGTATATATGTGTGTGTGTGTGTGTGTGTGTGTGCATGTGCATGTCCTTAATATCCATTCATGTATTTTTGTAACACGTTAGAATTTGCATTGAACTAAACTATGTATTCATTTTTTCCTACCTGTGCTATGAGTTCGCAATTTTACTCAGCTTATTGATTTTAGTTCGCCATTTGTTTACAAATGTAAATACTATTTTTTGCTTGACCTCTTTTGATTACATTTTGCAATATTTTGCAGAGAAGTTGTTCCATTTTTTTTTACATTTTTTCGAATATTCCCTCCTGATTCTATCAGACTGTCTTTCAATCAAGTTTATCCCGTCAGTTTTTTTTTCTTTCGTCTTAGTTTTCTGCCTTCTATCTTTTTTTAATTCCTGCCATTATGTCCTTCTTTATTGTTTGTCTCTTTCTGTCTTTGTTCCTTCTTCCGATTAGTTTTCCTTTATTTCTCTTTTTACTTCTCGTTATTCGTTGTTTTCAATCTAAATCTCTTTTTTTCTTTTTTTACCCTCGTATGTTTTTCGTGTCCCTGCATCCATCCATGTAGTTTTTTTCTTTCATCCACTCACTTTTCCTCTCTTTCTCACAATTCTTCTTTCTCTCATTTTTTGTTCCTGTATAGATTTTGTTTTTTTCATATCCTATCTCCAGCTGTGTTCTAGGATCTTTCACGCTTTTGCAATGTACGATCTATTATGGATCAGGTGGAGGCTTCAAACAAGATCTGAAGCGATATCAGTTCAATGGGTATGTTTATTATCTCTGTTACTGCATCTGTTTTTTAGGTACAGTTTGTGATTTTGTAATGTTTTTTCGAATATATATATATATATATATATATATATATATATATATATATATATATATATATGTATGTATATACGTAAACTCACAATTTTTACCCATCTCTATTGATCATTTATTGCGCTGTTTCTTTGATCCTAGTAATTTTTTAATCGATGAGAATTGGGAATTGTCTGCGTAATTCTCTTTTGTTTTGGAAGTTTTGTTGTATGGTGAAATAACCATCTGATATTTCTTTTAGATTTTTTTTCATTGACTGTGATGAATGTCAATGCAAAGGATTCATTATTTTCGATGGATTCTCAAATCATCCTCGTTTGTTGTAATAATCGGTTTGTTTGATGCATCATAAACCTGTTTTCGATGGATAAGGGAATCTGCATGATCAAAAGTGAGTAAAAATTTGTTCATGTATATCGATTCATTGTATTTAAATGATTTGCAAATGTTGAATCTGATTATTGAAGATTAGATCCAAGAAATCTACTTGGGTTTTGATGGTGGACTATAAAAAGTCAAGAGTTCAATTTCGATTATATTATGCATACATTGATGAGACAAAAAATAAATATGTGTGGAATAATTTTTCATATATATATATATGTTCACACCAACACATTGAGTAGATAAAAGGTGCATGTATGAATTTAATTATGGAGTACCATTAAACATACACTCAAAGATATTAAAGGGGGTCGACATTGCCACTTCGTAATTCTGATGATTTCCTGCACATTAAGATACTGGCAGTTATTATTTTATATGATCACTCTCCACATGGAATTCATAATTTCTTAAACCCTCATTAAAAACACTTGAAATAAATGTATAATGTGAGTTAGGGCAGACAACTATGAACACGAAACCTTATCACCAAATATCTGAGTATCTATCCAACAAGTGTTACTTTTCCGTACTTCATACTTACATTTTTCTATCTGGTCCTTCTGTTTCTCTATATTCAATTTTCTCTTCCACAGACGGCTGTTTCGTTAAATTACAACTTTTCAGTGCGGCTATAGACTTTCCATTATCCCATCCAGTAACAGGAGGCAGGATTAAAACATTAGCTTCAGAAACGGAAGCCGATATCCTAACTTTGAGCTACAGAACTGGATGTGAGTGAGGCTGAATTTAAGCAATATTCTCATTACATGAAAAATATTATGGAATTATTATATATATATATATATATATATATATATATATATATATATATATATATATATATATATATATATATATAAATATATATATAAATATATATATACATATATATATATATATATATATATATATATATATATATATATATATATATAGGTGTGTGTGTGTATATGAGTGTGTGTGTATATATATGTGTATATATATACGCTCACATATATTCAATTGAAAGACAGGAAATTTAACCTATAATTATATATATATATATATATATCTATATATAAACACACACATAAATATACACACACACACACACATATATATATATGTGTGTGCGTGTGTGTGTATATATATATATATATATATATATATATATGTATATATATATATATATATTGCAGGTTAAATTCCCTGTCTTCCTATGCAATATATATGTGTGTGTGTGTGAGTGTATATATATATATATATATATATATATATATATATATATATATATATATATATATGTATATATATATATATATATATATATATATGTATATATACATATATATATATATATATATATATATATATATATATATATATATATATATATATATATATATATATATATATGTGTGTGTGTGTGTGTGTTTGTGTGTATGTGTGTGTGTGTATAAGCGCAGATATTGTGACAAACTGGGATCTGTAGTCTTTGGAAGCAAACCAGCTCCCCAGAAAATAGTCTCATCAGGGGTACTCTTCCAAGATCCAACATGACCATCTGACCATTGTGGGAGGATTTGAATTGGCTACAGTGGAGCGGTTGGTCTTGAAATGGCTGATGATCATTACACAAACCATTGTATTTTGGAAAGTGGAGCTTGTTCATTATACTTCAATATTCACATATACGAGAGTCAAACTATTTCCTCTACTGATTTGATCCCTTTGCGCTTAAAAGCAATTTTATATCTCTCAAGAGTGATAAAATACATACATCATTTAATGTAAGGGGGCTAAACGTTGGAAGTGTAACCATGTAAATAATCCCTTGTGCAAAAAGATATTTCAGTGTAGGTATCAACCCAGCAACTTCCTACAATTTCCAATGTAAATAATCGTCTTTGTTCTATATCGACGATAACAAGAAACACGAAAGAAACTATAAAAAAAACAGACGCCATTTTCGAACAACACGGAAAGTTACGAGTGTTAAAAAGCAATTTCATGATTCTCTCACGGAATAAAAGGAGAATCGCCATTCAATATGAGGAAACTGAGAGATGGAAGGTTAACCAGGAAAAATAATTCCTTGAGTGATAAAAGATTCCATTGTATGTATTTATCTGATTCTTTTGCCTGAATATTATTCTCCTATTAACAATCGTTTTTGCTTTATGTAGAAACAAGACAACTACTAACTAAATAGAAATTTGCTGACAATTTGAATCCCACACGAAAAAAACAAAGGGGAGAGAAGCCAATTATACTTTGTTTTTTGTTTTTTTCTCATAAGTTGTTTTTTATTGAGAGCGTTTCCTCTACTATCTCAGCAAATCTTCTTTTTTATGATCATGATGTACATTTACCTCCCTTGTTTTGTTTCTAATCATACTTCCCAATCTAAATCTGGTATAAGCATCCCCTGCTATTTTGGAGCCATCCATCCAATGCTGTCCCTTTCTTGAAATCGAAAAAAATCATTTGATCTTCTGTATTTTATTCATTTGTTTATGTTTGATTTCCCTCAATTTATATCCAGCATTGTTACGTCTCTATAGTAAATTTTGCTTCTTTCCTCCTTTCATACTTCTAATCTTTCAGTATTTCATGTAACTTTTCATCCATTCTTCCATATTTTTCCTTCACTTGTTCAAACTCCGACTCTTTCTCCTGAACTTCACATATTTCCTTCTCCGTCCATCCATGTGCTTTTCTTTCCATGCATCTAATCTACCGTATCTGTACGTCTTTACTTTCATTTCTTCCAAGCATACAACTATTTTTCCTTGCTTCACATTTCAATACGTTCATCCTCTCAAACTCTAAGGATTTCATACAGCATTTTCTTCTTTAATTTATAGCATAGACTGTTCATTGAAAAACAGTGCCCACAAGTTCAAAGAAGTATGGATCATTTTTGATCACCTACTGCATAATCATTTTGCTCGTGCTGACCAATTCACTGACAATTTGTTATTAGATTATTCTACTTAATTTGTCATAAAAGCCGTACTGATAGTCACGATTCTTCATATCACATCTTGTATCTGCAAAATGTGAATAGATATGGGATGATATGGATAATTTGTCGTTCGAATAAAAAAAAACACTCTGTGCGTTTTGCTGTAATTTCATTCACTTGATGTGGTTTTGTTTGGTGTGCATAAACATCAACAGATTCCATGTTTGCATCCGTGAAATGCCGCCATTTTCCTGCCAGAAGGACAAATATCAAGAAGATATTCATGCACAAACATGCAATAAATGTAAATAAAATATGCATGAGAGAGACTCCCGATACGTTAATGAGATATGAATGACACTGACATAATAGACACCAATGTGATATGTATGATATTAAAGCTTAATAAACTGAAAATTAGAAGTATCCAGTTCATCTTTCTATTGCATCTCCCGTTTTTTTTTCTGCTGTTTTCTGTCATTTTGGTAATTGTTATTCCCCAAGGTCATGAGACAAGTAAGTGTTGAGCTTCACCTAGCCACCCTAGCCCATGAAATATCGGCAATGGGCAGGATTTGTCAAATTAGTCCCTGGGTCATGGCACCTGGTTATTCATTACGGTCACCAATATAGGTAATGACAAGCGATTTTAAACTGGATATTGTCTTACAACCCAATCCACCTTGATACACCAGTTTTCGAATGATAGTTGGAGATAGGCACCATCGAATCAAATCATTGCCAAGATGGAAGACAACATTGAAATATTGTCGTAAGTAGCTGGGGCCAGGTACAACACTTACTATCACGTAAATTGATGAGAAATTGGAACATTCCAATCCCTGCACTACGTTAGATAACGACTGTCATTGAACCCCCGTGAACCCTTCAACTGGCTTTGCTCCAAGCGACTAAAAATGAATAAGGGTAATTATCTTCCAACGGTTAACTTGTGATCTTTTGTCCAGTAACGCACTGCACCAAACATTTTCATTATTTTAACCATGAAAGGAAGGATTCCTATTTTGAATTCATTCATTTCTCTTGTCTTTTGTAAACATTCAATTCATCCTCACTTGAGTATCAAATGCAGAGGGAAAATGCTGATATAATTTTCCGTCAATGGATGGAAATATCATTTATTCCCGTGTTATGTAGCAGTTGTTCTATTTTCTATCCTGAAACCCCAAATGGATTGAGATTCAGATCAAACAATTACGAAATAAAAGAGATGAGACACGGTGTACACTGACACACCACAAACACACACATACACACAAGTACACCAGTGATATGTGAGGCATGTGTTTTATATGTCCGTGTGTGAATCCCGTGTGTGCACGTGTGGATGCCAGAATGCGCTTTTTGCGTATGCATATATAGCAGGTATGTATGAGCTACGTGTACATATTTGTAGTGAGTATTACCATGTGTGTATTTTGAAACGCGATTAAACTTTGTTATAAAATAAGTCATTGTACAAATCATTTTGGATCCAATGAAGAAATTCCATTTTTTTGTTTTCATTAAAGATTCTGGGGGCAAACAGGTGCTAAACTGATACAGAGGCATGAAGATGAACGTCTATCTCCACAGAAAAAGATGGATGCTGGAGATTTTTTCATCAAAACTTTGCAGAGATTAAGTGAGTTACGATCAGGACTCATGGAGTCAGGGCAAGTATCCGCCCAGGAGTCAGTTTCTTCTTTATTCGCTTTCTTAACCCCCTTTTTTTCTTCATCATCATCATCATCATCACCATCATCATCATCATGATTACTATTATCATTATTATTATTGTTCTTGTTGATGGTGACAGAGATGATCTAATCGAATATTTAAATCTAAACTTTCCATTGAACGAAACCTTTCAACTGATATCAACCCGTGCACATTTTCAGACATTGCATTTATTTCAGCCAAAGAATTCGGGTGCATTGTGTTTACTTAGTTGTGGCTCATCATTAAATGTCATTTTCTAAAAGTGTTGACAATGGTTCATACAAAAAGTAGTCCAAACCTACAGCTGATGAAAGTAGTTTTCTACAATTATTTCACCTGCAAATCATAATTATTTTTGATCCCTTCCAAGCAGTCTCCACAGTTGACATGATTGGCAGATATACGCACCTTTCTAATGCCTCTACTTGGCTTTATGATACACATCAACATTTCCATACTATTTCGAAAGGTGACCCTGACCTCTTAGGAGAGGTATATCATGCATGATAACTGATACGATTGACTCATGTGATCAGCTGGTCTTGCACAGACAGGAAATTGAGCGTCATCGTTCGGTTCCCGGAAGCATTTCATAGTAAATTGCGAAATTGACACGAATATGTTTGCTGATTACTTCTCTTCTCATGTTTCTTTTACAAATATATTCCATGATAGCCTGGGTATGGATCGACCACGATAAAAGTGTTAACATTTTGAGGCAGATCGAAGAGTGTGATTACGAATGAAGAATTCAATGATTTGCACGGAACAAAAAGTAAAGCTAATTACACATGATCACCTGAAAGGCTACTTTCATACTTTGTGGGGGATAACTCAAGAGTTACAATCTACAAACCTTTTCTTTGTGATACATGTAAATTTCATTATTTGTTCACTTATTGAATATTTATAGCGTTGGCGGATATATGTGCTTTGGAGTGCTTCCGATGTTCTATTCATCTCATTTTTTTTATCTCAAGTCATTCACCTTTTGTTTCACCTGTTTAGTTTTTTTCCCATATAAAATACTATCCAGAGATCATTTAATCGCTATTTACACTGTGTCTTAAAACCAAATCAGAATCACCCTTTTAACTGTGATGTTAGGTAAGTGACTGTAGCAAAATCATAAATCGACCCTAAAATTCATCTAATTATTCCATATCTTATGGCCAACTCCTCCACATAATATCATTTTTGTGAAAGTACAAAGACATAATCAGGGACATCTTTTGAAACATTGTTGGTAAAAAAAAAAATGTATACGTAGATTGAATTTTTGTTCCAGTTACCTCATTACTACTAACTTGGGAAAAATAATAAATCTTGGAATGATTCTAGTTATCTGAAACAATTTTTTGTTTAGCACGCTGGAAAATTCATTGATGAATAAACAATGGTGAGGTTAGTACCATAAAAACTTTCAATTATGGAAATTATGCATTGAAATACATTTAGTTAAATTTTCCTCCATCCACTTAAAGGCATGCGAGAAAAGTGTGCTAAACCAGGAATGCCATTTTTTGATGAAAAAAACACTGTGTAGTTGCGCATCAAAGATGCTCATGAAATATTCAAATCATCGGGAATGAATTAACAAAATACCAAAATATGCTTGCAAGTTAATAAGTACCCGTTCCTGAAGCTGACTTACCCTGCTAACCGTATGTTGTCTAACGTTCCATTGAACAGAGATTAATAGATATCAATAACACCACTGCTTCTCGAAAGTCACAAAACTTGCTTGCAACCTGGTCAGTGTCTCTCACTCTGGCTGACGATGAATATATTTTTTTCCAATCAGAATGGTATGCTGCATATCCAAATGCCAGCCTGACTACACCGTTGGATTTCCTCTCCTTATTGGGCCTGGATTGTTATACTTTGTCACTGATGGGCATCATCAAATGGAAGATATGCCATCGATGATCATTGTGTATTTCCGGTGAAATGTTTATTTTTAGGGTATGGTGATTGTAACAGAAAAAGTCCAACAATGCACTCAAAATCAACATCATAGATTATCAGTTTATTCTCATCTCAAACTCCAATGAATACAACCGACATGTTTTTAATTGCACATTTATCAATAAATGGGCTGGCCACGTTGCAAGAATGGTGAAGAACCAATGAAAATCGCAACCCACGACTTGGAACCCCTGAGGTCACATGGACAAACAGACGCTTGCAGAATATTACATGGAGTGACGAGCTAGACAAATTCAGAAAGTACTGGTTCCACGACTCCCATGATAAAAGAAGTGTGGCAAATCCTTGGAAAGGTCTATGTCCAACGACAGACGTTAAAACGATGATGATGATGATGATGATGATGATGATGATGACAACGACGACGACTACAACGACGACCCCTCAATCTAGTGCATATGATGGATTGGAGCAGAAACAAAATCGTGCATGCTTCTTAATGTCATGATATGTGGAAAATAAGTCCTTTCCTTCTTTGCCATCTCTCTGATAAGATTGCATTTTATGATCAATTCTTCAAAATACAGTTTATTCCAATTCTTTTGTCAATCTCAACAAATCCTAAGGCTTTTTAATTTTCCATTCACTATCACCAAACCATTTGCAACGCACAAAATCAAATTATTAAGAAAACATAAAAAATCATGAAAACTATATTCAAATGCTGTTAGACATGTATCAGGGGGACGAATGAGTTGAGAGATATGAATAAATATTCAAGTAACAAAAATAGGGATAATCTGTGCATTTACGAAGGAGATACGTCGACAGACTTGGGACAGTGAACGCGGTAGGGAAAATCAGCCTTGAGGGACGAATTACATAGATGACTCAAGACGGTGTTGAGAGCAATCGTAGAAATATATTGAAAGTTCTAATCCCAACATTGAACTCATAATGACCACTGCTGTTGAGTAAATTCGTGAAATCCCTGCTATCACGAATGCAGCATAAAAAGTTAACAAATTTATTGTGCTATCCCTTAGTATTGTTACGAACTTGACGTTCAACGTGTATGAAACAGAGTGTAACTTAGAGGGTGTGGAACTGACTTTGTTCAGTCTCCAATAATATATACATATATATAATTTTATTTTGCCAGAGAACTGTGCTGTTTGTTTTCATCTGAGATAAATAAAGAATTTAGATTATTGACAAGGAAACGTTGGATGAACATCAGCTGTTTTCCCAATCTAAAAAACGAAATCATTGAAACTATAATGTTTTTCTAGAATTTTAGATGCAATTTGGTATCCGTTCAATTCGCCATAAGAGAATTCATCAGTTCCCGAAAAGCTTTTACTGATGATTGAAATCAGCTTATGAGAACAAAAAACCTATGGCAGGAAAAGCGATGGTTAGGTCTGTTGCTAAATTTATTCAAATTTATTTTCACAAATAGCTGAAACTATGATGCTCTTCGTGACGATATATATATATATATATATATATATATATATATATATATATATATATATATATATATATATATATATATATATATGGTTCAAATCAAGCCAGCAGCATTACATAATATAATGATACAATGATAATATAAAGCCAATTCTGATAAGTAATGTATTTATTCCATAGAGTGTTTGATACATACAACTTTTTTACGATTGAAGTAAAGTTGTTTTAGAGTAGAGCTGGAAATAAATAATGGAATGTGGACTTGTTGCACAAACTAACTCATGTTTTGCGCTCTCCAAACCTCATCATTTACCGGATGAGGCCTGGAATGGACAGAAATATGAGCTAGTTTGTGTAGCGGAAACCAAATTCTAATACATACATACATATATATATATATATATATATATATATATATATATATATATATATATATATATATATGTGTGTGTGTGTGTGTGTGTGTGTGTGTGTGTGTGTGTGTGTGTGTGTGTGTGTGTGTAAGGCTATGCAATGATGAGGGTGAAAAGAGGAGGAAAGAGAAAAGTCATGGACATTGATAAGAAGGCAGGAAGGAATATTGCGAAAAAGAAGGTTTGCCTGAGAACGCATAAAAGTGACAGAAGAGAGGGTCCAGTAGTTCACTTTTGGTTCGGGAGTTTTTCAGTAAGAAACAAACCCAAGCCTGTATAATATCCATATAAAACACAGATGGGTTGGGCAAGTTCATAATGTTTCCCTATAGTATAATCAGATGTTTTATATTCATTGACTTGGAATAAAGCAATTATCAGAATATTCGGTAGATTGTTTGCTGACAAAATGTCCCTCGCTCGGGAATATCATGAAAAATAGCTCCATCATCGATGAGTAGTCGTCCATAATTCATGCTTTACGGCAATTGGAGAGAAAAAAAATTCAGAGCATTCCGAAATATCCATTCCATTCACTGCTGCAATATATATGATTAACTATTTGGACAAGAAGAATTTCCTCGGGTTGTTTACAACCAAGATTATCCATCATTTTATGCCTCTGATCTTCTCTAATCTTTGCTTCAATCTTCTCATTCTACCTCTTATCCATTGCAATTTCTGTTGCCGATCCATGATTTTATCAAAATTTTATGCAATATAGATTAGTTTCAAAGACGAAAATATCATACTCTCTCAGTATTCTTAATCAACTTGCTATCTGCTTGTCAACTACCTTTTACCAAATATCCCTTTTTCTATCTTGCTTTTTACCTTTCGTATCTACCTAACTGGGAATACTTTGAAAGATTAGAGATATTTAGATAACTATAATTTACAGAAATGAAATAATATTTTTAATTGAATAGATTATTAACTATATCAAACTTTATAAATATAAAAACATGGGCAGTACATATTACGAATAATGCTATGGTCTGCTCAACGAATTTTTAATCAAAATTGTTTGCAGACAATAGACTTTATTTGTAACAAAGAAACATAATTAAAAAGAACGTTTCAAATATCATTTTGATGCTGATGAATTAAATTCAAAGGTTCGAACCCCATTTCTCCCTGTCTTGTTTTTTCAGATATTTACAAGTAGTCATTATGTGCCCAATGTAAGTGACAAGCTGAATTTCAATACGCAAGTATGTCCGTACGTTTTGTCTCAATACCAGAGATTACAGCAAGGTAAAACCGCCAGGTTTTGATGAAATTATTCCCATAGTCATATTCTTATATTTTCAGACGATATGGTTTATATAAAACTTTTTTATTAGCTAATCGAATTGATCTATCGTACAAAATGATACCACATTTTTTATTTAATATTCGGCTTTTGAAAATGGTATATCAATGGTATGGGAACATTCGTATTAGCCCCAAGTCAAATAGTTTTATGTCGAGGGAAATCATTGGAAAATCTGGTGATCAAATAAAGAAAACATTGAAAATATATATTGTACACATGCACACACACACACACACACACACACACACACACACACACACACATACATACATATATATATATATATATATATATATATATATTCACCCAAAGAAGAAGTTCAGTCTCGATAAAAAAAATAATCCCATTCTGATATATATATATATATATATGTAAATATATATATATATATATATATATATATATATATATATATATATATATATATATATGTAAATGTGTACACACACATATATATATATATATATATATATATATATATATATATATATATATATATATATATATATATATACATATATATATATATATAAATATATATGGGGATGCGTGGGCGTGTGTGCGTGCTGTATATCAAAATTTAAGCTGTTTCTGCCATTTGGATATACAGAATTTGATCTGGCCTTAAAATTACATAGGTGAAAGCAGTTCTGTGTTGGAAATACTTCCTGTTCGACGCAGGTTCGATTCTTGCTGTTTCCTATTCCTTGATTTTTTCTGTTTATGCTTTCCAGGCTGACTGAGACACCCATCATATGATAACTGGAAGACAGTCAAAGAGTTCAAATTACAAATAAAGCAATCACAATGATAAGGATTAATTATCCATCCTTTCAAATTTCAACAGATTAACATCTGCACATGTATTAGGAACATATATATAGGGGATTATGTACTTGAACGTATCTTGATCTAAAGTCATATTATCAGCTCCACTTAGTCTTACACAATTCCACGAAGGAGGAGAGCTAATAAGCTTCTTATCATGTGTATGGTAAACTCGCCATACAATACTGCATATCATAGTACAATAACGGACTGTATTCAAAGATATCATCAGTATCAAAAAAGTACAATTTACAACATGATCTTAGTGTTGCATTACCATCTGACACGCATACATGCATTTTAAAATACAATAAAACACACGAAGCCTTGCATATGAGTTATTATGTGCATATTCCGGTATTATTTGCAAATGTTCAAAACATTAAATGTTATGACTGGTTAGAATAGAACAG
>OY735202.1:6815344-6875344 GCA_963457665.1 Thysanoteuthis rhombus | reverse complement strand
CTTCCATTCCAGTAGTTCTCTCTTAAACCTTCTCAACCTCAGGCTGAAGGGCACCAGAAGGTCACCATTTTGTTCGACGCAGGTGCAACACACATATACGCACATATGCATGCACACACACACACACACACACACACACACACACACACACACACACACACACACTGAGAAAGGAATTAATTTGTTGCTTTGTAGGTTTCTTAGAGGGCTGTGCGTTTCATTGCTTTAAAATTGCATGAAATAATTGTTCGAATAGAAGAAAACATACAATTAGAATGATTTTTATGAAGACGACCTACAAAAGATGATGAAAAGGTCACACTATGTATCAGCATGGTGAAGTTCTGGTTATTCCATGAAGTCCCCACATGATTCTCACGGCTGTATCATTTAACTGATCACATGCTATTTCCAGCTACCAACATTTATTCCAGCTGGTTTGTTTTTTTTTCTCCCCACTGGATGGAGAAGCCATGAAAAAACTCTGAATCATGCTGGCTTACCCCCTTCTAAAAGCGATAGCATTATTTACATCCAGTACAACATGTTATCGAGCGAGTTTTTTCCTTGATATGGAGGTTGGTTTGGGATGGATTCGATGCGAATTACCAACATTCCGGTTTTGTTCTTGGTTTTGTTTGGAAGAATTTTTTCTCATTTTGGAGATAGTGAAGGCAAGCATCTCCCTTCACCTCATTTTCCAATGGTCTCAACTAGCTCAACACAGCAGCAAGAATCCTTACAATGAAATAAAGGAAATATAAGAGATATTTCAACACGTGTGAAATTGACGCATTGAGTGGAATGACTTTTCCTTTGGAACGTATATTCTAAAAATGTCCCCTTTTCTGTTTATCATTGCTAATTCTTGTAAATTTGTCAACGTGATGGCAAATAAAATAACTTTTAGTGGATGGAATTTGTTTGTCTTGTACAGGGAAAAAAATAATTATTTGTTCTATTTTTTGGTATTTCTTCTTTGTTTTGAGATGTTTTTCATTTGTTTCAATTCAAACATGTTTCATATTTTAAAACCCATAGCAATAATAGCGATCTTTTTTCACTTTACTTGTACTAAGTTAAAAACTGTGGCAGATTTATTTCACGAAAAAGCATAACGGATATTCTAGATCTCCCTGAGATGATTTTATCGAGAAAAAAGATGAATGTTTACGTTGAACCAATTACAACTAGATATGTCATTCAAGTAAGAGAAACGATTTTCTAAACCGTTGCATATGATACACCTTCAACAGCTAAACCATGTGTACCATCCCTAACAATGCATTTATTCATTACATATATATATATATATATATATATATATATATATATATATATATATATATATGTGTGTGTGTGTGTATATGTATATATATATATATGTATATATATATGTATATATATGTATATATATATATATGTATGTATATATATATATATATATACATACATATATATATATATATATATATATATATATATATATATATATGTCTTTTGTATGTGTACTTGTGTGTGCATTTTATTTGTGTTTATTATTTTGTATGAAGTCAAAATTTTGTGAGATGGACAATGATTGCAAATCATGTTAAACCATTCGAATAGCGTTTCCTACCGGTGATCAGATTATAAGAGTCCATATATTGAAATGCATTGCCCATTCAAACGACTTCAGTAATACTTTATATCTCAGAATTTACTTTATGATATAAAATAGATATTCGAATATATAACTTATATTTCAAACATTACTTAAGGCAGAAACAATATATATTGTCACGAATTGTAGGAATTTTTGTATCCGTGGGCTGATATTCCTTTCCTGTTGGTCAGATAACTGTACCGAAAAATACCAAAATTTGCATCGATGTGACTCAAGATAAAGGATTAGTTGAATTATCCTTCCACATTTAAGATGACTGTTAATTCCAGAATTTTAAGATCATTCTTATAAATATATATATATATATATATATGTGCGTGTGTGTGTCTGTTTCTGTGTCTGTGTCTGTGTCTCTGTGTCTGTGTGCCTGTGTGTCTGTGAGTGTGTGGGTTCGTGTGCATAGATAGAGAAAGAGAAGGGGCAGATAGACTGACAGACCTAGACAAGAAGAGAGTAAGAGAGAGAGAGATAGAGAGAGAGGGGGAGAGGGAGACAGAGCTTTCAACATAATTTGTAGTTTGGCATCAGTCATTAACTGGATTTCAATCTGAAATTCGCGCGATACTCCGTTTGATACGTTCATGGATATTGTCTGCCAAATCATGTCTGGATTGATGTTGGGGTTTAAGTGAAGGAAATCACGTTTTTGACGTTTGGTTTGGGCACTGATAGAGCACAATCATCATCTCTCTATTTTGTAACATTTGGATCCTTGCTCACAGACACATATACAAACACACACGCACGCACATGCGCAGAAAGTGGACGATAGATCAAATCCCTTTTCTCTGCCAACATATGTACATTTGTGTGTATGTGTGTTAAAGAAAGAGAAAGAGTGGATAGATAGAGTGAGAGGAAAGAGATGGGTTATGTCAGTAAGGCTGTAACCTTGTTTACCAAAAAAATTAGAGAAGTATATGTATTACATGTATCATATTCCCAATGCATTTCAATGAAATTTCCTTGGGGTTGGGTATCTTGGTATACGGGAGAAATTATCAAAATTGTTGGTAGATCTAGTGCTCTGTAGGTAATTTAAATTATTCTGCATGGAAAAATTTAAAATCGACTGTTGGATAATTGTTGTTTTCATGGGAATCAACCGAATGTACATATCGCGGGAATAATGTTCCTTCCTCTCTTCAGTGATATCTCTTTCTAATAGATAGTGTACAGTATTGGCTCTCCGAGTAATTCCTAGTTGTATGTGTATATTTGTAAAGCATTATATATAACCTAATCCCTCATCAATTTCACTTAACTGTTGTTGGTACCAAGGCCCCAAACAATAAACAATCTCGTTACATCGATAAGTTTTCATGGTATTGTAAGTTACATATCTGAGACGAGTACCAGATGGATGTCCAGGCAATTAATCAGAATCATTTGCCACTTCTGTACTTACCAGAAAAGATCATTTATTTTGTACGGTCGCTGTCCAATCTTATAGGAGCAGAGAAAAACCTATCAATATAAATGACCAAATGAGAGCCGAAAACTGTTCATGCGAGGTGAGCATTATCATTTGTCTATTATCTATTGAGGCATGAAATCATGTTCAGTGAAAATTATATGTTGTGGAAAATATCGAATAAGGACAATAAATTCATTGGCTTTGAGATTTCAAGTATCAATTTTCTTAGATTATATATTCCTAATTTCAACCCAATTGGTGGTTAAAATATATTCAAAACTGAAAACCATGATTCTGATATTTTTGTGAGTTGACCATCTTTGATAATTTCTGTTCTCCCTACCAGGATTCCAATTGTAAATAATTTATTTGTTTTGCTTGTTATGCCAAACGTTGAAAAGGCTTGCAAGTGACAAGCACTACACGCGGTTCCACCCAAACCTCCTGATGATAACACCCATAGTTTATGGAAGGACGAACTCATACCCTTCCCAAGGGTAATGTGAATAAAAATGTATTTTCTCTTTACTGTCAACCACTCGGTTACGTTTGTCATGTGAATATTGTTTCAACTACAATGAGAGGGAAAACCTTTTTTATTCTTTCCAATGAAATAGGTCTTCAAGAATAGAAAGGTTTTGAAATCACTAATAAGTATAGGGACATATCAATTTAGGTCAAGGATCACACACTGTTAATGGTACATTGTCCAACTGTATAACATTGAGATATTGGATGGAAAAGCCCCTGCCATCATGTCATGGGCCAGAGTAGCATTGTAAGTCCGATCAATCTACTATGTTTTAAACTTACAGCAAACTAGTACATTCTGATCTAATCATAAAATTGGAAATGTGATTAAAAAGGACAGTGCCAATGCTGTTGTTTCCTAATTTCACGGTACAGAAAAATCTGTCAATCAAAATGTTGTTTTGTTTTGTGACAAACGAGGTAATCATCAGTTATAACTAGAGAAGCCCACAGGAACAATAGCGCCTGTCATGAATATGACTGATGATTTGGTCCACAAAAAATAATTACAAAGCATGATCACTCGGATGTTTCGGTTGGTATTTTTTTCAGTTTAAAGAATGAGGAAAATTTGTTTATTGGATGGAAACAAACAAAATTAAAAATCATAAACAATACATTGTCTTTCGAATTAGTTCAATTCTATCTAGGTGTAATTGCTTTGGGTTTTTTTTTCGACCAAATAATCAACTAAAACTTTTTGTACCCACGATGAACGCAAAAAAGTGTCGTATACATTGTAAATCATTATATCAAACATACTTATACGAATCAAAAAGTGAATGCGAATAGATGGCCAATACAAAAGCAAAATAAGCAACATACATGAACTCAAAATAATGTTAGACAAATTAAATGAAGAAGGCTATAAAGTCAGTTTCAGGAAGATAAGTGTTACATACAAAGAACAAGTTGGGGACAAGACACGAACACAGCGTTCAAAAGTTAAACCACTTCGTCTAACCACAGCCGAGAATTTCCATGAAACAAACAAGAATTATACCAGGATGGCAAGTCTCCGGTAGAGCGAGGACAGAGAGATTCCATTTGTCCCAATCCCAGGAAAAAAAGGGGTTTTAAAACAATGCAATTCCCCAATAGTCTTCTCAGAAGCTAAAACATGGAACCTGATCGACTGATCGACCCTCAATCTTAGATCCATGCAATGCACGCAGGAGAAAATCATATTCAACATCACATGGAAGGATCACGACAACACACAAACTAATAGAAAGAAACAAGTGTAACAGGTATCCTAAAATACATTTGGGCTGGTCATGTTGCAAAAATTACACCCGTCATAACTGATGACTCACAGTGTTGATACCAAAATGACACATACGATACTTTAGCTGGCAAAATATAAGATAGTGTTGTGAACTAGACAAGTTCAGCGAGTATTGGCTCCGGGACACAAATGATCAGGCGATTTCTCACGAAGTTGTGTGTCCAAAGACAAACGCTAAAACGCTGCTGCTGATGGTGATGATGAATAATTTACCAACTATTCCAAATGCTGACGAAATATTGTACTATGCCGTTCTTCAAAGAGTTTGGAATTCCTGGTTTATTTCTGCTCCAACATCCACATCTGGAAGCGTTGAGGAATATTCAACCATCACTGCAACGGTATAGATTCATTCATTCAGCTTAGTTTTGTCTGCACAAACCTTATTGATGGGCTACTTGTTAAGATTGAAATATTCGAATGGTATGCAAGATTACTAAATCAACTATCCTGCAAGAATTGGCATCCGACTGGAATGTTGTTTGAATTGGTATCCCCATTTGCATAAACTTTTAAACTAATTTTTCTTTTCAATGTATTTGTTTTTTTTGTATTTATATATTCTCACATTCACAGTCAGGGCAATTTCTATACGACACAACGAAACGTTAATCCGGACATGGATCTCTATCCTTATTCTCTTCGACGAATGATCAAAAAAGATGATCATTCTTGATTTTTTGAACGACTGATCAAAAGTTATTCAAAAAGTCACAGTTTGTCATGACATTAGGGGTAACTGAACTTCAAATAGGACACATGATTTTTCGACCATCATGTTGTGAATAAGGTGAGCCATGGAATAAAAACCAAAAAAGCAACTGTTGCATCTGGTGTGAAGATAAATTCTTAATGTGATTCCCATAGAAGCTATGCATTCATCTTATCTTGATAGAGGGGAATCAGCAATAGCTTTTGACATTTTCAGCACCGACCAAAAGCTGTAAGTCTCCATGAAATCCCCAGAAGAGGATGAAATAAAGCAAAGAATACACATGGTGGGTAAACTTCCGGTACAACAAGCTTTACTTTCATGGACACATAATTCTCACAAGTCCTAAAAAGAATGGTGTTTACAACAAATGCATCCTAGAAATTATTACCCATGGAGCTGAAACATAAAGTTCTACCTTCAAACTGAAAACCATGCCCAAGAACTCATCGATAGATCACAAGCGAGCAGAGTATATTAAATTAAAAGATAAAGGTCCCAAATATCATAAAGACAGTCAGAGGATTCAAATGGGATCGGACTGGACATGTTGCAAGAATGTCAAACTACACAACGTTGATTCCCAGAGATCATGTGCGAAATAGCAGCCGACAAAAAAGTGAGATGTTGATATCAGCTAATTAAATTCAGCGAATGCTGGCTCTGCAATGCCCATGATTGAGATGCCTGGCGAATTTTGGGGGAGGTGAAGGTTCATCTACGGATGCTTTAAATTGATGGTTAGAGTGACTGGCTGTCAAGAGAAACTGAGGGCAATCAGATATCACCACAAAGAAATCAGGTATCGATTATTTTTTTCATTTACGTCCAATTGATCTATTTGACTTCAAAAGGTGAAGGCAACCGGCCTTTACAAAAAAACAGAGTTTGAATTTCGGTCTTTTATTTAATGAATACATTGCTTATTAACTGATGAAAATGTTGGTCTTTACTTAAATTAATACATAGCTTAATAACTGATAAGAATTTTGGTCTTTACTTGAATGGACACATCGCTTATTAACTGATGGGAATTTTGATCGTTGCTTAAATGGACACATCGCTTATTAACTGATGAAAACTCCCACTAATTAGTCTGTCTAGATACAGTTTAGATGGATATTCAAGGTGGGAAATCTCTCTCATCTCTTTGGTCAGGAGGAACACGATGTTCCTATCCAATTATTTTACTCATTTTGGTTCCAAGCTGATATAAAGTAAAGTATGTAAATATAAAGTTGATAGAGAACTTCTTCCCAACTGGTATCAGAGGATCTTAGGTAAAGATCTTGATTTAGATTGCTGATTCCCGAAAACAATCCGATCCAACTCACTTTTTCAACTATTCTTTTATTTATTATTATCTTACATTCACCTTGATATAATACATGTTTTGCAACGTTTAGATTACATCACCGTGGGCCATCACGACTCAAGCTGATGAATTCACAATTCAAATTATTTTAGATACCGAATTACTCTGCTCGAATAGAGATATCATGTCCCAAGTAATAAATAGCAAGTACACTCTGTTTCATTGCATTCAGTGTATATACGGCTCAGTTTGACACTGAGCATCTCTTTCATGGAACCTAGTGACAATTACACTAGTTACATTATATTATATTGTGGAGCTGGTTCACATTAATTTAGTGGTCTCCTTGTCATGTATATTACAGTACGATTGTGAAAATAGTGGTTTATGAAAATCTCAGTAAATGCATGACTCTTCAATGTCCATAATTAGTGTAGTAATTCTTAACAAACTGCAAAGAGTGTAATTGAATGACGGATCGATTAATTTGTCGGCCTTCAATTGAAAGCATTTAATTAAAATTAATACCGAAGTATTTCAATAATATTTGACCAATTTCTCAAATCTCACTTAGAGCAGATAGTACCTGTTCTTATCAGTGTTAATTCAATACCAAATACGCTTTGATATATCCCCCGATTTTCTGTAAGCTGACCCCAAACTTTCAAATGATTTCAAATTTGATTTCCATTTGTTCTCTGGTTGACAGAATTTGATTCCTGCAAATTCCTTGCATAAAAAAAGGATCATGTCAACTCACTATCATCATAAATCTACATGTCTTACATCATCTCGAGAAAGTGGAAAAACAGAAAAGTACTTCTTTCATTACCATATGATTTATTGATTTTGTGTGTAAAGTTATGAAAGTTATCGGGTCAACACGTACGTTCTGAACAAGTAACAAAGAGTGTCCTTTGTGGTGTTTAAATTGACGGACTTTGAAGTGCTAAAAGATGAATCATCCTCAGATTACTCAGTAAATGCTTTATTTATATCGTTGAAAAATGTTTTTTTCTGGGCAAATGGCGAAAACATCATTTTCATAAGGCTTTCTGTACAAATAGTCCCGTCACCATCTTAAAAGTAAAATTCAATTTTAAATGTAACAAGTTGCGTGTCTGCATAGAGATAAGATTCTAAGGAGAGCTTTGTAGGTCAGTCAACTCCATTTACTATAATTTTTCGTTTGGTGCTCTGAATATGGCTTGGACTACCGAATCTTTGAAGTTTACCACTAGGGAATCTTTTTGAGGGCGTGATCAGTTTGTGCACTTGACTCTGATCACTTTAAGCACCAGCAGTTTGTGTGTCTGTTATTATATGATCGTAACCCTTGTGGCACATCCATGTCATTGTAACCAATAAAACTAAAGACACTATCATTCATCATTCGGAGTCGATTGCAGTGGCCAATGATTTTTTCCAGAGTGGTCAGAGACGTTTACTGGATTTTAATGTTAAATCGGTAGCAGAGAAAACAGCATTTCGATATTTAACGGAAAAATATTTTCATTGGGATTGCAATCATTTTTGATAATATTTGTTGCACATTTTCTTTAATAATTTCTCTTTGTTCCACTTCATTTGATTTGTTGATGGCCATTGTATAGTTCGTTCCGTAACATCAGGACTTTGAGCTGGTGAACTAATGCGTTTTTTTGTTTACCTTCTTTACGCCAAGTCATTTCATTTGCTTTCTTAGACAAAATCAGCAGGAAAACACAAGCGAACTTGTTTGCCCAATGGGATTCATGCAGACCCCGAAGACAGTTCTGCAAAAAATTAACGAACAAGAACACAACAAAGCAAACAAAAAATAGTATTAAGATAGAAAGAAGGAAAAATGGAACAAAATGTATACAAGGCAAAACAGGAATTGGTGTAAATATGCAATGAAGATCACCCAAAATCCAAACCATATCATAGATGTTTTTCTATACTTAGAAACAATCACCTTCCTGTGATCTGTTACATATTTCATTACATTCAATTTATTCTTACCAAATTGAAACTGAATTATAAGTGCAGTTTGTCTCACTCATTCCTCATATCTTTCTTAATAATGGGTAGCATGAGTGCAAAGCACATATAAATCATGCTGAAAAAAATACAAATTCAATATTCAAATATTCATCACGTATTAAACCAGATCCATTGTGTGGGGAGATTCTTTCCGACGACTGAATTCATTATTTTTCTTTATCATTTTTGTTTATACAACATAATTGGCGATCCATTTTTCGGTTGTACGAAAAATTTGTACTAATGGGAGAACATGATGAAATCATTCCTAATTTACGTTAAAATAATGTCGATACTTGTTGAATCGATGTTTTCTTAATTTGTTTTAAACCTGCTGTCGTTTCCTCACAGGTTTGATTTAATTAGTCGGTGTATGAATCAGGTGATTTATCGTTCAAAAATTTATCGCTTGAACGATTAATAAATAGAAGGGTTATATAACGAGTCGCTAGATACGAAAGAATACATTCGAAAATTTTAGGAAGAGTCATATATCGTTTTGCATTCGTGTTTAAAGTTGTTGCATCTCTTATAGCTGATAAAAGGTGTTATCACATCGAAGATAGATGCAGATATTATATATCTCATGCCTCTTATTGAACGCAGTGTTAACAGAAAAAAGGATTTTCTCTCTTTTCAATTAGTTTTCTAATTATTACTTAATTTCCTTCATGTTTGGGCTGCTTTCATTCATTCGACCGATAAAAAAAATCTGAATTCAGCAGACGCGTTTATAGTCAAATTCCAAAAAAAATGAACGAGTGATATTTTTCTAGTAAACATTATCATTGCATAAACATCATGAATAATGAAACGCTTATAATTCAATTTGCTTGTTTCCATTGGATGATTGGATGTGCACAAATTTATGTGATAATTTTTCAAGGTCACTCCAACTCCTCAATCACATGAATTATACATGTGTAATAGTGTGTTAGTGATAGAGAGAGGGAGAGACGGAAAGACAGAAAGAGGAAGAGAGACAGGGGACGATAATGAGAGAAGGAGAGCTCGTTACGATTATATTTATTCTTTACAAACACCAACGCTGCTGCCATAATTTTTTTTCGATTGTTGATTTATTGATTTTTTTTTTCCATATTCAAGTCTCTTCTGCCTAAGGGAAACATTAATATTTGGTTAATTCAAAACTGGACGAAACGTTTGTAGCACATTAATTGTTTTTGTATCTTTCGAAATTTCGGAAAACCAAATAAAGATATTCCTTCATTCGGACAGCATCTCAAAAGTTTGAATACATAAATTCCGAATATAAATAATTCGGTTCGTGTAAAATGTAATTTTGAAAATTTTTCATCGGAGAGTTCCATCCACGTGAGAGATAAATGAACAAATCAACAGAAGATGATAAGTACCTAATAATGAAGAGTGTGCAAAAGTTTCCTGTATTTTAAAACTAAAACTTGAACTGATAGTTGAAACTGTTTTCTACTGCTAAGTATTTTTCACGATTTATACACTGTGTTTTGACAGTAAAAGACAATAATCGTGAGTTTGGCTATTGAGCATAATTTCAAATGACAGATATCCTTTTGCTATACTATGATATATAGAAAATTATGTAAGAATATCGTATCAAATCAAACCTCAAACATACGCTCATAAACACACGCGCACACACATACACCCAAAATTGTGTCTGTTTCTTATTAAGTAAAAACATTAAAAAAATAAGTGTTTCGTTACTAATTCTATTGAAAAAATATTTACTCTCATATTTATCTATTCTGTGGTATCTTTAAATCAATTTGATAATTCCTTCAACATTTCCAAACTTTTTTTTTTAATTTGACTATTCAGTAAAAAAAAAAACGTGCTAATCGAAGCGATATCTGGCCAATGTCTCCAAGAGATATCATTTGAACCAAAATAATATGTGATACAATGTTATCGTGATGGAATATTGCACACTTTCTTCTGATTCATTTTAGATAGTTTTAACCCATTACTGCCAATCTTATTTCGATTTAATATCAGTCAAAAGTGCTGATCCATACGTAAATAATTCTGTCGTTTTTGCGAGTAGCATTCTGAGGAATGCAAAGGAAATGCATAGAATGGACGGACAAACTTAGAAGCGAGCTATAACAGTAATTAAGCAAAATCTTCTTCATAAAAAAACATATAAATCAATATTGAGTGCATGTAACCCTAGGTTTCTGGAAATAAAACATTTTATTACATTGAAGCTACTGAATTGAATATTCGCATAGCTTTTATGATGAAATATTTTTCAAGCTGATGATGTGCAGAGAAGATGAGTGATTTGTGTTTGCAAAACTTTAATTGAGAAAATTTAATGGAATGGAAACATTCTTCATGGACAACTGGTTCTTAAGGGCAAGATGAAGGAAAGTGAAAACAATAGAGAGACAAAGGAAGAGAGGACGAATCTGAAATCCTTTAAACAAAATGGTACACGTGAAGATCAAACTTACTAAGCAATTTCATTTCCTTCCACAGTGAAAAGTTAAATTTAATCGATGCTCCACTTGTATTTCAAACTACTCCAGTGCAAACCTATCCAAGAGGTTTACCTCGTGAGTATTGGAACTTGCATAAAAAACACACGCACACACACACATACACGCACACAAACACACATGCATACACAGAGAATGACACAGACACACATACATATACAAGCATATGTATGTAGAGAAATAGAGATAAAGATTCGAATAGATCAATAATAAACGATATTTGAGAGAAATAGATGAAAGTAATCACAATGCAGATATAACACTGTATCCAAGACGCTGCAAAAAAGAAAAAAAAATTGATAAATGACGGAAAAAAAAGAATACAACATATGAATACGGAATCTAAAGTTGATAATAGACGATCACTTTGGTCTAGGGCCGACAAAAATAGCCTCCACGATGGATTATCAAAGTGAATCTTGTCTGATGCCGTAGGCAGTTTGAATCAGAGATGATACGTTGAGAAAATATTAAGAATTTTCTGAGAGAGAGAGACAGAGAGACAGAGAGAGAGAGAAACAGAGAGTGATAGTGGGGGGAGAGACCCTTCTAATCTCTAACATCACGATTCTCTAAAATGGACAGACATTCTTTGTGCCAAAAATGCTTTTTTTTCTTTTTTTTTCTTTTTGTATATCATCAATTCTTCTATTTAACTAGTTTCGCTAGGTCTGTTGTCCTGCTTTGAAATATTTGATTTGCAACCGATTTGGAAGAGGTTCGCATATCTATGCTGCACAATGATTAGAGATTGACCAACAAACAGCAATTACTTATCTTGCTCTGTATTTGTCTTGTTCAATCAAGGCTACGTACTTGATAAAATCTCGAAGCAAATTCAAGAAATATAATTCTGGGTGAATTTTCAAATGCAAATGATACCACAAAATATACTTATAGAACAGATATACATATGATAATCATCGCTGATAATGAGCAGTTTGAAATTGTGAAGACTCATATTACATTTGCTTAAAACCAATGGCTAATTAATTAAGCTTCGTTTCGACCCGCCAGGTATTTTGAATCTTAAAATGAGATCACTCAATAATACCAATGACTCTATTCAAAAAATCATATATAAGATTTCAGAGATTTGGCTTGACAAAAACACCGACATAATCCTTATCTATCGCATATTTTCCGTTTATTTAACCTTTTCTATTGAATTTCATGAATTGTGAGAGCGTGACCAAGCCTTGAATATTTCACGTTCACCTTTGGTGAGTTGGACGAAATAAGTGGTCTGACAGAGAGATAATAAATCATCGGTTACCAATTTAGAGAATTTCTCAATACGTACAGATCTTCATCAATGTTCATAAATTTGTTTCGAAAGCAACACGCACAGTTTGTGTTCACACAAATTTTCTACCGGCAATTCATTATCATAAAGCCGTTCATAGTTTCAGACATAACCACTAAAGTTCAGTTGTTTCCTTTAAGGGTTGTATTTGATTGCACTAGATTGATATACCTATAACTAGGTAAAGATTGATCTAACAACCTGTGTCTCTGTTTGTCACTCTGCATGTATGATTTTGACATGCAGGAACATATGTGTGCATGTGTGTGCGTGCGTGCATGCGTGCGTGAGTGCGTGCAAGTGTGTCTGTGAGGGAATTCAAATGTTCATGTACGAGTGTATGTTTATGTGGATGCTTACTGTCTACAAAATATACACAGACAATATTGGTGCATATACATATATATATATATATATATATATATATATATATATATTTATATGTATATATATATATATATACATATATATATGTATATATGCACACACACACACATATATATATATATATATATATATATATATATATATATATATATATATATATATATATATATACATATATCAGTTCAATGACACGTTCCTTCTATGTTCATGTAAATGCATGTTCCCAATTCCTATGAATCAGGAACACATACATTACAAATGTGTCTCCTTTCAAGACATGATATTTTTTTCATATAACGCATCTCACACGTGTATTTTTCAGTGTCTGAGTCTACTTTGAGCCGTAGCTCCAATTAATGAATGAAACCTCACAAAAAATTTTCTACTTATGAAGTTTACATGATAAATTTTCATTAATGGTCAAAAATATTGTTCAACCATAATGCTCTGTGTTTTGTGACACGTGGCTAAATTCGGTAACTAAACTTCTTTTTTTCAACATCATCAATTTTATCCGTAATAATTGTGTGTGCTTGATACGTATATACTCTTTAATTGTATTTAACCATAGATTGTACTTTATATAAGTCTTCTGTTATTTTTTTTTTTTTTGAGAATAAGCAAAATGTGTTCATCGAGGAAAGACCCTGCAACACTTGGTACTGGTCATCTGCTGCAGATGCACGACCTCCCAACATGTACAACATTGTAGTTGCTCTTGTTGGACTCCACTTGGAAAATATCAATCTACCCCTCAACTATTTTGGTTTTCTAATTTTTTCCAATATCTGAGCAACTGGATTATCGGAACCCTCTGCTTTATTCAACCTTCACTGCTAAATAAAGTTCTAACTTATTAGTGAGTCTTTGGCAAAGGGCATAAGACGCCATTTTGAAAGATCAAACGTTTCAGTCAGTAATTGAACATAGCTAGACATCGCCAACAGCAACTGGCTAGAGAATCACGACTAATTAATTAAGTGGTCTTTGTCGACAAAGGAAAAAGAGGAAAAAAGGTTCAAAACACTTGGTTTTCCCTTCTTACCGAACCATTAATATATATATATATATATATATATATATATATATATATATATATATATATATATATCAATTTGCAAGCATAAATGTTGAAACAAATGTATTTCGAAAACAACACATACATCACATGCACACATGCATATATATGAAGAGAGATAGAAAGAATGAGAGAGAGAGAGAGGGAGAGAGGGAGAGATGGAGAGAGACAGACAGACTGACAGACGGACGAACGGATGGACGGGGAACAGAGGCATAATTGGTTCCATGCTGCCATTTATCATATTCAACGATTTTTTTAAAGTAATACTTTTAGCCAACCGTAATTGGATGACTTACTACCATCATGTTGAGATACACTTGCATCTTTCTATTCCTCTGTCCAAAACATTAGACGCTTTGACTTGAAAAATAATGTTTATAGCATTTTTTCATATCATCGCCATCACAATAATCGATATGATGTAAATAATATTATCATTTTATATTACCATATGTTGCTGCTATCAGCATCATTCGATTGATCCAGAGTTTTACCACTCAATAGTGATAATCCATACTTTGCATGATATGTCCAGAATTCAAAATAAGGAACTAAAAGTGCGGATATTTTAAGCTGCTTCTTCTCTTAGAAAAATATTTTACCATACTTTGTTCAGTACACGTGACCTCTTTTTCTACTTTGATAGAAGAGATCTTGGCTTTTTCCGGCAAAAAAATAACCCCAAAGTGGCCATGCTTGTTCATTACAAATTTGATACCACTTTCAAAGTAAAATCTGCGGAGCTAAGGCTTTGATTGAACACTGAATCGTTTCAGCAAAATAAATTTAGCAAACCTTATACACTAAATTCAATCCCTTCGGTGCAAAAGTATCCTTCCACTATATATATATATATATATATATATATATATATATATATATATATATATAGACACACACACACACACACACACATATGTATATACATATGTATATATATTCAAATATATATATATATATATATATATATATATATATATATATATATATATGCAGTTGCACCTTAATGTTATTGAGATGTCAATTTGTCTGACCTCATTCACTCATCCAAGAGTCATTTCCATTAAAAAAAAAAAAAAATATATGATTCCTCTCGTGATTGTCATCAAGTGCTCTGTAGTGCTGTCAGTAGTTTTGACCATAATCATTTGAAAGGGTACACTGTTTAATGATGGTTGGCAGACATGGTTAATACACATTTTTGCTGCGAAACGTGCAAAAGGGAGGATGATTAAGAGATATTAGACTGATTTTTATACATTTGCTGACCCCCAAATTATCAAACACTGGGGCATCTTGTGATCAGAAGACTGTGTTGGGCCATATAATCAAGTTCTTAGAACTTGATTGTGCATACTAGATTGTTGTTTGTCAATCTGAAACAAAAACCGGGCACTTGTGAAAGTGATATACAACCTTTCCAACCAAAAAGTGTATCTGCAAAAGAATGGGTGTTTGAATCCAAGTGATTCAATGTTTGATATTGGGATGGATGTATATGTTGAAAGATTAGTTTGAAAAATCTGATAATTTCACAGATCTTTGAGGTAATTTAGCACCAAGAGTATTTTATCAATTCAGTGAAAAGGCTGCAAAGACTGATATATGTGTCTTAAAAAATTCAGAAAGGAAGATTGATAAAATGCATCCAGGAGTTTGGTTGGTGTATTTTGGAAAAGTATGAGGGGTAGAATGATCATACCAATGTCAAAATAGATACAGTATTTCTTTTCAATTGGATTCAATATTTGGAAATATCGGGGAAAAAGTGAAACAGGGGCCTTCATCATTCTCACTTTTTGGGGAATTCGATATTGAATTGACATTCCATCGAAAGAGATTTTCTTCAAATAACAAATAGGTATGATAAACTCTCACATAATATTGTACTCGTAAACAACAACAAGAACAGACATCAAAATTTCCACAAGGTTTTATCCATATCTAAAAAAAGAAATGTGGTCGTATGCATTCCAGTTTCACTGGAAGTATTTACAGATCTATATCCGTCTAAACCATTGACTTTTTTAAATGTACATTAGAGAGATGACCACAAAAAAATTAGTGGCATAAATTTGACTTAAAAAATTAATTATAGACGATCTCTATCCAGTTGACAAATATTTTTTTTTCCAAAGCGCTTTTGGATATTGACTCTTTCGAGAGGAAGAGAGTAATAATGATAGGAATGATGATGATCTTCAGAAAAACTACAAAGTCATAGTCCTGGAAAAGGTGTTCCCTATAAATGGATGAGAGGCCACCACATGCAAGGCGTCACAAGGAGAAGTTGAGGGAGAAAACGATTGTGAGTCAGTCCTAGATGTAATGCTTCAATAACAATGCAGCCTTTGCTAGAAGTCCAGTTGCAATATCTAGTGTAAGGACATGAAGCATCAACAAAGGTTTCATTTTACAACAGAAGCAGATACTGTAGACAAAAATGAATTGTAGATTTATCAGAAGACAAAGCAATTCAGAACGGAACAATATTCAGCAAGAGAAAAAGACATACAATCATCAAGGAAGGATCGTTTCCATGCAAAATTGATTCGTGAGTTCTCACTCATAACGAAGTCAAAGTTAATTATCTAGTCATTCCTATAAATTGGAAGGTAATATATCATTAGTTAGGGAAACACATTTCTCTTGAATGCATTCAAATGGCCTTTTACTGCTAAACAATCCGATGTGAGCGACGTCAAACTTTTGAAATTAAACTAGGATAGCATTAATGATATTATTTCGAAAGGTAAATATGCTGTAACATGATTTAAATGTTACATAGTGTTGCCCAACGTTTTGCGATGGACAGATATGAGTTGTATACAGTACACACTCTTATTCAAATTCATGGAGGCAAATCTGTTTGCAGGCATTTACACATAGATCAAGATGCACACAATTTCATGACATCATACATACATTCATACACACAAACACACGCAGGCACTCACGTACATCAATTTATGATATAGATATTATGGATGGAGGGTGAAATTACGCTGTTCTTTCGTCTACCCGTAGCAAGTGAGTCATCTGCTTAAAAGGAACGATTTCGTTGATGATAATATCGTTTGCTCACTATTTGACACGATTGACTCTTCGACTTGGGTTTTATGGTTCTGAAAGGGAGTGGCAGACTCGTGGATCTGAGAAAAAGATGTCAGCTTCTACATTTTTGTAACCACAAGGAACATTGAAGAGGCAGCTTGGGAAATCAGAATGGGGACGAATGTGCTGCTGTCAAAATACATCCTAAAATTCGTGAAAAAGTTTAATCAGCAGCTGAAATGTGTAGTGTTGAGATAATACATGGACACAGATTTCAATTTTATTAAAACAAGAGGATTCTAATTCCAAGAGTGGTCTGGCATTAGAGGAAAAAAACCTGAAAAGAGTAGATGTCATTTTTATAGTCCCTCCGATATGCAGCTTAATAGAATTAAGACGTATTTTTTCTAATATTTTATCCTTATGTCATCTATTTAATTCAGTAATTAATCGTGCAATTAATTTCATGATGAAAAAAGGTGGGAGAGTGATAGTTGAAACTGTTGGATAAATGTACAGCTTTGAAATAATGTAATTAATTTGATTTTTCTGACGTTATAAAATCTTTTCGAAATTCCTTCCGTTTAAATTTCTCATCAAAATACATTTCAAGAGAAATTTTCTTAACTGTTAACAGAATATTTTTCATCAAAACAAAGTAAACAAGCATTATATTTTTGTGTCTAGGTGATTATTTATGGAATTCAAATTTTCTAAATATCTTTCATTTTATCAAGTTGGGATTAATACTTGACACACTCATGCTTGGTTTTCCAATTTAATTTTTTATGTCGATGAGTGCTATGTAACATCACAGCGCCTGTCTTTTGTCTCAATAAATGACTTGTTTTCAAGTCATAAAGAATAAAAGCAATATATAAAGACGCCATGTTGTCTTCATTGAATTTTTTTTGTCTCACAATCACTGTTGATAATAATCTACGAGCGTTGCCATAATTAGTTTTACGCTATATCTGTGTAGACAAATCTTGCTGTGGTTGGTTGTAAAAAAGTTTTATGAGGCGGCATGGGAAAAATAATGACAAAAACAGGAAAGTTTTTTACCCAGGAGGGAGAAAACCCAGTGGCGTTGTCTGCAAGACGAGATGAACCTAATAACCGACTGTTAATCACAAGTCCCACGGTGGGAGTTTACAACAGACGCAGCAAGATAATTGTCAGCATGATAATCAAATATATATATACATGATGTCTATGTCGTTTATTTTATATTTTCAGTGACGATTGACTATCAAAGTGTCTTTTTTGAATATACATTAAATATGTATTGTGAATCATTTTTTTGTCGAGGGATAGGCTGCCTTATGCTTCATCCATATCATATAGGTGCTTCGTGAAGTTTACTGCATTGTTGTTTCTAACACCTTTGACGTTCGACTCGGTCAAGATTTGATATGGGAAACTGATTGGAAGATTGAAGAGACGATCATTAGGAATGGAAATCGATATATCATTTTTGAATCAAAAACTATGGCCAAAATCCACCTTTTTGATCGTACTTGCTCATATTTTCGTGGAAAAGAAAGAGATGGAATACAAGCAATAATCTAATAAGAGCTGACGGACTTAGGATTTGATATGGAACGTTACTTGGCTTTTGCATTACTGGCAGTTGTCAAGTTCAATGGTAAGAACAAGAAGCTCCTACCTTATCGGTCACATTTTCCATTCTTGCTGCAGCTCTGATTTCTCCATTTGTTGATTCTAATTACGTCGTCTATACTACTAATTGGAAAAAAATTTCAAATGAGTATTATATAACATTACGCAATTCATAATATCTCATATACATACCTATATATATATATATATATATATATATATATATATATATATATATATATATACAGCAGTTGCATTGACAAATCCTACTCCGGGTGCATGACAAGTCCCATTCTTAACGCTGAAATCTCATCCAACAAACATTACTATCCATCATCCTTCCACTGGAGACTCATCCCCACAGATCTCACCTCCATAAACACGAGCAGAGAAAATTCCATTCCAAAAAATGTTATCCTGAAACTATTTCAAAAGCCCCTGTAAAACAGGAGTCTAGTCTTAAACGAGGTTGAGAAAAAAAAAAAAACAAAGAAAAGGGAAACAACTGTACCACAAAGTTTGAAATATCGATCCATCCATCTATGTTGTATTTCTAAACGTTAAGAGCTTTCAGCATAGAAAATGTAAACCCTATAAACAACCCTCTTGTGTTTTCACTGTTTGCACCTCTTCCATCAACAAAATGCGTTTCCGCTGAATATGGGTTTCTTTCTAAGATATTTCTATTCTATCCTATCCACGTGTTTTCCTCTACGCAATTTTATCCTTCAAAGAATAACCCTGATGCCTTTGAGCCTGGGTGACTTGGAAATCTTACAGTTAAAGATGAAGTATTACTTACACTGCTGGGAGCACTCAAACGTATCAAAGTGGCATTGTCCATGGATTTTAGTTCCCTATAACCTGACGAGCAGTATGATGTACATTCTTTACTGGGGTTTTTGTTCCTCCAGGCACATGTAGATTACCTAAAGTTTACTTAGCTCTGGCAAACAAATCGTCTATTTCTTTCTCCAGCCACTGTAGCGTATGCTGTCGCCACCACATGAAATAATGTATGCATTATGTTTGTAACTATATTCACGTCACAAAACGACAAATATATTCATTTATTCACTTTGTTAACAAATGTGTAAAGTATTTTTTTTAAATGATGATTTTTTCTATAATATTGCGAAATGCATGTTGAATTCTCAAATTCTTCCAACCATTTGCCAAAAAAAAAAAACAACAAACAAATGAGCAAAAATGACTTTTCAAAGCAACTTCATGAAATAATTCCAGAACTGAATTATGACTTTCAGAATTCCCAGGAAATGACTGTAATAAAGGAATCGATATTTTTCGATGCTGAAATCATATTTACAGCATTTTTGAAATAGTCGCAAAAATAAAGTTGGCAACTCAATGTTGCGTAACATCACATCTTCAACCCTTTCTGCACTAAATATATTTCTTGATTCTGCTTGATGTACGTTTGATTTTAATACACGCACAAAAAAGGATACCATACATCTCCCAGTAAGATTTTCCCACGCTGTATGGTAGAGAGATTTGTACATCACATTTTTATGATTTTCAATGAAACTGAATACAGTGATATTCCTTGAAAAAAAAATGTATCGTGAATGCAACCGTATTTCTGAGAAAGTTATAATTGATCGTGTCTTTGACTTATAAAACAGAAATTCATGAATGATCAACCCTATTTTTGATTACTCTATGAATATGTTTACGTATGCAGAACTTCACTCATCTTACGATCAGACACATCCCCCTCATTGGGGATTTGGTACCAATGTGAGAATCATGCTAAATCTCAGGTGGAGTCATCATGACAGCTCGATTAGCATTTGGGTGTCAGCCAACCAATAGACTCGGATCCCCAGAGATCATATACAAAAGTGTTACTGACATAAAACAAAATGGCGTGAAGAACTAAGACAATTTCAGTAAGTGCTGACTCCGTGATGCTCATGTTATAGATGCCTGGTGGATCATTGGGAAGACATATGTGAAACGATGGATGCTAAAAGGCCAATGATGACCAACACCTTTTCAGCTATGATTATATAAAGTCCTAGCGAGATGTTTGAGAAATGGAATCTGAAGATGGTAGTCAGTCTCTCAAAGTCATTTTCAGTTCATGTCCATTTCAGTCTGGGTCGGAAAATTATTATGTTTCAATGAATATTTCTCATTTTCTAGATCTATAATGTCTAATAGCACCTTGGAAAACACATTCGTTTTTCTGAGATATTCTTCTCTTGATATTTTTAGAAGATATTGTCCTGATTTATTGAACTAAATCTTTGTATTGTAAAGTTTCATTGTGGTCTTTAGCATCCATTATTCCGACTTTTTCATTATTCGTTTGTTCAATCTCTTCTATTGAGTTGTCTCTGAATCACAAAATGTTGTTTATTGTTGATATAAATTTCTTCCCAATGATATTGAACATTATAACAAATGTTTTCGATCAACTTCAAAGATTTGGATTTATTGAAATTAAACAATGTTTGGTATTTCCTGTTGATTATTTCAGCTGATTAAAACTGGACATTGTTTTATAAAATTATATGTGGATGATAGAAGGTAACGTGTGTGTTTTTTAATATCAGCAATAAAAAAAAGGACGGGTGGAATTATATATTTCATTGAAGGACGAAGATGAACAAACACATATTTGCTAATAGAGGCGTTGTTTATCTCGAGGAATATCGGGGATATAGGCATTTAGAGAAAATGGTATATTAGCCATCTTCCTATCGAGGTGAACTTAAATTAAGAAAAAAAAATCGGTTTTCGGGTACGGAAAAGAGTTCAACTAGAACGTCCACGAATCTTTAACGAGCCTTGTAAACTGTTCTTCTGTAATATATTTTATATCACGATTGTTGAAAAACCAGTTTCCCTCAGCTCAAATACCTACCACCAATGTTAGTGGTAAAGGAGGACATAAATTTTTCGGCCAGCAAGCCTGTCGGGCAGAAAACAAATACAAACACATACACATACACACATAGTACATGCATAAATACATACTCACATTCATAAACGCACACACTTGTGTGCGTGCAAATGTGTGTGCACGCGTGTTTGTGTGTGCGTTTACCAAACGTAACTTACGATTCTTCCATGTAATATACGGGCCGTACCAATGCCTCATGTAACTCATAATGTAACGAACCAGTTATGAATTAATACAAAGTGTTTCGTTTCAGATGTGATGTGCCGGTAGGTTTTGTTCTGGTAGAAAACATCAACACATATGGAGATGTAAAAATGAGTATTCATTAAAAATGATTACCTTCGCATGGTTTGTTAGCAAAACATTAGGATTTTTGTAATGCATTTCAAAGGCTATACAGGAAGGAGATAATTTTTTCATATCCCCGAATACATATCACGCATATTACATACTTTCATCATCATCATCATCGATCTTTTAACGTCCGTCTTGGACATAGAACTTCCCCATGATGTGCCACTATTCTCTAACAAGGGCGTCGCAGAGCCAGTACGTTCTGAATTACATACTTTAATAATGGTCATACATAATGAGTTATGACTAGTGCTCTACTGATTTGCATGAGAAGGGTGCTCAACTACATCTCTGCAGAACTTAATGGAAGTCGTTCCCACAGAATACATCAGGGTACACTGTTAAGAACTCATTCTGATACAAAACATTGGTCCGGATCAAAGTGAGTGTAACAACATGCAGGGTATCTATATTTGATATATTCATTCTTAATAACTATAATTCCATTTTGCAATTTTGTATCTGTTCACTAATGGCACCATTCACTAATGGCCCGTGTCATCGATATTCTGAATACATTCAAGAGGAATGTTTACCTCCAGTGAGCACCTTCATAATAGACTGTACTCAAGGTACGTAGTAAAGTGTGCAGTACGGTTGATTTTTTCACGATGTGAAAAGTCGATTGAGCTCATTACATTTAATCAGTTACAATCAGCAATTGATTTTTGATGACTCAAATCCAATACAACTGATTCTGTCAAATGATTACGATTGTTTTTTGTGTTCAGATCTCATTTTTGTAAGAATCAATTGGTTTGATTGGATACCCCCGATCACTGCACCCCATCAAGTGATAAAAATCAGACTTTATCTTGAGAAAAAAAGTAGACAAGTCTTCAATCTTTTTTTTAAGGAGTCGAAATCGTGATATTCTCGATCTAAACTAGTAAACACCGACGGTTTTGCTAAACGTTGTGCCAAAAACTGTGTTCCCTGTCAGTATATTTACACTGTGAGGTTAAAAAACATTCCTGACTTCATTCATTATATAATGGAATTGAAGCAACCAATGATGTGTATACGTACACATGTTGGCTTTTGTTATTAATTGTCATTAGATTGTATGAGTAAATCAAAGTAGTTATCTTGATTCGAATATCTGATATAGAGATAATTTCCTCTGTTATATGAAAAAATATATCACTTTTTACTTCAATAAGTAGTCGAATGTCATGATATTAATTATGATTATTAGGCGTGTTTTCTCAACAGAAAACAATTTCCATTTATTTTTTTCGAAAGTAACTTTTTCATAGATAAATTCATTTAATCAATGAGTTGATGCCAAACCAAGTGTGTGGGGAGAGAGAGAGAGAGAGAGAAAGAGAGAGAGAGAGAGAGAGAGAGAGAGAGAGAGAGAGAGAGAGAGGGGGGGAGAGGGGGGAGAGGGGGGAGAGAGATTTGCGAAATGTTTCATCAGCGATGATTGGGTGAAGCTCTGCAGGAATTAAAAACACTGCAAAATTATCAAACTATTATCCCTTGCAAAACAATGCAAACTAATTGGTTTTTCGACCAACTATGTTCGGCCCGGTATGTTTTTCTCATGATTCATTTATGCATTTACAGGGTATTTACCCGATGACTAGGATATGTCTTGCTGGAAACATCAGTTGTGATATCACACGTCGGAAAAAAAGTGTATTGAGTCTTGAGAGGAATACAGGTACTTCACAAAACAGAAATAAAAAAACTATTGATACCCGGAAAAATTCAGACAATTTCGCTACAAATATATTATCTTGATTTTCATTAACCCATTTTGAAGGCTCTTATCTCCCTCTCAGATATTCAAATCGTCACGCCTTTAGCTTATGTTGAATGTATTATGTTGATTTTGGTAAACGCAAGTTGTGGAAGTTGTTTGTATTGAGAACCCCTTTGTGTTTTTTTGTTGTTTTTATACCTGAAATATCATAAAAATTTGAAATCACCGATCTTTGAAAAAATGGACCAACATTCACATCTTGACTACTTCTCATCCAAACTAAATAGACGCGTATAACTGTATTTCAGCAATTCAAAAGACATTTATAAAAAATCAGCACCATTTTTGATTGTTTACATGGAAGCACAGTTAGAATGCTGGGAATATTTCAACTGATCATCGGAAGAAATTAGAAATGGAAAAGGAAACACAAAATTGTATCCAAGTTACTCGTATGATACGAAAAATGGGAAAGGCACCGGCATGGAATGCGTGCATCCGCCGATGCCATTAACTGATGGATATTGAATGAAAATCAATACCTTTTTACATATGAAGCAAGGGAGATAAATGTAGAAATCCTTCGTTGAGCACAAAATATGATCAATTATTCTGTAGTCGTTCGAATTAATCGAACGTTTCCGAACAATATGTCTCTCAATATAATGAAAAGAATGATTGCTGATTTTTCCAGAGAATCTGATCTCCTAATCAACTACTCTATTGACAGAAAAAAACAAAACCAATCGTTTCAGTTACCGTTCACAGGTGAAATAATGTTCTGCATCCGAACATTACATCACTTTTGAATACCTCTCAAAAAAATATAAGGGAACAGTATTTCGTTTTTAAGGAATTCCATGAAGCTGAATCTAATCAGCCTTCTCATGAAATGTACAAAATCTCTCGAGGCTTATTAAAAATGTATGATAATTAGAAACACACACACACACACACACACACACACACACACACACACACACACACACACACACACATATGAAATTGTTAAGAAGCAAAAATAGAATGAAAAAAAAGAAAGGATCTCAGACAAAAAGTTCTAATATATACTGATCATCAATCTGTATAGTAGTGACTATACATAAACAATATGAAAAATACCTGTCAGTGGAGAGGAAAGAGAAAACAGGTAAAATGATGGAATGGAGATGGTCACCACGATTAGATGACAACGGGACTATGAGGAACATGATCTTGGTGTCAGTTTTAATTTTTCCTAGTGCAATTATATATATATATATATATATATATATGGGGGGCGTGTGTGTGTGTGTGGGCGTGTGTGTTTGCTTTTGTATATATATATATCTGTGTGTATATATGTATATATATATATGATGTATAAATATATACATATATATATATATATATATATATATATATTGATATGCTTGATATAGATATACATATATATCTACTGATATACGTGTATTCTTAGATATACACAAGCACACACTCAAATATTCACACAGTCACACACACACACACACACACACACACACACACACACATATATATATATATATATATTGGAAACAATTCGACATGACCTAGATTCACAGCCGTTATCCTACCATCCTAATCATCTGTCATTTCTGTCACTCCTTTTCATCTCAGCCTTCAAGTGATTCATTCTTTTTTCCTCTCCCTTGTTCCTAGAACAAGGATAATCGGGTTTTGTGCTCCAGGGATTGATTTAAACGCTTCGATGATTGACAGTTCGATCACGATTCGGAGTAGGGATTTACTGAGGGGAGTTAATTGAATGGACGTGATAAGATCTCTCACTCATCGATCGTAACTTCTTTTCAACGCCTTTCTCTACGTTTCGTGTCTATTTCTATAATTTTCATCAGTTACTTTTTTTCAACTGTTACCACCATTTTAAAATTTCCCCTTCACATCAAAGTCAGGAGTGACCAGAAAGCACACTAAGTGATCCATCGCTGAAATATTTTCCTCACCTGAAGGCCTTTACCTCAAGAATATTCTCTTCTGATTCAAAACTTCTCTGAGAATATTACGTTGAAAGAGAACTACCAAGTGCTAACAGCAAAAATTTCCCTGGATCTGCTCACGAATTTCGATCTCTTTAATGCAGATGTATGTTCCCAATTATGTTTCGCCGGCCGTATGGCCCTTTTCCTACTGCAAAATAGGTAATAGTCATCAAGAATATATTCCAGCATCAGTACATCTGGCCATACAAGCTTGAACTTACGTTATATTTCTGCTCCAGACATTATACACACATAACTGTAATGATATCAACTTTTTTTTCACATCTAATTTTGAAAATAAAGACCTCTGTACGTATATGTCTGTACTTAGTAGTTAAAACTCGAATGAATATTTGTTCATACAAAAGGGTGCCATGATAAACGCTAATAGTTGCACTTTTGCGTCAATTTCCTCGAGAAATGTATTTGGAAAAAATATTTAGCTTTTGGAGGTTTTCACAGTTTCTGGAAAAACGAAACAGAGAGTAGTATCTTCAGATTTCTTTATGTTTTTCTCGTGTTTCCATACATCAGACGAGCAAGAGATTAGGATGATGTGAAAACAGCTGTGATACTAGGTTATGTCGAATTGTTACCAATACATATATAAATACAGGCATACATGTGTGACTGTGTATCTGCATATTCATAAATATATACATACATGCATGCATACATGCATACATACATACATACAACATATATATATATATATATATATATATATATATATATATATATATATATATATATATATATATATGAGACTTCTGAGGTCTACACATTCTCAACTTACTTATCTACAACTCTCAGAAAATTTTAATTCAATTCATTGGCATTGTTGAAGGTGCTTCTAGACTGTTTTTGCAACTACCCTGACCCAGGTCAGACCCATATAATTTCTTCGGTTTTTCAATCATTCGTCTGCAGATATTTCGTAGGTTCACTGTACATTGTACTGAAGTACTGCACTCATTGAGCTAGATGACTCGGTCTGTTTGTTCACAGACTCTGCTTTGTGCTGGTACCATTATTCTACTTAGTCAAATCCTATTCTTCTACATAGGCCCAAGTATATGACCGCCGGTATTTTATTGTTGTTCTGCTGTATTCGTTCTTTGCTGAATTCTATCTTTATGTGGCTCATCGTCCCAAGGCATAAATCTAAGATCAACGCACGTGCATATTTGTAAGCGATCAACCCCCTTTTTACTTTTCACTTCCCTATTTTTTTCCATCGGGAATATCAGTTTAGTCTTTGTACTCCTTTCTGTACCCCTTTTGTTGTTCTGCTGCGATTCATATTCTTCCCATGAATGAATATTATCACTCTGCTATATATTCTATCCAAAGTCCACCAAGATTTTGTGATTCATTTGTTTTGAACGCATTTTTTTTCTTTTAGCGTTTTCCCCTAAAACAATTACGTCATTGGAATGTTGAAGAAAACCCTGCATGAAGGATTTCTATTTTCTTGACACCCAAGGGGATCATAATCAGAGAAATTTAATCAAATCTGAGGGAGAACTTTCTTTTTTCCGAGATATCGCATGAAGGAAAAAAACCAATAACATATCAGAGAGGCAATATTTGAGATTGAATCAAGTTTGCTCTGATGAACTTCGATTTGCCAAATGAGTTTAGGAAATGAGGCAGCGATTAAAATTTCACCCTCTTTGCTGATATTGTTCCCTGATATAACAGTCAAATAGAGAGTTGCATCGGTTCTCATGATTAAATGGAAAGGCAAGCCTACTAAATATCCAGGCGCGCATTTGAGAATACCAGAATACTATGCATGCTATAGGATTAAAAAGTAGAAGTGCTTGTCAAGAAGTACGAATTTGTGCTGAGTAGCAACATCATTTTCAGTGCAGCCCACAACTAAATCATTCTAATGAAACGAGGTAATTCCACACCTAATTAAGGTTCATGCATGTAATAATTTATCTTTTTCTCTCTCTCTCGTTTTCGCCACCATCGATCAAGTCCCAGGTATTTTTGTGATGGAATGTTGTCATGTTGTTTTCTCAATTCTGATGCATTATGATTCCTCTAATTCTAACGGGGGACAATCATTGCTGTAAAGACATTTCCACTCAAGATTCTGGAAAAAAAATCTTAAACCCATTTTTATAAGCTATCTTACTTTTACATTACACCTGGAATGAATTTAAACGTTTGTGAAGATAAGTTCCTTTGGAAATAGATTTTCTTTCTCTTTGTCTTGAAACAAACTACTCAAAAAATTGTACAAAAGTTTCGATCTGGAATCATATGAATTGCAATAGTGGCGTCCACTTCATCAACATTTTTGAAACTTGTGTTATCAATGAATACAGAAATAACAATTGCAGAGCAACAAAAATAAAATCACCTCCGGCAATGTTCAAGATATTTGTCTTTGAGATAACAAGATATATTATTCTAGAGGAGCAATAATCTTTCAATAAACCCAGTTATCATTCATTAGAAAGTGATCTTTCGGGAACATAAGATATATTGACAACTACATGAAATACGAGACGAATATCACCCTTTAGGTGAACTCAGTATATATTGAATTAAATATATATGCATATATATATGCATATGCAAGCATGTATGTGTGCAAAAAATCTCCTTCCCTTTCTCTGTCCGTCGGTCTGTCTGTCTGTTTCTCTCTCTCTCTCTCTCTCTCACTATATATATATATATATATATATATATATATATATACATACATATATATGTATATATATGTATGTATGTATGTATGTATGTATGTATGTGTGTATCTATATATATATATGTATGCATGTATGTATATATGTATATATATATATATATATATATATATATATATATATATATATATATATATATATGGATGTATGTATGTATGTATGTATATATATATATATATATATATATATATATATATATATATATATATATATATAGGTACATATGTATATATTATGACCCCGAAAAAATCTTTATAAAGGTTAACAAAAATGTCATATCTGTATACACACACAAACACACACACATGCGCACACACACATGCGCACACACACATGCACACACACACACACTCACACATGTTTAATCATGACTCATTTTGCATCTTTAAATAAAATACTTTCAAGGATCATTCGGTAGTAATCCCATATGATTTTTGTTTGCCTTTGATGGGAAGCAAATCATTTGTTATCAAAGTCAGAGTGGAAGGTATATGTGGCTTTCATTATAGACAAATATGGAATCACTGGAAGCGAATGGTCAAACAAATGAAACGATAAAAAAAACAGAAGAGTAGAGAAGAACGCCAGGAAAGAGCAGCATGGAATTTCCATTGTCATAACGCTACTCTAAACATCGAAATAAGCATGTTTTATATTTTTCTTAGGGCTCCAGTAGATTTTTTATCTTATGATTCATGCACAAATCTGATATCTGGCTGCAACACAAATAAATGAACCAAATAACCTTCAAGTCCCTACAACCTCACGCGAATATGTTTGCCTACAAAGCTAATATTTTCTGATACTAATGGAAGCCCAACGAATATTTTTCCAAACACAGGGCCGTGCAGCAAGAGAACAAAACCAAATAAATACCTAATAATTGCTTTTCCTTTTAATTATCCCACCTTCCTTTTCATAGCCAATGGAGATAACGTTTGGGGTCGATTATTTTTTGTGGCTTCATGCACAACTTAATTAAGAACTCATTCTGTTTTCGCTCTCAATGCTGTTCTGTATTTTGGCTCTTTCTCTTCAACGAAATTCTGACGTGCGTAGACGTGAACGCCCAAGAGAAACACTGAGCAATAAAAGGCAGTAAGGATATTGCATAGGTTTCATTAATCAAGGTTCTTGTACCGTTTAGGCACCCTCTAACGATTCTTAAACGAAAGATCAATTTAGAGAACCTGTGATCGATACTACAAACAGAACTGACTCTTTGGAAAGACTGACAATAGTTTCAGGGTTTAATGGAAACTGTTTGCTAAAATCCAGTTCCGTAACAATGTAAACGATCAAAGAAGTCACTCTTCATAAGCTGTTTGAAAGGATCTCTTTCCAATCTGAAAGTTGTACTCAAGGTATTGCTGGGACATTTGTATTATAAACTAGATAAATACCAATGCAGGGAGAGTTGTATGATTTAGACACAAGGCAGAAGCACCCCTTGGGGTTCTTGCCCTGTACCAGGTGCCCCCAACGTAGACTGATGAGCAGTAATTCAATGAAATAAAGTCAATTGAAATCAAAGTGACTATTACATATGCTGCAAACAACGGTTATATTATTTATAACATACTGATCAAATTTATTTAAAAAGCACATAAGAGTTGATTACTTAAAACTAACCTGCCAATGATCTAGGGATAAGATAACTTGACACAACCCTCCTTTAGCTGATTCAGTATCAGATGTGTCCGTCTCCGAGACCAGGTGCTAACCATAGCAAGAAGTCATGTGTATCCTACTATCTCCCTAGTAGTCGGATGGATTCATGCCTTCTCCATGGTTATTTGTGTTAAGTTAACTAAAACCTTCTAATCATGTCTGAGATCATTCGGGTAATACATCACCGATGCATCAAGGCAGCATGACCAATTATTCCTCAAATTCGTTCTGCATCGGATTTATCCGTCTCCTAAGGAAATAAAAGAGTCCAGTCAGTCCCATTATTTCCTCCACGGCAGAAGTGATTGGTTCAAGCATTTAATATCAGCATTAATGAGAAGAGAACACGATATTCCCAAGTCTAAATTTGAAACCCACTCACTAGTTCAATTCCTTTCGCTTTTGAACTATTTAGTCATAATACACCTACAAATGGATGTACTTCTTTTACTTTTTTGTTAAACTAAAGTTTTGTTTTTCTTTAACATTCACTGATATGATATTTCCTAATATCCACAATAGGAAAGAAATATTTGAGCTCAAATATCTGGAAATATAATGTCTAACTTATTCATCTCCAATATCTTCAGCTATTTCCATTTCTATTTTTTGAAGCTTTCGATTCATAATCCATTATGAAGCCATTTGTTTGCAAAATCTCTGATGACTATAATGACTAATATTCAAGTTAACTCTACCAAGTACAGTCTTCTATTATCGTATCACGAAAATAAACAGTACATTTATTCGACATAAATGAGTGGCATTCCCTTTTTTTGCTAGACATTTCGTACCAATTTATATGAATGGTTAGTTTGTTTGCAAATGCTCTCTTTTTATTTTATTTTTGAACCGATGCACCAATGAATATACTATAAATCCTTTTACGTTTTTTTTTCTTCTGAACCAAGAGACAGTTGAGAATAAAACCCAGTTTGAAACGTTATTTCTATTATTTTCCCATTCTTTCTCTTGTTGTGTGATATTATACGTTGTTTCCATTGTGCACGAAATAAAGGAAGCATATTCAGTATTGTTACTAGAACAAACGACGATAATCAACTGAATACGTGCATAGAGCATAAACAGATATTCCCTAAGCAGAATTTATTGAACATTTGGAAGCATAAAAACAGCCGAGTAGAACCTTTTATATTTTCCTGATATGAAAATGGAAAATTGCTGTTGTCTCTTCAAAAGTTGATCCATTCTTCCTAGGCATTAATGTCAAAGGTTCAACAAATCCCAACTATTATATGTAAAATTATCCTTAAATCACGTTGATTACACAACAAAAGTGTGGTCGTTTATGGCTAACAATTTCAATGTACTTGTCAATTAGTTCAATTGAAACCAAGGAGAACTCCATATGAAAATAAACTTTCAAACATACACTCCACTTGCCAATACATAACTATAAGGAAAAAATGCTTATCAAGATCATGCATCATACTATTTAAATATCTGATAAGCTTTAAGCTACTGATATCGGACTGTGGACTTGTTTATTTACACTGGTACTTACAGCGAGTGACTCATTTATTAGGATCTGAAACAGTGTGTTGAATAAATTCTTTGAATTTCTATTTTTAAAAAATGAAGATTGTTTCCCACATTCCTGCCATACGCTACCGACCAAGTACCGACCATAGTGGTATAGTGGTTATAGGGAGTGAGAGTTCGCAGATCCAATTGTAGCTGGGTTTTTCCGCATTATATGAATTAGTACATTTCAACAATACACTATATCTATATCTACATCTTTCTATCTATCTATCCATCTATATCTATATTTATATCTATCTATTTATCAATCCCTCTTTCCATCTCTCTCTCTGTCTATCCATCTATCTATCTATCGATCTTTCTCTCTCTCTCTCTCTCTCTCTGTATATATATATATATATATATATATATATATATATATATATATATATGAACATGCCAATGATTTGAAAAAAAATCGTATCAGACAGTTTGAATTCTGCAGTGGGAACCTAACTTTCAGCCACGAAAAACTGAAGTGCATATGGAGATTGTACATCACCTTCTTTCTACGAAGTGTTCAAAGATATTAGGTTAGGTAAATCGAAAAAAAAATCAATTAACACTAAACTTTATGAACAGAACAGACACCTTGTGTTTTTTGATTAGATGGCTGCTGCAGACAAGTTTATGTGTGTGTGTGTATGTCAGGAAAGCAGAGGGAGAGAGAGAGAGAAAGATAGAAAGAGGGACAGAGACAGATTTTATTTGAAGAGTTTTGGTAGAGTCAATTTATACAGGAAACTTCCAGGACCAGTCATCTGCTTGTGCACACTCTCCGATGAGCGTATAATTCATTCCATCATCGACTTCATGTGATTTGTCGTGTATGCAGACCAATTGCATTATTTCAGTCACGTGCTTATGTGTCCAGTCCATTTCCATTACGAAGATGACAAACATGTTGAATTATTTGTAGTGCTGGTTTATATATGCATTCGTGTAATTCCCTGCATGAGTATGCGTAGGCACAATTTTGGACATCGAATGAATCGTTTAAATTCTAAAAGTCTGAGAATACTACATGCATATATGGAAGAGAAAAAGGGGGTAAAAATGGGAATGAGAATCAGCCATGAAAGAAAAATAGAAGAGAAAAAGGGAATCAGAAAGTTTATGCTTGAGCAACGTAAGTAAATTTTAGCCTTACGGCGTCTGTCTTTCTTGCATTGGACTCATACCACATATACTAGTTATGCAGTCAATTTACACTTTGTGAACCAGACAGGCAAAAAGTACTCCCTGGCAGCATTCACCTCACTCAGTTATTAGGATTTTAGTAAGGGCGTAAGACATATATTCAGGCCTCATCTAAGGGTTTAATTCAGTCTTTATACAAAGGCCATTCTCCTAGGATATTTGTCCGAGGTACACACTATTTGTCCATCGATATTTAAACTCAGATCGCTGTCAACCTTTTGGAGCCTTTATTCGCGCTGCCAACCCACTTTTTCCACGGATGAAAAAGATGGAATTAAAGGAATCGTGTAAAAGTTGCAAATGTAGATTTCTATTACGGAGATGGATGGAATATGGAAATTTAAGGAAAGAAAATATAACATGAAAACTAGTGAATAATCAATCCCCTTTTGCCGTCACATAACAGGCTTGTGTACTATCCGTGCAGTCTATGATATCACAAAAAGGCATGATTTTATTTTGCTTAAGAGCGATGCCAGATGTTGAAATTAATAAAATCGGTAAAAAAACGAGTGGCAGTGAACTTACGTCGTTGATAAATGTCCAATTTGAATTTACAACCGTTCATCAGAAATAGTTAAGTATCATTGCTTACATTCTAATCCAAATTGTTCAAAAAGTGTGAAAAAATGCGAACTGATGGAATATCTAGAGTTCTTACACATCAAAACAAGACACATGTGATCCAACCAGGATGGCAGCCATTATGTTTACTTTATATTTGCTACGATGATAGAAGAGAAACAACACTGCAAAAAAAAAATTCAAGCGAAAAGTTCAAAATATGAATCGAGATTGTGAAACCCTGCACACAGGCAAATTTTTATATGCCCATCTATTTAAAAACAGAACTTATACGATTTGACTATGACTATGGTCATCATGTGAATTTCAAAATGACCCAAAATGAAATACACAATTCATTAGATGCATTATTGAAATCAATTAGTTCAAATGGTTAGAGTTCTCCATAATAAATTAATTGCACATAGGACCACAGAGAGGAAAGTTTCCAAAATATCACCAATCTAAAAAAAAGTGGAGTTGCATTTTGACTTATCATGATCATATCGTAAGGATTTCCAACATTTCAAACTTATCCATTTAACAATTCCTGAAAAAAATCCAAAAGGAGTTCTAACTGAGAAAATGGCATTGAAATATTCTGTCACGGTCCACGCTGTACCCTTTGGTTTTTGCTGATTTTTTTCAAGGGAAAGTATTGTAGCAATAATTGAAAGCAGCAAGGATATGATGACTTTCAATCGATAATACTGCATCTTTCTCTCGTCATGTTATGTCATTGAAATTACACACATTTCATTGCAAAAAGGGCATTGACTCTCCATTATACTTTCTTGGTGTAGATGTAAATACGTCAAAGGCTCACATGATAATACTCATTGTTGACCATGACTGTTCTGGACGGTTTTAAGTGTTGTTATTGATTAAGTTAAAATGTTTCTGAAAAAAAAAATTGATAATTAAATGTCAGTAACACTTCTAGAAGATATATTTTATTTACAGAATAATGGTAAGAAAATAGAAGAATATCAGAAAAGAGTAAGCAGATGGAAAAGAAGGAACTTTGTTATAAAACATCATAAGCATCGGAAATATGAAAAAAAAGTGATAGAATTTGAAAAAAGATTTTCACTCATACAAGAAACGTAAGTACTTTCTATTTGATCCGTTGCTCGGTTTGTGCTAATTTGGTTTGATACTGGAAAAGAAACGTATAACAAATTAATTATTTTCCTGGCCTTTTTTGTTTGAATTTTTGTGGATTACTCAAAATTTCTTCGTTGCAGTTTCTCTTTAGTCTGCTGTTTGTTCATAGAATTACAAAACACAGGGTAGACTTTGCATTTGTCTGAAATTAGGGAGAAAACTGTTTATGGAAATGGAAATGCAAATTTATCAATTCATGGAAAATCGATTTCAAAACGAAGAATCGAAGAAAGATATTTTTTTTCAACTACTAACATGAAATGAGGACTGCATTGCCTGAGATCTGATTCCCAATTTCTGCGAGGGCAGTAATCGTGACTAAATTCGTATCATTTTCTACCCATTTTTCTCTGTTTATTAATTCTTCAATGATTATCAGAGAAATGAGCAGATCCAGCAATTGACACAGACATACTCGACATTAGCAAACATTTCAAGTGGGACGTTCACACAACGATCTCTGATTCCAAGTCCAACTCATTAAAGGTCGCTTAACCTTGCTGCGTAAACATTGCACTTCATATAAATTCTCAACAAGAACACTTAACCTACTCTAACATTTAGTTATTTCGGTTTTGATTGTTTTCAACACAGCGATAATTGTAGTGGTAGATACAAAGATCTGATAAGAAGGTGAGGGTTGAGTCCTAAGGGAAGAGAAACATAGACTAAAAGTGCTACCATGTTAGATGATGCTACTGCAAGTCCATGGAGATGCACGTGTTCAATGAACTTAACCTCACTTGGAATAACAGATTGATATTTCCCTTCTCGATCCTTCCATTCTTTCTGCCATACAGCTCAGTAAAAAAAGTAATCGATCGTTTTCCTCTCTCTCTCTCTCTCTTGTGCATTCTGATTTCTATGAATTCCCCCCTTCATGTCTTTTTCTTATCAACTTCATTTAACAAAATGTACGTTGTTTTATTCCACAATAATAGATGATCTTCCAGCCTACTTTAAAAATCCAGCCTCACCAATTATCTATCCGAGTGGAGGTATACTATTCGTGCTCATCTCATTCTCCCTTGGAATTGGCTCTGTCTCCTATCAAGGGGTTGAAAACCAGCAAAAACATAAATAAATCAGGACCCAGAGGTTCGATATCTAGTAAATACTGCAAATGGGTAAGATGTTTCGTCTGGTTACCATAAAATCGAGTGGTTTAATGTTCATAAAGATTGAGTAATATGCCATTTTTGTTTACTAGTTCCAAGCATTATATCATTGTTCTCAACGTGTATATATAGGAGCAGTTGTAATTTTCGAATTACCGTTTTGTTCCGTGGGAGAATTTCATAGTATAGTGCTTCTTACTTATCCTATCAAATACACATCAAATCATTTATGAAGAATTGCGTTCGGGAATGTTCATTTTGTTCACCAAATTAACTCTTATGTTGACTGTGATGCAATGCCCCTTTCATTATGCGTCAAAATTTGTTCAAGAATTTATTTTTCGAATCCTTCCTTGAATTTTCTTTCAAGTTACTTCTGTTGAAGCCACACTTACCAAAGATCCAAGACATCCAATAAAATGCAAGTTATATTCTCAATACTTGATTTGTACGATTATCATGTGTTAAACGCACAGTAGTTAGACTCTTTCGTCCATGAATGCACTGATCTCAGACCTGAGTTTCGAAAAATAGATAGATATATGAATTGACAGAGAAAGAGAGAGAAGGATTCATACACTTACAACGGACACACCTGTTGTTTTGAAACATTGTAATAGAATCATCTTATCGGAAGATATTTCAAAAAATATTTTGATGAAGAAGTTACTGGAAGATGAAAAAGACACATATATTCTAACTTCACAATACATGTTAGAAAAACATTCTTTCAACCTGGATGCAGGTTCGACGTTAATAAATCTCATAAATGGTCCACTACGTAAGAAAACGTCATTGCTAATATGTTGGAAAGAATAGATGCTACTTGATGCATGATGCAGTCATTCCAACTGTTAGTTATTGATGTTTCTGAGTGGAGTGTTGTATTTTTTAAAATAATCTTATTGAATGAATCATGAATTTTACATTCTCATGTTCAAGTTGTGTTCTTTATGACAAACCATGTGTATAAATATGTACAAATACACCACTGCACACCATTTACACACATCCACACATATATATTTATATACATATATATATCTATATATATACTCATTGATGATTGTGGAACGATCTAATTTGTTTAAAAAAGTACAACCTACGTGTTGTAAGATATTCAATGTAATCATGGTAATATCAATAAAAATAGTTGATGATGGAATGATGAATATAATCAATTCGTGAAGTTCATGACGCCAGAGAGTAACAATTGACAATACTAACAACATGAAATATTTGCTAGAAGAGAAAAAAAGAATTGATGAACCAGTAACGTTAATATCTTATGAGATGTTATCTTGGACCTTTTTTATTGTTCAGTTCTCCTGTTTCCAATCATCAGGAAGTGGTAGCTATGAGAATAATTTTTTCAGGAATCAGCTTTTTCCAAAATATAACTTCCCTGTGACCGTTACCTTATTTTAAAGCGTTTTCTTCCAACCCAGCATTCTCATCAATTTAGTTATTCAACCTTCAAATTGATTCAACCTGAACTGTTAGCACTTCAAGCCCTTATAGCCTCGATTGTGTCTCCTTTTTATACATTGGCTTTTGTTATTTCTGGCCGAGAATAGAATAGATTCAAAGAATAGCGGAACGATAGGAATATAATAGTTTGCTTCAACCACACAGTCTCTACCTCGGTCAATATATGACAGTAGTATGTGATTATTTTCAGCTTTACGTGACTAAACTGGTCTAGACCATGACTTTGCCTCGGAGAAATGTGCTTTTTCTGCTGTCTCCTTCTTTACGATCTTGCTGACATGCCTTTTTTTCTCCATGCTTTGGTCTTTATAATAGGTTTGCTTAGGGTAGTTATTGACTTAGATCGTGAGTAGTCTTTAAAATAAGCAGACATCTCAGCAAATGGACACCCATGTGATATAACACATTTAGGTACACGGGGAGATACATTCAGCATCTGAAGCAGCTTACAAAAGATACATAACTTTTGAGAGAGAATGATAATATATTTATACATTTGTTGAAGAACTGTACGCATGTGCATATGCATTTTTCTTTGTAAAATGTGTGTGTTTTTCTTTATGGGGTTCACACTCAGATTAATCAACAGGCATACATGCAGGAAAATACTAATGTAGTGAGTGTATGGTGTGTGTGTGTTCCCTGTGTCTGTGAAAGAAAGAATTGCACACAATTGATGTGTTTGCAAATATGTTTGTTGTAATCCTCCTATTTTTCTTCTTCAAATTGGTAATCAACTTAGAAGATTAACTTCTACGCGTACACTTTTGTTTGTTGGTTTGTCAGTCCGTCTGTCTCTAAGTTTATCAGTTTGTATGCAAAATATCCGCAAACTTCCTCTGAATGAGATATCAGAGATATCTTTTGCATATAATGTATCGACAAACATTTATCAATATTTGAAGGACGTCTCTTTTATATTGAAAAGTATCTCAGCAACTAAGAGATTAATTCTAGACCATTTGCTTGATATCTTGCCTCAGGGCCCCTAAAAAATTGATTGAAATTTATAACAAACACCCAAATATTTGTGTCGTTTAACTGTTGAACAGACGGTCATAAATACATTTACCAGCACCAATTTTGTTCGCTAAATTGGAATTGTCTACCAAATGTGATACACCTGCACAATCATTAGGTTTCCTCGGGGAAAATAAAAACAAAAAATGATTGCTGTATATCCCTTGATATGCAAGGCAAGCTAACCAGGAATTCTTAAAGCTAAAGCAGTCTTATCCAGATCGTATGGACAGGAAAATCAGGGATGAATGTGATTTTTTAGAGCTTGCTTTCATTTGTTATATATATATATATATATATATATATATATATATATATATATATATATATATATATATATATATATATATGTATATGTATATATATATATATATATATATATATATATGTGTGTGTGTGTGTGTGTGTGTGTGTGTGTGTGTGTGTGTGTGTGTGTGTCGATGAATGGTAATGGCTCTGAGAGGAAAACAATATATAGAAAAAGAGTATGTAAGGATGAATATACCGTAGAGAGATTGAAAAGATATAGTGAAAATATTTTGTTGTCTACCGCGTCGGTATGCAGATCATGCATGTGCCTCCACCAGTTGCACTAGGGAAAGGTAGAGGAAAACAGAGAGAGAGAGAAAGAAAGGAAGAGAGAGAGACAGACGGACAGACACTGACAGAGACAGGGAGACAGAGAAAGAAAGTTTGAGAGGAAGAGAAAGAACAAGGGAATAAGAGACTAACTTTTATTTATCAAGATGTTATGCTTGCTTCGAGTCATAAATATAACTTACTTATTGAAATTATCTTCCTAAACACCCAGGAGAGAAGATACGCTTCAGATGGGGTCAAGTTGTATTCTCTTTTGTCCCAATGCAGGCAATATAATGAAAATAGATTTCTAAAAAAGTATTTTGTCCGATAACCAACAGGAAATATTTAAAAACGGTTTATTGGAGTACTGATGACGATTTCCAAGTCTGTAGACAAAACTGTATGGCTAGAAGCACTACAATATACAAATAAGTATGAATATGAAAAGGGATCTTCACTGGTTTTGGTTTGGCGATAGTAGAGAAGAAACTCTTCTTCTTTTTCTTCTTCTTCTTCTTCTTCTTCTTCTTCTTCTTCTTCTTCTTCTTCTTCTTCTTTTTCTTCTTCTCCTTCTTCTTCTTCTTCTTCTTCTTCTTCTTCTTCTTCTTCTTCTTCTTCTTCTTCTTCTCAAAAACCATCAATAAAAACTTTTAGCACAATTGTCAACATAGGAATTTTCAGTTTTTAATCGGTTTTGTTGACTGACTCCGTATGTTTTATGAAAGCAGGGCTAGATGACAATCTGAATATTTACTCTTTTGGCCTAACTACTGGAACATGTACACTTCATATATATATATATATATATATACATATATATATATATATATATATATATATATATATATATATATATATATATATATATATATATATATATATATATATATATATATACATATATATATATATATATATATATACAGATCAAAAAAGGACGAGAAGAGTAACATTCTTTTTCTATTGATCTCATCAACATGACATGTGGCCGAAAGATGGTAATCACCTGGTGGTAGTCTATTGCGTGACTGAGTTGCAATGTTACAGATGAAATGATTTTCCAATTTATTACGTGATTTTATTCTTGAATGTTTTATTTTATTTGCAAAAAACAATTTGTTCTTACAGACACCTTATACGTCGGCATTAGAGAAGTTTTACTGAAATAATCAATGATAATAAGAAGTTACAGAGTATCCCCATGTCAGATGTCATTGAAACTGCGGATATATCGTGAGTTGATTTATTCAAATGATAAATGTGGTTACTTGGAACTCTTGCAAACGAACACGCAGCCACCTGATTAAAAGAAATTCAGAGATAAGATATGAAAAAGGGTCAATAAGGGACGTCGTGTGAATGATGATTTCGTTTAATATCTTGTTAAAGATTATCTGTGTATTTTTGGTTGGCTAGAGAAGAATAAAGACACGTACAGTTTTGAATTAAATCTTGCGTCTTACGTTCCCTTACGTGATACAGCCACGATAAGTGAACATGCAAGACAAGCATTGTCCCCATGCCATAAAAACTCAAACTGGCCAAACACTAACATTTTTCGATCTCATCACTTTACCCAACTGCATTTTTCTCATTCTTCTTTCCCGTTTTCCTCTCTCTCCCACATTTGACTTTTCTCCCTATCTTTTATGTGGTTTCTGTTCACAACATTTTTTTTCCTTTAATTTCTTTTTTGTTTTTTATTTTCTCACCCTCACTCAATCCCGTATTATCGCTACTTTTACACAGGTGCACATACACAGAATGTAGCATAACATTTTCCTATGTGATTGAAAGAAGGATTCGCAGAAGCGAAATCAACAGAAGTGTCATCGTTTTACATTTGTGTCTAGTGGCATTCTCGAATTCATCGATCATTTCACTTTCCTCTGTCCTAACTATTGAATTAAAAGTGCTACAAATGTCTAAACAGACTTCGAGCTAATTAGACAAGAATGAAAAGAAAAAAAAACAAAACTAATCAGATATGTGATACTGCTTGCTGGAATGAGATGACTGTCTAAATTAAAAAGCTCTCAGAGAGCGCAGATCTCAAACATCGTCATCAACAGTACATTACCTTCAATTTCTTCAGCATTACCAACCTATTCTGTCTAACAGTGTAAAAAGAGATATTCTAAACGGGCAGTAAAAAAGAAAAATTGTTTTGAATCCAACCTGAGGGCTAGTTAGCATCAAGTGTTTTACCGACGTTTATGGGGTTCATTTTCGTGTCTTTCCAAGAGTAATTTTGTTAGAAGTATCTCTATTTTGAAATTCTTTTGGCCCTAGATGCTGATAAAATGAAGACAGTTTGTGCACTCTGCCACTTCAGGATGTGTTCATATTCCAACATTTGCCTTGTTCTGGGCAAGTTTCAGATGGGAGATCGCCAAATTTTGACTGACGTGCTTTAGTGATTTTGCCGTATCTGAGTACTTCATAATTCATACATTCGCCTTTTGAGACACTTGGCTGTATTTTCTACCCAGATAAAGTTACAGTTCTGACACCTTACATTGTATATGCCTACTTTGGGGGGGGGGGGAGATCACACACACACACACACACACACACACACATATATATATATACATATATATATATATATATAAATATATATATATACATATATACATACATACATACATATATATATATATATATATATATATATATGTATGTATATATATATATATATATATATATATATATATATATATATATATATATATATATATATATATATATATATATACTTGGAACATCATTACTACCCACCATGTGGTTCATAATTCGACACTATGCTGCATCATTGTAAGCTTATGTTGCCGTGTTTACTTCTACATAATATGATGACATCCATGATTGAATCTCTCTGAACAAATATGTTCATCCTTCAACTATATATGAATGCATTGAAGGAGACAAAAATGATCGAAATGTTACCGGTAGCTCTTTAACTCCATTAAAAGTGCATTGCTACGTTGAGGCAGCTAACTTATCTTTAACAGGTTTGAGTCATGCAGTAAACCAGTTTTCTCCAATTGTTCATTCAATTCCCATCGAGTAAAATGAATGATGAAATAACATGTATCGACGGAAGATCATTCCAAATTAGTTTTTACATAATATAACGCATTTCATACTTCCTTGTAAGAACAGTAAATACTAATATTTATCTTCTCTTAGTTCCCTCACCTTATTATAAGTGGCTCTGTTAATCTGTTGGTATTTTTTTCTAAATTACCCTGATATTGTTTCTCAGTTCTTCAAGTCAAATTTGTTTGAAACATGATAGAAAGATGTCTGTAGATGAGATGCCTCTTAGCCAAAGAAATCTAAACTGTATGGCTTCAACTAAATTTTTTCAGCTGTTCAAAGTCAGGTGTACTTTAAACTTGCTACAAACATGATAGAATGGTGTCTATAGATCTTAGCTAGAGAGGTTCAAACTTTATGGTTTCATATACATTTTCTCAGTTGCTTAAAGGTCAGATGTACTTGAAACTAGCTACAAACATGATGAAAAGGTGTCGATGGATAAGATGCCTCTTGGCTAGGAAAGTTTATACTTTATGAATTCAAATACATTTTTCCCGGTTGTTCAAGGTCATGTGTACTTGAAATTTGCTAAGAGGTTCCTTGATAGGGTGTTCCTCATCCAAAAGTAGCTTGGATTCAGTGTTTTGCGATTTGACAATTATACCTTCCCCACATCTTTTGAGATCATCGGCAGGTCTGGGCATAATTTGTTTGAAACTTTATCAAGTTGGTCTCTTGATGGGATGTTTCGAGTCAAAAATCATATTCTAATCAGGGTTGCGTGATATTCTGATTCATATTGGACATCTCATTGAACTTCTAATTCTTGTTCTTATTAGAAATAATATAGTAATCCATCAAAGTAATTTTTTGAATCCCAAGAATACTCTCTCTATGTTGAGATTTTTCAATACGGTTTTTTGGCGGCAATTCCTCGTTTTTCCCATACATTCATGTATAGATCCTTGAGTTCCCCGATATTATCTCTAAAGGTTCCTGAGGGAGGATAGGTCCTTGGCTAAGGAAGGAAAATGACTTGGTTTAGTACAGACCAATGCACATTTACCTCTCTTACGTCGAAGATATGTGCCCACATGGTATGATATCGCCAAAGTAATATGTCAGTAATATATTTCATAAGAATTTCCAATTGAACTTTATTAAGATATAGGGAAGTGTCTGCAGTGAGAGAAATAACTTAAACAATACCAATCTTTTTCAGAGACAATCTCGTTGGCGAAGTGCTCTCCTGTTATCCTTGTCATGATTTATACATTGACACTCAAAATGAACCAAACCTTTTTATAAGTGTTTTATTTTGTGTGGTTAGAATTTTCTCAACCCCAACTTTCACTCACATGTTTCTTCTCCCCGTCTTGACAATCCAAATAATGTATGTACGTCAAAAACAATGAACTATGATCTTTTATTTTTTATCTTGGTATTGATAGTCAATGTCAAATCTTGAAAAAAAAAGTATTTGTACTCATTGTCTTTACCTGGTATCATCCGAGTTTATCATTCAATCTTTGGTTTTTCATTTCAAAGTGTCAATCTCAGTTCAAATTCATTCTGTATAATATGATTTTATGCACGATTGCATGTCGTTTTTTTCTTAATCAATTCCCCTTCCTATTTACATTTATTCTCAATATAGGGATTACATTGTGACTTCACAAGTTTTGTAGAGTACTAAAATTCGATTCGTAAACGTTCTGATTGTAAGTAATCTTTCCTCACTCAAAGGATATAAGCTATCAGGTCTTACATAGGAACAACTGGGAACATTTTCCAAATACTTTGATTTATTTTCAGAAGTTTTTGTTCCCACACAAACAATATCCTTGATCATCTTCCCTTTCTTCTGGCTGATCGATGATTCAAACATTCCCTAAACTTCTCCAAAAGAATCAATCCAAAGAGTAGATTTTTTTTATTGAAATAAACTGTGATTGTCATTGAAATATTTTTTTTTCTTTTTATTTTATCTTTGGAAGACATGATAAAAACATTATAATGAGTCATTGAATTGGTTTCTGCTCATATTATACCGTGAACCCGGCAAAACAAGTGCAACCACATTATGTATATTGCATGTATGTTCCCAAGTGTCAAGTTTAATATTGGAAGTTTATTTGTTTTCGTTGTTGTTTTTTCTCTGCTATTTTCTTTTCTTTTAATATTCCTTGAATTCCATCACCGATCATATGTAATACTGATTTTTTGAAAATGCACTAAAAGTTTTTAGAATGTGAACTTTACAACAAATATCTAAAATTGCAATGAAATATATTGAGAGATACAGAAGAGTGTAATAAAAATCTCATCATCAGTACATCTTCTATCGTTGATTCAAGCGTGGATCTGTTACTAGTACTAATTTGTGTGGTGAGAAATATGCCGTTATTCTGTTCATATGATATCTACAAGTCAACTATGATAACAACTGGACCTTTTCCCCTCCTAATACGTCAACGCTAAAGTTTGCATTCACTCACAAATCATGGAAGAAATTGAATTCATGACTTGGTTAAGTGTGCCTAACAGCCCAATTAGGATGTATGTATGTTGTGGGAAGTCAAGTAACGCAGCCATTCCAGGTATCCAAATAGATCGTAATCGGATTTGGAAACGATCCAGCATGAAATGTGTATCAAAAGCAATAACATGAATACTTTAAAGTCGTTGAATGCGTCTTGTATTTTGGCTTTTTTTATCGGACTAACATGTATTTTTTATGAGACCATTTTTGGCTATGTTTTATATACGTAGTCTTTCGTCCTCTCTATTGTATGTTTTTTTGAAGACGATCATTTGAAACCTAGAACAGATAATAACATCAGATTATAATGGATATATTCATCAAACTTTGGAAAAACAACATTTCGATGTAACATTCTTAAATTAACATCATCTACTCACAGAATTCCCCTTAAAATGACACACAATTTTGATCTTTTGAAAACTCACAGAACTTTTTTTGAATATGAAATGAGCTCTAATACATACCTGAGAAAATGATCAGATTTATAAGATGATGTGAAATAAATTAATAGATATCATTTATCTGGTACGTATAGTATCATAAATTCAAGTGAGTATTAGTACTAGCCTTTGTTGTAAGAACCATTATTCTGTATAATGTTCTTATACCATATACATTACTAACTATGATAACAATTGTAACTTTTTCCCTCAAGATATTTCAGTGCGTAAGTTCGTGTAATTCACTTTTTGACCATGAAAGAGGTTTAAAGTGATAGCTCGGTTTGTAAAGCTCAAAGCTTAAATGAATATGTATATACGTTGTGGAAATTCAAACAAGGAGTATACTCTGGGGACCTAGGCAGATAATAAGTAGCTCTCAAAACGATCCAACATGGAATACATACCGAAAGCGATTACATAAATATTGTGTAAGTAGTTGAATGCTTTTCGCTTTGTAAAGCTATTTATCAGACTAAGACAGGTTTGTATTTCTTATGAGACCATCAGCGGTCATATGTAATGTACATGGTCTCCTCTCTAGACGGAATGAGAAGGATATAAGTTTGGTTGATGAATTACTTGCTTTCTGTAAATCACCGACAGGTCAAGATCGTACAAAATACACATTCACTAGGAAATTCTCACATAGTTCTAAAATCTGATGTTTAAATCACAATATAACAATCGTTATTGGATTTAGTTATATTAGGAATTGGCATTTTTTGTCAGTTCATACAACTAATTACTGGATCTGGAAGAGCATTCTAATGGCATCAACGTATATGCTAATTTGTACGATTGATTTATCGACAGAGAGAGAAAGAGAGAGAAGAAGAAGAAGAAGAAGAAGAAGAAGAAGAAGAAGAAGAAGAAGAAGAAGAAGAAGAAGAAGAAGAGGAGGGAGAGAGGTTCGATGTATATTTCTGATTGAAATACACCAATGTGTGTTTATGTCCATATATGTCTGTGTGTTGTTTGACGTAAGTAACGTACACTATCCGTCAATGGAAGCTACGAGAGTTTAAAATCACATAATCGTCCATCTCTCTGTCTCCATCATCTTAATGTCCAATATGTTTCACAAACCAACCCTTTTTTTGACGAGAATCTCTAATTGGCTTGTGTATTTATTTTTATAATAGGAATTTACAATGATGACCATTTCACTACGTACCAAGTGGTCAAAAGGCCTCGGGGTACTCAAGCACTTATCTCACTATTGGATTCTATTTAAGTCAAATTGTTTTCTGGACTGTTCCAAGCACATACCTAATGATTGGTACAACTCTCAATATCATATTCCACACTTTTTCCAGTCTTTTGCGAACTCTAAATATATATTCCTTTTGTACTTCTTCCTTAACTCCCATTTTAGGATTGTTGGTTCAAGAGTCCACACCAACAACTATCTTTTTATGGTTGAAATATCTTGGACGTTATCAAATAACCTGATCCAAATTTGATATCAAATAGAGCCTAATGTAATTTATCACTGAGAGCAAGTAAAGGTTTTGTAATTCGTCCATTGTCTATTATTTAAGATCAAATAGCAAAATCGTAAACAGCAGACTCGCCCAACCCAAAAAAACCTTGTCCCCTTTACTTTTCTTCAATTAATTTGCTCTATTCTCTCATATGAATCATCAATATCTAAACAGAAGCAGTATGAATTATTTTCTCTCTCACTTACTTTGGACTTCGATATAATCTCCCGAAACGTCAGTTCTGAGTTGCTTTTGATTTTCAAATCCTTTTGGAAAAAATGTAACTATCTCGATGGCATTCCTATATTGTACGCATCAAGATCTTTATTGAATTCTTCGTTGTCCTTTCCGACTCCGCTTTTTGTTCTCAGGTATATATATATTCGATATTAGTGCGTTTGTCTATTCTGCTTTAGCAAGTGGTCGGCATAATTCTGCGTGTAGACTAATAGTCTTTCGATACGCTAGTTGACACAATATATGATTTATTATTATCCGAAGCGATGCCATTAGCCTAGGTCAAAATGGAAAGATATCTTTCAAAGGGGCTTGCTATTCCTACTTCTGTAAGCGCCAGTGGTTATATTGCTAAACTGTATATTTCAAAAATATCGCAAAGACTATATGTTCAAAAAGATAAACAAAACAGGTGAATCCCTTCATGTACAGTGATAAACATGAAAAGACAAAACCTGGAGGAACTGGGTTCGAAACTGAGGAATGTTCAATGCCGGTGATCAGGAAAGGGGATTGAATTGCCATACAAAACATATCGTCAGAACGATAATGTCATGAAAACTCTAGATTAATGATCATTTTATGTATAGTTTCAAGACCAAAATAAAGTGCCTTCCTCTTTGTAAGGTCCATAGTTCTCGTCTTTGTTAGAAAGTGAACTGTTCACACAATGTAAATACTGGGGCAGATTATGCTTGATATTTGCAAAATTTGATTTTGAGTAAGTTATCATCAAAAAAATGGTTGGTATAGTAATGATGATCATACTACTACTACTACTACTACTACTACTACTACTACTACTACTGATAATAATAATAATAATAATAATAATAATAATAATAATAATAATAATAATAATAATAATAATGATAATAATAATTGTCGCATCTGTGCTGCTGGGGACAGTCTTTATATCTGTTGTTAGCGATATATGAGTACCATAAATGATATGTTGCTGTCAGTCAAATACAATTGATCAAGATCGTATTGAAATAACTGACCAAATGCAAATGACTTACAAAGAAATCTGGGTCATAATATCCAATAGATGTAGGAAAATTGCCCGTCTTCCGGTGTCCTTTCCAACCAAAGGCGTGGATGATTCCAGCAAAATCGCCATCCGTCGTAATAAACTACTTCTGCACGGACTGTTCAACATGTCTGCTTAGGAACACTGAAAATGGACAGGTGGTCAAGCTGAACACATTCTCTGACATCTATACATGTCAAACTGCTTAGAGTGTGTACGAAGAACTCCACAGGGAAATAAAACTTTCTCCCAACCTGCTATAAATAAATAGATTGGTTGACACTGATGAGTCTTAAAACGTAAATTGAATTCCGGAATTGAAAATAGACCAAAATGGCGGTTGCCTAAAAGTATCCCACTTGTTTGACCGTGGTAAGCAAATAATATGATCGACAATAAAAGAAATATGTGCTACGGTCATTTTCTTCAGTTCCTTATAGATTACATACTTATGTCTATTACAGCTCACTATATCATTTGTAACTAGATTGTTTGAGATGTAGACGTTTATTGTATAGAATCAATGAAAACTTTTGCTTCCAATTTGAATCATATGTGTATGTTCACGTTTCCCCAGTATTTTGTGACCAAATTCTATTATCCCATTCATCTCCTAGGTCTCTATTATTTTTAACGGTCTGTCCAACATCTTCCCCAGCCATCAAGAAAGGTAAGTTTGATATTGCTGTAGATTAAGTGTGGTTAATACATGTTTCTTCTTTATTTCAACAACAAATATAGCTGTGTTTATCAAAATTAAGGAGCCAGATAAAATATTTTTGCATCTTAGGGGAATTTCCAGCATAAAAACTAAATTTTTGCCATTTCATTACGGCTAAGTCTGAAGCAAAATTACCTGTTAATATTCAGCAAGATTTACGCAAATCATTCATGTTCTTCATGGCCTACACGTTGATGACATTAATTTCAAATCAGTGGGTCACAAGACCGAAATCAGGCGGAAAAAATATACCGGCAAATCACCCATAAGGAGGAGATTGTGTTGCTTTGCAAAAAAAAAGCATCAGTTTTAGAGCAAGAAATCGTCTAATATAGTAGGTAGAGTAAGTAATCATCTCAGTCATGTTTTCAGGTTTTACAAGGTTTCCCTGAAGGACATTTTATAGTTGACCAGTATGTAGTTTACCGATTCGATCAAATAGAAGATGAAGTTCATCGTAGATGAATGTCTTCTAAAGTTCTTTTTTTAGCTACTTTTGTTGCAAACATAATGACTTGCAAGGTAATTTTGATTTTTGGTTGGGAATTATTCCCAGTATATGACAGGGATATAAATGCCAAACAAGTACTTGGGCATCTAAAACGTAGCAACATTGAAAAAAGAACCTGCAGCATTTATTCTCTATAGCTGGCTAAACCGTGTCTAAATGTGCCATCTCACATATCGGTTACAGATTATTGTACGTTTTTACACTCCTCAACTAATGTTATATGCAGTTTATTTTAGAGGGTTTGAAAGTAAATCGTGTCAACATGATTTCAAAGATATTTTGGGAACAACTTTTTATTTTTCTCCTCTCCAAATATAAGCTGTTGCAACTCAATACGACTGATAATGAGAGCAGGCACCCCTGGCATCCCTAGAAAAAATTCCTCCTAACTGTAAGCATCGCTTGGTTATTGCACCTTCACTGGTAAGTTCAAAATTTCATACAGAATCCTGCGTTGAATTGATGACCTCCTGCAGTGATTCTTATCAAGTGAGGATACAGCATTGCTTCATTATAATGAAATTTACCACCCATCAAATTTATAAATCCTGGTTAACTTCCATCTCAGGATTTGAGATATCTGTAATCAGATATGGACTTTTATTGTGTTGCCATCTGGAAACAATCATTACAAAATCATCTAAATGTCAAAAGAACGAGTTTATCTAGACTTAAAGGATCTAAGGCTCCTATCTCAGATGAGAACTAGTGTAAAAATGAGGGCAGCAAAAATCCCTTGTATCTTTCACATGCATATTGTGCAAAATGAACTCCTAGATTTCCATCTTTTTATCAACAATGATCAAAAAAATCATTTACTATATATATATATATATATATATATATATATATATATATATATATATATATATATATATATGCACACACATACACACAAACATCAGAAAATACTGAATTGTGGAATATAGAATATCCTTAGTCTTTCTCTTTCCAAGTGTTGAAGATTAATTTCACGTAATGAAGGACCACCCACCAGCCACGTTTTCCACTTTTAACAAGCCCGGCACACCTCTAAAACTGAAGGATGATATTGCGCAAGAAATTAGATTATTGACACCAAATGAATTATGGGCTGTAAAAGAATAATACTGACAAAGGTTTAGACTCTGAGGAGCTGAAATTGGAAGATACTGGAAAGCTGTTGCATTGCACAGAGTAATTTGCCTGGGCCAGAAGAAATATAATCTCGAGGGAAATCTTCTTGGCTTCTTTATTCTGACACTTCTCTTTCTAAATTCTATAATGGGAAGTGATGTACATGCCAAAGTTATTATACTTTTGTTCTGATCAGATATCAAGACAGGTCGAAGTTTTTGTTTTTAGAAACCCCCCCCCCTTCCCTAGATAAACAGTCATGATAGTTTTCAACATGTTTATAACAGTTTGAACACAGATAATTCAAGATATCAGTCTGATTCAATATATCTATCGATCTGTAACTCATATCTATGGTCTGACAAACTACACAAGTTCAGCAACAACCGTGATATGGAGGTTTGGTCAATCTTGTCTGGCTAAAGAAAATAAATCAGTAGTTGCTAATGCTGCTGTTTTTATATCTATCTCAGTTTTTATTCATCTATATTGGTCTGTCTAAATCTGTATATCTCTATATTTAGCTGTCAGTGTAGCTGTATATATCTATTCTTGTCAGTTTTTTTTTCTATTTCTGTTGATATGTACCAATCCATCCATCTATCTATCTATCTATCTATCTATCTATCTATCTATCTATCTATCTATCTATCTATCTATCTTGCTTTCCCTCTCTCTCAAAAGTCAAACATATTACCTTAGTTGGGGAAAGAGACAAAACTCAAACAGAAAGTTTTGTTTTTGTGTTGGAAGAAGCCCAGCTCTATATGTGATTCTTATGTTATAAGAATGTTAATCCTCTGATACAAAAGTTCGACTCTTTCTTATATTATTGATCATCTTGTGACCTCTTCGTTGACTTCATTAAAACCTTTGCGTTTTTTTGTCATACTTGGTTGCCAGCTGAATGCACTTAAGTGTTCATTGCGTCAATGCCTCGGGCTTGTTGTCTACGACTTGCATTAACTAATCAGATTAGAAGATAACCTGGCAGATATATATGATCTTTATTTGTTAATGGAATCTTCAAAGATTCAGTCATTCCATTATTTCTTCGATGATTTCCAGATAAGATCATTTCTATCCAATATTCTCTGATCAGTGTTCCACGTAAGTTGCACATAAGTGTGGCTGCCTACGAAAGAAACTATGCAGTATTTTCCTATACTTTGTATGGATTGTAATACTTTCAGATAAATCAAGGCAAGTTTTACTTAAACAATATGGCTGGAATTGTCACATCACACCTTTTTCAGATGCCTGCATTAGATAGCAAAGTTTCAAAAAGTTAATAATGTGTGCAAATTACAACATAAGCTGTTTCCCTAGAATTTTTCTCTGTTAACGAGCAGATCAGGAAGACGAATCCATACAACTACCAATTTAGTAAATTTGATTATACAGTGCTATTATAAGTTATTTCTATTTCATGAACTCAAGACAGAAAGTACAGCGATTGTTTCAAAAGTCAAAGTAATCTCAACACATATCTCCTTAACGGTTCATAATTTTCCCTATGTTTGCACCAGTAAAGCTACAAAATATTTACAAAGATAATTGGTGTTCCCCCAAGGTGTAAGATGTCAGAAGTAAGAGGCTTCACTCTACTACTCATGGCGTACTGGCAAGATGAATCAGCCTTGATTTTTTTTCGGCAGCACCCATTTCCTCTCTGAAGGAAATGAGACAGGTTGTATAGATGTACATGAAATCAGTAGTAGAAGCTTCGGATTATATTTTCCTTTTTTTTCCAACCATGTGGACTCACGTGTTCTTCACAAGTTGAGACTGAAAATAAAATAGACGCAAGTAACATGTGGTGTCAAAGTTATTGGTATTTGTACAAATCAAAAAACGGCCCCATATTCTCGCAGCCAATTCTGGAAAAAATATTGGCCAGTAAAACATCTTCCTAAATGTTCTATGAATCAATTGATGATACACCGGCTCCTCTTAGACTCTGCCTAACATATTTTGAGATGTCCCTTCCTCTCGCATAAGATTGCCATTGTTTAACGTAGTTTCGTTAAAGGGCCAAACAATGCATCATTCCCGTAAGCCTTCGTCGGGATTTGATCCTACTCAATAAAATATGTCTGTACGAATCTGCTTGGCTACTGTTGAATCGATACCTGCATCATGTATGATATAAATGTGCTATACTCTGGTTCAACAGAAGAATTGGATTTTTAAAAAAAACACTTGGAAATTTTTCTCTTTGCAAATTGGGGAGTCAGGAAATCGCTATTGGCATGATATGGTAGTGATTGTAAGTTTTTGCAATTGGAAATATCGTATAATTGTTGAAGGAAATGAGAAAGACATAATAATAATAATAATGATAATAATAATAATAATAATGATAATAATAATAATAATGATAATGATGATGATGATGATGAAAAGAAGAAGAAAGAAAAGTGGACAAGAGGGTAAGAAAAAAAGAATGATAAGAACGCGAACACCAAAAAAAGAGACAAAAACTGTGAAGACATTATGATATATGCCCTACGTAGCTCAACAAACAATCAACAAGTGAAAAACAATAGAGCGGCACAAGAAATAAGGAAAGAAGAATGGGAATAAAATGTTTACAGAAAACTTGAAAGTCTGATACGGGATGTGGCAAACAAAAGATCATGGACATGGCAACAAAAAAGGAAAGCTGAAGAGAGAAGCAGAATTGCACATCATGGCAGCTCGAATCAATTGCATCAGAACAAACTATATTAAAACGAAGATGACAGAACACAGCAAGTGCCGCCTATCTGGTAAATGAGATGAGACTGTAAACCACATAACAAATGAATGCAGTCAGAGAGCCAAGGAGCATAAACACAGACATGATAGAGTACCAAGAGTGAAACACTTGGAACTGAGTAAACAAATGGGATTTAGCAATACGGGTAAGTGGTGCCAGCAAAAACCGGAGACACTGCTTGAGAATGGAAACCACAAATAACTTCAGGACTTTGACCTCATAAAAGACAACCTCAGAAAACCGGACCTAGTGATAGTGGGCAATGAGAAGAAAACATGCCAAATAATGAACATGGCTGTGCCAGCAGAACATACGGTAAAGAGGGGAGAGAGTGAAAAACAAGAAAAATACAAAAACTTTTAAAAAACTGAAGTTGATAAGGAACATGAATGCAAGGGTTGTTCCAGTAATAATAGGTGCATTTTAAACTGTGTCAAGACACTGACAGCGAAATTGGAGGAACTCGGGATAAAAAAAGGTTGAAACTGTACTGACTAGAACACTGTTTGAATCTGCACGGATGCAGTGGAAAGTGATGAAAAAAAAAAAGATTTATGACCCAATCTCTTAGCACTAACGTAACAAAGAATGAGGGGAAAAAAACGTAAATGGTAGTGGAAGTACGGACAACAATATTGGTGTAATATTTTGAATCATTCATATGGAGAAGTTTTAAAAACATCAAATGAGTTGTCATCCTAAAACGTCCGGATGTTGTCATATTATGTAATATCAGAGGTGTCAAAATATTGCCAGTGATTAAATTTTTATCTTCTTTTACAATCACATGCATATTTTTGCATTTTCCCTTGACATTTTTAATTCGTTTAAATGTCATGTAATACCAGCTGCTTCGTTCTATGATCTTTCAAAAAATATTCAATGAATCAAGTATATATATAAAATTCAGGTTAACACAGATTGTGTCCCCATTCAGGCTTCCATTTAGGCGAACAGTGTTTGTATATGCCCTAGTTAATAGAATCTGGCAAAGATTTAACAAGTAGGACAAACATAATAAAATTGTTCCCATGAAGCAGCATCACAGCATCTTTAACGGTTCAAGAGGGTGGATGATTTACGCACTTACGTGCAATGTCTGAGTAACTCGCAGACAGGAAGGCAAATCATCTTGAGAGCGGAGAAAGAAGTTTTCTATTTCTTCAAGAATAACAACTGGCGCCTCAGAGAAGGAGAAGCTTTTTTTATTATCTTGAAAAGTCAATTTTCTTGGCGTCTCTGACATGGATGGCGTTATAAATATATTGAATGAACAGAACACGGCCCGCTGATTTCCGTTATCAAGACGGACTGAAAATTGCTGCACATAAATTTTGAAGTATAGTCGGAAACATTATAACGTAAACTCGACAAACATCTACCACTAACGTAGAATTGTTTCAATTTGTTTATTGCCTTCCACATGATGGACAATGTAGATCACGTTTTGAATGGCACTTGTTCTCCATATGTTCTGTTCAATAGACTGATTTATAGATCAGTTTTAACCTACATTTAGAGGAAAGACTTTCAGCATTCTTTTAACGTGTGTCAAGAGAAGGCTTTTATTATAATAATGCATCATGTGTACATATATATATCTTTATGCAATGCACACGACTGTATTGGATATATATATATATATATATATATATATATATATATATATATATATATATATATATATATATATATATATATATATATATATATATATATATATATATGTGTGTATATATATCAGAGCAGAGTTTCTCTAACTTATTTGTTGGACGGCATCGAGGAATATAGTGATGCTGCACACCAAAAGTATAATCGACTAAATACGATGAAAGAAAATTGTACTCCAACATTCATATGTACATACTCATCAGCTTGATTCCCTTTTATTTGTCATTTAGAGTAGCAATAATTGCATACGATTATTTGACATACTCAAGTATGATTCTATTTAGTTTGTTATTTAATGCAATATATAGATGGGAACACATTTATAATTGAGGAAAATACATTAAAGAACCTAATGATAATAGTAAGGACTAGATTATCAATTTCATACATGCTCTCATAGATATACTATGTTTTTGATCGCCTGAAAAGATGACGAAAAACAATATATCAGAAGAAAGCACGCGTTTGATATATTGTAGAGATATGAATGATAATGAACGAAAGACCAGAATGTAAGTATGTCAGAAAACCACTTGATATAGCTACTTACAATATCGATCCTTTAAGGTCATGAGCAAGATTAAGAACATTTGGCATTGGTATTGCTCTGCAGCAAAGTAACCGGCAAATTGAGAACAACCAACGAATCTAAATTAATGCTGCTGCTATGGATTGGAAAACTAACTCTTTAAAGCGTCATTTTTAAATTCCACCGGATCACCCGAATATACATTACTAAACAGTGATACGCTGCAAAGTTGTCATTTATTCAGTTGTCAGGCAATCAAAAAATACTTGTGGTTTAAAGTAACTGATGAACCAAATATTGGCATCTCTCCAAGAATTCAGTGATGGAAAGATTTCAAACGCAACAATAATGATTTTATCTCCTTTGCATCAAAGTCTGATGGTTCCTATCATTTTCCGCATCGAATCATGAAAATTGAAACACTGATCGATTTCTGTAGCGTTTCAAAGATAATAAATACCAGTCCGTAATCAGTTGTTTTATATCAAAGTCATTGGATATTTTGAAACGTTGAGTTGAGTTGAGTGCGTGTGTTTTTTTTAAACGTCAGTGATTTTTTTTTCAGTATGATTCGATGAATATCGTTTATCCGAAAAATGACTTTTTTTATTCTTTGCAGTTGATTCATTATTTCAAGTACATATTGTACGTTTTTTTTCAAATACTCTATAGGAAACTATACGTAAATATTTAATTCTTCTTATTTGAGCATGTTTTTGCAGATGTGTGCATTTTTACAAGCATGTGCGATATGAGTGTCAGCGTGCATATGCATATACAATATCATGTTTTCGTGTCTGTTTACATTATTTTCATAAAGAATTGTGTTTTTGCAGGGTGTGAATGTGGGTTCCTGTGTCTACAATGTATACAGTTTGACTTGGGGGGGGGGGTTCTTTCAGACGATTGATTTGGATTATTTTAGATTTCTTTTTGGGGCAATTTTGGAGGACATGTCTGATGTTGTATGTGGTAAGGGGTTTATTTTGTTTAATTATTTCAGATCAGAGTTTGGCTATTGCTTACTATGTTTTGATTCTACATGTGTCAGACGCCATCTTTAATTTAAGTAATACCACCGACAGACCATATAAAGAATCACATTTTATAATTAAATATATCAATACTAGGTCTAACTTCCCAAAACAGAAAAGAATTTGAATATGAACTGAATCATTTCCCCGAAAAAAGCCAAAACACGGCCTAAAATAATCATATTTTGAGCTCAACTCTAAAGCAGCTCAATATTTAAATTTGAATGTATCGAGCACCCATCATATCTCAGATGTTATTTATCATATTATATTATATCAAATCACATCTTGATTTGCACTATATACGTATACATATACATATGTATATGTATGTGTGTGTGTGTGCGCGTGTGTGTGTGTGTGTTGTGTATGTGTGTGTGTGTGTAAACGTAAGACCATGAATTTAACATACATTATCGGAGTTTTCAAGCACGATTCCATTTGAATATGTCTGCATACAAGAGTTTAGGGAGGGATAAAGGAACATATGTAAGTTTGTGGATACAATGTATATCCGACCGTTTGAATATAACTGACGATGAGAAAAATAAGAAGTAATAATCATATGCAAATTAAAATTAATTCCACGAACACAGTTTCATCGGATTTGTAAGTTCAAACAAAAACGACAAAAAAAAAAATTAGAAATGTTTGGTTATTCCAAGCAAAAATGCATTCGTTATCATAATGTACGAGTGGCAAAAGCAAATGAAATTGTGAAGAAACTGAGATGATTGTTTGGATTTATACGCGAATGTTTACCCTTGAATTGGGGTATTAGGATATATTTAGCCCGCTTCAGTTTGAATGTCAGCAGTTTCACTAATCAATATTCTAACTCTTCGATTATATGATTTATTTATTCGGAGATGAGGGATATGATGATAGATCCTAATCTTTGCACTTTTTTTAAAAATTCGGATATTGTTTGGTGAACGGTAATATTCTCAGCGCCAATAATGCCCCATTTTGTTACGATGACTGTAACGGACAGGGAGGTTGTCATGTAAACTTGATGCTCTCTATTGTCTGTATTATTATTATTTTTTTTTAAGATCCAGGAGACACACAAATATTTCCTGTGAAGGTGCTCACGAGGTGATTCGTTAATGTATGTTACATATGCATTATCGTAGCGTGATTTCTTGATTATGTTTCCAATCGATTTAGCAAAGTACTGATGTCTTGTACATTAATCGTTCATAAATTTATTTTTTGTTCTAATTCTCTAGTGTGATATCAAATTTGTTAACGGAATTCAATCAATTTATTTGCCTCTTTGCTCCCGCGGATAACTCCCAGATGTTTCTTTTAACACTAATTTTTAATCGTTAACGGCGAATTCGTTCCCTTTCAAGAAAGAAGAATCGTGAATAGATGTTTATTGCCTGGTAATTGAAGATTGCCATTATTCATTTAGGTAATCTTTGAAGCAAAACAGTTTTAGAGAAACTGTGATCATATCCCATTACTTCTTTTCTCGGTCAGGAAAAACAATAATAGAACCTGAAATGAAGTTCATTACACCTTATTTCAAGCGATATACCAATGTTTATAGTTGTATGTCGAAGGACCAAATCACAGTGTTCAATTTTTTGGCTGATAGAGTATCACATTTCACATCTGCAACGATGGATAAGTCATCCGTAATGATGAAAAATGTATTTTTACAACCAGCTAGTGTCCCTATAATTGGAAAGTTGGGAAAAATGATCATTCTACCTGTTATACGCATGATTATGATTACTTGAGAGAATCTCAGAGAAGAAATTTATACGAATACGTAACCGTATTTTCCTCCAAAGCAAGTAATTGTTATATGATTATAGATTTGAAAAAAAAAATGGAACAAAAATGAATAATGTGAATTGAGTTATGACCATTACTGGCAAAAATGGAAGTGGCAAACCGGGTTAAAGACTTGCTGGACTTATTGACGGTCACTTAACTCTACAGCCCTTGGACAATATCAAGGGAGCTGGAACTTTCCAAGTCAAGAAAGGAAACCATTCGATGAGTATTGTTTTTTTCCCGGCAAAAACCATCTTCCAAAAATTCCATGTATGAAAATAAAGGCTGATCTCCCTATAAATGCCACTTCAATCCCAAATTTGCTTGCATGTCAAGTCATTCTGAAGAAGCTTCCAACAAAAACTTTACCTGAAGGAGTTTCATGGTTTGGAATCATCTCACAATAGATTTGCTGTTGGCTACAAGAGCATTGAAAAGTAATATTTTATACAGCATCTGGGAATCCAATCCCAAATGCTATGTGAAGATGGAAATCGACAACTTTGCCACAGTTCGTTGTGGTTTATATTGCGACAAAAAGGCAGGGGGAAGGATTTTACGGAACAGTTATTTCTCCCGTTGAACCAATGGTGATGTCGTTATTTCACTTATTTCTGATTTAGTCCTCGTTGAAACAACAGCACAATGCATGATCTTAGGTCAATTGAAGATGCCCTTGTAGTAGAATTAAAACTAATCACTCCATTGGAAACATCTTACACTTCTGACGTCATGATTTCAAAGTCAATTCCAATGGACACTCAATGATTGATTGTGCATATTATGTTTTCTTATTCAAAAACGACAATTTTTATGTGAAATTGAATGGATATAATGGTGTTTTCTCATGTACAGATAAGAAACTGTTGGTGACAAAGACACCACTTTGCATTAAAAAACAAGACAGAAAACCCTCAAACAATCTATCAGTTTATCAAACCCATACATACGAACACCTTCAACGAATTGTCAGCAAGACAATTGACTCCACAGTTGACTCCATGATTGGCATCCTATTCAGAATAACGTTTCGGTGCATATGCAGTTGCAAATGTTAATGAGCCGGTGAATATGACCTCTATATTCATGTTGCCACTTCAACTCACATCAGACACGATTAAATGGCTGTCAACGGTTAATGACTGTTCTTCTGTAGATTTGATGGAAGATTTTCCAAGGGGTTAGCAACATTTGTAAGTGGTTGCTTGACTGCAATGCGGCCATTTGGGTTTATAAATTATTGAAATTGACCAAATGTTGGTATTTAATTGCAATTTTACACACACACACTCACACGTGCACACATACTCCCCCCCACACACATACATACTCTCAGAACACACACACACACATATATACATATATTCTTTGAGCTTCTATATACTGTGGTCTGTATGACTGCTACGATGTATAAATCCAATTATTTTCTTTAAAAAAATATACTTGAGCAAAATTCATGACTGAATGGAAAGTCAAGTAGTCTTTTAAATATGTTCATTTGATCTTTTCATTAGTCCAAGGATAAGGGTCTGATAGCTCAAGTGTATTCCATAATGAGATATCTTCGACACATTTCACCACTTACGATAGATTTTGAACTTTGATCGCTGCTATCAGTGATATTCATGTATTTTGACCTGACAATACGGATAGATAATCGGAAAAATAATTCCGTATAGTATGAAATATTTGTTTTATCATCCACAACACTGTCTGCTTCGTTGATTAATTGGGTCATTTCATTTTGTTTTATTTTGTTGATGCCAGATATTTTTATTTTCTCTATTTACAATTTTAGACTTATTTGAGAAAGATTCTGCTATCATCATTAATTGGCCGATATATTGCCATTATAGAGCAATGGTAAGTCAAGATCCACAGCTTGTGTGCATAAAGTCCCCATCGGTTCCCGACATTATCAAAAATTGCACCGAATTCTATGGCAAAGGATCTCACATCTCCCTTTGAAAGTAACTTTTGGTCCCAAAGAGCACAAGAAGCTGACTTACCGTGCCAAAAATCCATGACTAGGAAATTATTCGATCCGTACCTCTATCATGTGCTCTAG
>OY735202.1:6550344-6812844 GCA_963457665.1 Thysanoteuthis rhombus | reverse complement strand
CCAATCATTCTTATGTTTTGCAGGTTAGTAGCCGAGCATCTCCAGTCTAAGGGTAAATCCCCCTCTATCCTGTATCATCCTTACACAGTCCCTTGTATTGGATGATCTGATTGTTATAAGTGTTTGAACACCAATCAGAACTACTCATCGGGAATACAGTTATATTTTCAATTGGCCGTTTTGTACCCGAAAGTATTTCTCTCTAGTTGAATATATGACCAATGGATATTGATTTACTTTCCAAGATGTTATGATGTTTCAGGAGGTTTTAGCCTGTTTACCTAAAGGCCAGTCTAAGTTTATAGCCCGAAGCATCCGCTTTGAAATGGTGGGGAAAGAAAGGTGAAATCGATATTAGGCGTGTGAATGATATAGGGGTTGATAGAGAGACGAAACAAGAGAAAGAATATGAGAAAATTGGTTTTATGAATAGAGCAATGTCCAGAATGTACATCTGAACAATAATGGGAAAGTGCACGAATAAAAATACAAGAAGAATCTAATATAAAGGGAAACAAAGAGGTGAACTACACAAAATGGTGAATGTAGTAAATGATTGGAATGCAAAGGATAAAGAATGAAAAAAATGAAATCGATGAAAAATAGGAGACATAAAAGGAGGATATAAAAGAACGAGAATTTGCCAGAAAAAATCAAATCGGAATTAAAAATGTACGAAAGAAATGAAGAAATTTTGGAGGAGAGATAAAAGTTGTTTACAGAAAAGGAAAGAAAAAGAAAAGGAAAATAAAATCAATGTCAAACAGAAAAAATGGAGAATGATTAAGAAATATATAACAATGAAAAAAAGGCGACAAAGAATGGAAAAGATGAAAAAGAATGTTGAGATTTTAAAAAAAAGAAGAAAATAAGAGGAAGAGAAAAAAATACTGAATGAAAAGGGAAATGAACATAACATACATAAGTAGAACAGAGTGAATAGAGAAGAGGGAGACGGTGTGAGAACGGGGGAAGTACAGGGTAACGAAAAATGCCTAATCACGATGAAGAATCTGCGGACACATTGCAAAGAGAATAGTTACGAAATAACGAAGCATCCTCAGTTGATGTAAAGGCAGTGAGTAGAGATATTCTGCGAGATCCATGCAATCTACAAATCTTGATCCCGAGGCCATAAGTAATTTTATTCTGAAAATTTCTTAGAAATAACGATTCAAGGGAGTTAGGGAGATTCCGTCCATTCATTCAACATTCTGTTTCGTGTTTTACTATAAAACATAACGTCTTGGTTGCTTTCGGGCTACTTTCACTGATGAGACAGGATTTCGGGCTGACCAGTCTAGTGGGCAGCCGAAAAAACTTGTTCTAAAAATTTTACATCCCCTGTAAAAATGTTTTAGTCAAAAACTGCCTACAGCCAATTTCTAAGGATTTCTTTATAGTTTCGGGCTGTGGAAAAATGGTCAATACAGTTCATCAGATGACACTGAATATATGAAAATGGATACAAACGGACTAGTTAACTAGCAAACTCTGAAACATTTGGGAACGGAATTTGTAGTCCGGCAGTGTATGCTTTGGTAAGAAAATGAGATTTATGTCAGGAATGGATGCATGAACATTGAAAACCATAATGAAGAAACATAATCAGTTTCCTGATTACGAATGCAATCCCTTATATATATATATATATATATATATATATATATATATATATATATATATATATATATATATATATATATATATATACTTATACATATACATATATATATACATATACATATACATATATATATATATATATATATATATATATATATATATATATATATATATATATATATATATATATATATGTATATATGTACTAGATAAAGACTGTAGCTACCAGTGATAGAAATTTAGATGAGTTTGTGAGTTTTTCAGTATCAATACGTTGTATAAATATAAATTGAATTGAGGTAAAGAAACTGAGGATATTTTCCAGGTTCATACATTTCGAGTCGGGATCTTTCTTCTTTTCTATAATTTTTTCTTCCATCCTTCATTAGAATTACCTTTTAAGAGTTATTTTGTGAATCCTTGGATGATGTGAAACATCCTTTCTCACTGGCCAATGATTTATTAATTGATCCCCGGTTTAGGCTGTCATTTGTGGACGGTCATCCATTTATTAAGTGGAAAGGCTCGACTTTGCTCAGCCTTGGGGATCTTACGAGAGATTATGAGCCAAACCCAAGTATATATTTGATATGTGAAAAGAAATCTAAAAGGAAATTATGCAATATTATATGGACGACAAGAAAGAAACTTTGTCATGAGAACGAAAATTGTGCATTGTCTTTTTTAGGGGAAGAGATGGTTTTTATCAATCTTAAATGATTCACCTCAAGTCAATTCTTGGTCACACTCTCCTGGCAAATATCAAAAGGTAGGGTAAGCGAACTGAAGTATGAAAGATTAATAATACAAAAAAGGGATGGCAAAAATTTCCATTAAGTTCCGTGTGACCAATAAAACATAAGACTGATACGAAATAGAACTACATAGCCAACTTGGCATAAAGTTTCAAAGGGGTACACGAAGGATTCGGATCAGCAAAGTTGATTACATACAGATCTCATGATACTCCGTTAGGAGTGTCCTAATCCAAAGTATAAATCATGTATGAGGTAATTTTCCCTGATAGATTTTTAAAAATTACTTTTATGGTCCATACCCATCGAATACTTTTTTAACATTACCTCAATTAAGAAGATGTAATCCATTCTGTTTTATTTACAGTTATCTTAGTTTGGAAGTTGAAAGATACTCAGTTATTCAACAATGATAGAAACTATTAATCATTTGGAAAAAAACAGATAAAAACAAATATAATTGTGATTAGAAGTTTCAATAAAACAATACATGGTGAAGGTCGAATTTTTACTTTTTGTTATCGTTCGTTTTGTAGGAAAATACGAATAAAAACATATCCCTCAGCCATATAAATGAAAAGGTTGAGATGGTACACTTGAAAAAATCAGGAAAAAGAAGCAAGTAAAGACAAAACCAGAAATTTTGAAAATTACTGTTAAACCTTGTTTTTGGGAGGGGTTGAAGAAATAAAGCAAACATGTTTAGTTTGCATTTCCTGTGTTGTTGTTTTCATCCAGTTCTTTCTGGAGTATCATGTTCATTCTTTCATAGATCTTACAAGTATCATTGTGCAGGGATTGATACCTACATGTTACCCAAGACAACCGTGCAGTGTTGATACATGAATCTTACGTGAGAATTCAAAGTCATTTCACGAACTGATCCACTTTGAACTAAATGATCTGAACATGCTTTATAAAGATAGCTGAGAAGGCAAACTATTGGCGAAGCATAGAATCATAAAGAATACACTTTGTCGATAGTGTGTTCTTTTGTTGATAGTGTGACGGTCGGGAAAGTGCATTCGTTTTATTATCTGATTACCAGATTAAAAGTATCACAAGTATAATTAAAATACTAATAACTGTACAATAAGATAGCACTCAAAATCAAATAAAATATTTCTCTGTGGTCATGATTTGGGAACTTTTAACTATGGACATTGCAATTTCTTTTAAAATCTCTCTCTCTCTCTCTCTCTCTCTTTCTCTCTCACTGTTTCTTTCTCTCGTCATCTTTTCCTCTCTCGCTTTGTGTGTGTATGTAAGTGTCTGCAATATATTTTTAGCAAGCACAGATATAATAAGAAATAAATGTATTTACTTCCTCAGATGGTCATTTTTATCCTCCATCTGTTTTTTTTTTAGCCAAGTTCCATGTATTATCAAACGTAATGAAGGCATAGAATATCCTTAAACAGATTTGAGTAGATAAATCATTTTTTTTTAATCCTTCAGACGACTTCAGACTATTTTTGCATCTTTTGTTCCCACAAAAAGTATGAGGGACAATAAAATTGGGAGGTTGTTGAATATAAATATAGGTAATAGATATTATCCAATACAAAACTTGTATATTGTTAACCATGGCCATTACGGCTCATACCATTGCAGTTTGGTGGATAGGAGAAAATGATGGAAGTTTCATGACATTTCAGATGTACACTGCTATTTTGTGATTGAAATGACGATTTGGGGTAAATTTAAACTTTTCGGTACTTAAATCTATTTCATTGAATTATGTGACATCATTATCTATATAATCATATTAATGTATCGAGCAGAATAATCTGTCCAGGGTTAGGAGTTAAAAGCCCGTCCAAGCAAATGACCCAACAAGTAATGGAGATGATGACATGAAGCTGATTTCGCTACGTCCCCTCTTTTGGGATATTTCTCCATCATTTGAAAGTCATGGCAAAGAGCGTATACTCTCATTGGCACTCTACGTGAGAAGTTGACGTGAACAAAACTAATAAAGCAAGCCAGCAAGTCGTTTCTGACATGGCATTAGTTGGATCTGATTCCGAGAAATGATATGTATAGTGCATGATTCTCTTTTCCAATACACGTAAAGAGACGGAGAGAACCGACAGTTTGAATCAGGGTTGGACAATAAGTTCCCTTCCCTGACAAGAGTTAAGACATTCAAGGAATTCCTTATAGAAGTCACCAATACGAGTTGCATGTGATGAACGAGAGAGATAGTCCAGCGTTTTCTTTTCTTGTATCCCTGGAACAAAGTTCCAGTTGGTGGTAATAATTAGTTGTTTAAGATGATTGCTTTCTTGAATCTCTTAACTTAACCAATCAGGTTGTTTTAAATCGAATGTATGCATTTTTTCGGGAGAAAAAATCATGAAATACACATGATAGATAAGGGTGTCATTGACCAGGCGATCAGCATCATGGAAATGGAATCGGTGTTGGGTTGGTTTAAATATCCGGCTAGGGCAGTTCATGCTGATTCCAAAATAATCCACTTTGGAAAGGCGTATTTAACCCTCCGTAGCTGTTAGTAAAATAGCACAGAACGTAATGAGTGTCACCCTCCCGGATGCTTGTAAACTCTAATTATTTTTACATATAGAGTGCTGGTATTATGGGCAGCAGCCCGGACACTGTTGGCTGGAACTTTACGGTCTCGTTCAGCTACAATGAGTACGTGTCCTGTTTTTATAACTCGAACCCCCCCCCCCCCAAAAAAAAAACAAGAAAAATACACTTGCCGGTAAGGTTGGAAGATATATTATTACAATGTGAAATGTTGATATCAATGTGTGTGTGTTTGTGTTCCTCTGATAAAATAGAAGAATGGCAACAGCATTTCGTAGCATCAACAAGAATCTCCCACACGTCTACACGTACAGCTCCCAGTAAAGATGTTTCCAAAGCAGTATATATGCATGCATTGTATTTGCCAGAACTATTCATTGATTGTTTTGGGAAATATCAAGGTTGGCAACTGAACAGTTTGTAGAAATTATTGGATTGGGCAGTTCTTGCAGTTCAAGTCAAAGAATGGGCTCTAACTGTATTTGTGGACCCAAATAGACGTCAGTGAAATAGTTGATGAAGGGAAAGAGATGTATACAGAATATATTACCAAAAGCGAATGTGGATACTGATATTAGATGGAGTAAAAAGACACATGCACGTAATTAGAGGTAAAAAATGACATATGAATATAATCCACAAATGAAAAATATAAATGAAATTCATTAAATGGGAAAATTAATACATTCAATTGAAGGGACGCTTCTCCATACTGGCTCCACCTGTTGCCTCGTGACAGACTGGGCCTACTTTATGGCTTCGTCTATTCTATTTGCATGTGCCATGCTCTCTCTTCGGGTTATCCTCTCCATTATGTCTTTTGCAAATATTTGCTGATGAAATCCAGTTTCTTTATTCAATACAAATAAGAGACTTTGGTTAACGCATCCGAATGGGTCAGAAATAGACACATTACATGAGTAAACATTGTCATAATGGACAGCACTGGTGGTTGAATACTTAAAAAGGTTTGGTCAGCCTCGTGCATAATTACACACGAACTTTTATCACTTCACCCTTCTCATCATGTGAAGAGAAGTATATCTATCCATAAATGTACGTATATATGTATGTACGTATGTATGTATGTATGTATGTATTTAACTATCTATCTATCTAATTATACACACATATATATATATGTATGTATGTGTGTGTCTGTGTGTGTGTGTGTATATATATATATATATATATGTGTGTGTGTGTGTGTGTGTGTGTGTGTGTGTGTGTGTGTGTATCCTAGAAAGCTGTATAGCTTCAAACAACGAATACATTGAATAATAAAAACAATTAAAAGAAAGTCCGTTCAGTCATCTATTCCCCCGTATCTGTAAATGTAATCTATGTTATTTGTATGTTTTTGTTATGTTTTACACATACTTCGTTCTTATTGTAAATCTTCTTTCGTTAGGATCATCAGATATATGTCATGTATCAATTTTAAAAGTCACATGAATATTGCAACAAAGCAGTGTAGCATTCCTTGAAACTACGATTTTAATCGAGAGAATATATATGACATATTTTAAATACGTTGTTATTCATTATTTTGGAGGACACATGGTGTGCCAATAATTAAAAACATTTGTTTGAAATGAGGTATGATATATTCTAGTAGTGTGTTTTGAGAGATGCGTAGAGTGTAAACAACGGTAAAAATCAGATAACCTACCTAATATTAGAATAAACAAAAGTAAATCAAAATGTAATAAATATATCCTCAAATACAATGACCAAGATTCAATGAAAACTTGTCAAACAAACCGGAAAACTATATCAACAAAGAATCAATTGCAAAATCTAAACATAAAACTAGTGGTAAGTTTTGATATTTGATCTTATCATGCACAGAAATCCATTGATTTTGGTGTTCTTGGTGGCAGCTATGTAATAGAATGAGTAGGTTTAATATTCACAACCTCAAATAGTAGGGATAGAAAAAACATTCTGCTAGAAAGAAAGGAAATTGTACAGGATAATGGTCACTACGTGTTTTCAAATGATAGTATGATGGACCCAAAAGGATTATTTTCAGCTCATTAGCTGAAAGACTTCAGTATTTATGTTTGTTCTGATCCTCAAATCAGGAGTAATGGCCATAGATAGCGTTTTAACTTAACACTATGGCTTTGTTAAAAGATTGAATTTTCTACAAATCAGCCAAAACGGTGGACAAGGTCATTCAAGGATCCATAAATTTCTTATATGGCAACAAATTTTTTTCCCAAAACAATACCCATTCTGAACATCCAGTGGCTTCTTTTGAATCTAGGCAAAGGACACTATTAAATCCTCACAAGCACCGTCAAAATTTATCATCGGAAAACACATTATAATGGGGAAAAGCAAAGTATAACAAAATAAGTTCTGATAAGATTCTTGGAATATATATATATATATATATATATATATATATATATATAGAGAGAGAGAGAGAGAGAGAGAGAGAGAGAGAGAGAGAGAAAGAGGGAGAGAGTGAGAAAAGTTAAAGAGAAAAAGAGGGGAAGGGAAATATATGTATATATATATATATATATTTCATCATGCCTACCATAACCGTTGATCAACAATCAATTTGTCTCTTCATCGTACTTTCCTGATAAAAAAACAAGCATTAATATATATAAATCCAACATTCGAATGACAGCAAGTCTAAATAGGAGCTGATCCACTCAGTGTCAGCAGAATAGCCCTTAATTATCAAGATTAAGCCTATAAGACTGTTGTTTTCTTTTGGATCTTGTGCAAGGATATAGATTATTTAAGAAGACTTGTTGTTCCAAATAACCACATGATTACTCATAAGTATGGAATATGGTGGCCATAAAATACAGTAAAAGATTATTTATTTTCCTGAAAACGGGCTGCATTGTCCTGCTCAAAGATGGCACTGCCCTTGTAGTGATGTCAAAAGAAGTAACATCCATAAGCACTATAATACCCAGTGTTCCTCAATAGAATGTTACCTGAAGCCATCACTCAGTGCTTCCTGGTGCCATTGATTCCCCATTGCACACTTACTTCACCGTGTGAGTGTGTGTGTATATATCCAATATGAAAATGCCCTTCCAAAAGTGAACGAGGCGGTAATGAAAATTAAATAAAAGCAAAAACATATGCAAAATTGCACTGCAATCATTAAACTTTACAGATATATACACAAAATTAAAAGGACGAGTAAGACATGGTATACTAAGTAGCGAACTATTCGTAGCAGGCTTTGAAAACCTCATTTGGCAAACTGACTGATAAGAAATGGGACCAAACATTCAAAATATTTTAAATAGTTTACAGCTGACAATTGTGGACACAAAAAAGATTATTGCACTTGATACTAAACGATGGATCGCAGCCACTAGGGCAGGTGTTTTTCCAACTCGATGACAAAAAAGACCAAAAACTGATGCATCACCTGAAGACGGCCGTAGAGTTTAGTGACCAAAATAATGAAAACAAATTTGGCGAAAAAAACCTTAATAGATGACGGCAAGGATGCTCTCATCTGGTGAATAATATGTGTTCAAATCATCCAAATACCTTTATAATTTTGTATTCGTAAAAAAACACGAAATTTAGAAATTCTATTTCAATCTTTCACCTTCATCCTAATCGATGATGATGTCTAGTTCGAGCTGTCAGTCTATGTCAACGAGTAAACAGCTCAGTGAAGATAAAAAGGACAAATCCCATTGAGATTTCAACTCACATCCCACATGCCCGTTGGGGGCATAGTTTACATCTAACTGCTATGACCACTTATTTTCAGAAACTCCTACTCAAGACTAAATTACAGGTACCTGTTCCTTCTTTATTGGTTTTATTTTAGTTCTAGTTCAAGTATCGAAGCCATTCTTCTGAAGGATTGAGATGCAGTAAAATAATAGAGAAAAAAGTTCTCCTCTCTCTCCTCCTACCTTGTTATTTAACTGTTTATCTTCCCCTCTCTCTCAAAACTACATATGTCACGTAATTTTGCATTTATTTGCTGTCAGAGGTAAAAATATACATTTTCAAACAATATTTTGTTCTCCGTTTGTGTTTTAACCCTACTAAAGGTATAAAAGTCATTATTTTCAAAAGAATTAATATGAAATGAAATATTGGTAAAAACTAATACAAAAATAATTCAATTTATCATGTTGTTGAAGATTTGTTGATAAATAATGGAATGAATATTGTTTGATAAACATGTTTTCAATGAGAATAAAATGAAGTGCATGCATAATTGCTCGATACAGAACGTCTATTCAAACATTTATTGGGAGAATATGGAAATGATTGAAAGACGAACTAGAATGGTATTGTGACGTAATGAATTGCAGTCAAAAGGAACGCAAGGAGGTATTGATTATCCTTGGTGAAGAAAGGAATTAATTGAAACGTGTGTAATTCAGTAAGCTTTGTCTGGAATTACAAGCAGAGAACGAAAAACATACAAGTTAATTGAAGAATGAGATTATTAGAAGGATTGATAGAGTCCTAAAGGTGAGGAAATGTTTTTTTCTTTTACTTCAATGGCTCTTTATCATTGGAAACAGAAAATGATATCGATATTTGATGACATTGCACATAATACTTGGAAAAGATGGATGCTATAATTAATGAGCCTTTTTCATTTTGACATCTGGGTTAAGAAATTTGAAATTGGCACGTAAGAATTATGCACATCGTTGATTAAAATATCGATTCCTATTGCGAGCTTACTACTCCCTGCGAATATTTATTCACTGACTCTAAATATTATTCTGTAAGCTCTGATATTTCACTGAACTGCCTAGCTTTTCCCCTTCCTCTTCTTCCTATAATTCCATTCGATTGCACATCTTCCTTGCTCTCCTTTTTTGTATTGCTTTTCACACCCATAACATCAACAGCGATCATCATTCCAACGCTGTTGAACATCATTGATAACTGAATTTTCTTTTACTCTAGAAAAAATTGAAAATACCAACATAATGTATAAGGAAATAATACAACTGTCGTTCCATCAGGAGCAACAGGACACTTCTCATTATTTAACACAAATAGTAGCTGAGCTGAGAGTGTACCGACGTGCTGAGATTGTATGGGTATATCTCGAAAACACAGTGTGTTTGTGTGTCTTTGAGTACGTACGTGGCTTTATGGGGGTGTGTGTGGGGGTGATTATATTTTCAGCGCATGGACAAGCTCACCTCTGATGAATCCTTATCTGAAAGCCTACTCTTATCAGCTCTCGATCACGCAATCCCGTATGGTTAACTTTATCTCAAACCAGTCAGTTTCAATCAGCTGATTGTTTCCAAGTTGCCCTCCCGTGGGACACATACATGGCTTGACATTTCTAAAAAGACAATTGCAATATCTTGGAACCTGTCACACAACTGGCCCGACATCACAGAAATAAAGTCTCAACGTTTTGTCTTGTAAATTACCTGTCAAATCTATTTTCAGAAACGTTCTATCAATGTAAAAATGAGATTTTCACTTGGAACTTTTTTGAACACTTCTCTCACATTTCTTTTTAGAAACTGAAAGATTGAAAATATCAACTCATCTTGTTGTAAAATATGTATCATGAGCTAGGAGAACAATGTATTAAGGGAAAATATGGGACGTAATCAATTTTCCTAATTTTGTACGATTGACTTTTGAATAATATGCACGTATTATCACCTATCAACAAGAAAAGGTTGTAGAATGCTCGCCTCTGAATCAATCCATTGCTACATAAGATCCCAAACACAGTCAAATAAGATTGAGGCATGTCTGGCTGAACGCAAAAGTTTACGACAAAATATTTTACATAAACTGGTTCTCGTGAAATAGACAAAGTTGACCAAATTTTACTCTAGTGAGTAGTTAGATATTGATCAATTGGAAATACCAAGCGTTCTGAGCAACAAAAAAAAAAGGATCGGTGTACTCGATAGGCAAGAAAAGAGTGTCATTGATTAAACATGTATATTCAATCTCGATCACTATGACTTCATGATTACAATCTCTCAGGCCATAATTTTACGGTCATTATGAGTCAATAACGTTCGGAATTATCGACAGAAAATGAACTCACATTTCTTTTGCATCAGACATTCTACCAGAGTGAGGCAGCAGGAGAACTGATAAACTAACTCATTAAACATTTGGTTGCATTGATATATATATATATATATATATATATATATATATATATATATATATATATATATATATATATATATATATATATATATATATATATTTGTGTGTGTGTGCGTGTATATATATATATATATATATATATATATATATATATATATATATATATATATATATATATATATATATATATATATAACTGGAATTCAATAGTGATAAATCAACAGGCGTGTTGACACTGGATTACATTAAATTGAAAGATGGGTCAGAGTTCAGTTGGATTAAAATCAAACGTTCAAATTTTCTATGCATTAATGTCAAAGTCAGTCGTAAATTCCTTTGAAATCGAGGATATCAGTGATACGTTATGAGTTTTTTTTTACTGGAATCCTTTTCTAAATATTTGAAATGCTTTTTCTAATTTTCAATCCTCCTAAATGTATGGAATAATTAGTTTTAAAAGCTGGTCACAATTTATTCAAGTTCTGCGGATGTGTTCTATTCATTCCCAGTGCATCAGACTGCTTTTGAGTCAGGAATTAGTGGAGAAAAGGGGGTGAATACGAAAGTTTTTTGGGGGGAGGCATCTAACAAAGTTGAATATTCTGCATGCGTGAACAAACTCCTTTTTTGTCGGCTAAGAACTCCCACAAAGGGAACTTGTGTCCAATGAATTCGTATTTGATGAGTGTTTCTTGCAAAGCAACGCATTTCTCACTTATGTCATCCCCTCACGATCAAGTGCTGTCTTTTTCACAATTCTGTTCTTCCTCATCATTAAAAAGGAAGATATTTCAGCAGATACACAAAAGGAAAAAGAAATTTTAAAACTTTTCAGCGGTTTCAAATCAACCCAATGGATAGTAAGACATAGATGGTTATAGAGAATAGGGGATCATTGACCTAATCACGAACTCTGTTAATTTGAAATAATGTCATTTACTTTCACGCTTAAATAGAATTTGCTTCCTGAATTATCATCGCAACTCCACGTAATTTGATGGCATTTTGTGTGATGCAACTTTAGGCTTAAGAGATAATCAAATTTGTGATAATATTAATTACAAAAAAACAAACAAAAAAAAACACCATAATTCTAATGTAGGGAGTTTTCTTCAAAAAGTCGCTGAACATCCTATATATGGCAAGTGTTGGCTTTCTTTCCTTATGAAATGAAAACAGTTATTTAAAACACAGTTCTCACTAGTGTACCAAAGCAGCAGATGGACCAAGAAGAAATTAGACAAGATCCGATAATGTCTCAAATGGAACAAGTAAAGGAGTTTCATCATTCTTTTCAGTGTTTTGTCCACAACCAGTATTTTGAATGGAACCCGTGTTGCCGGCTACGGAACATTATCGACAGCCATGGAATTCCCTCTAGTCCAACTTAGCTATCAATTCGTTTGGAACAGAAACCTCACTCATTCAACAACAATGCACAGAGATGGGTGCTTGAATATAGGAACATAAAAATCTAAAACCATTCTTGATCAAAATAAAGAGTTTTTTGTATTAATCGAACAGCCAAATATGTATATCCCAATGGTTGAGTGAAATAATCAACAGCATCTTTTCTGACTTTATTGCTAAATCTGCAAGAGCTGGTTTTGTCGGATCAGGTCCCATTACATATAATCTGTATGAACAAAGGGTATGTGAGCGTATTTGATACGACTCATAAGTGAAAAAGTTATGAGTTCTGCCATTCTAAGATCCGTGTGCTGTTATGAATAGATATTTCGATATGTAAAGACTATGCATTCATATACTGATGTACAAATTTCTCGCCGGAAATAATTAATCTCTGAACCAGTTAATCAAAAAGGTGTTTTATAGCAGGGTCGTCCTTCAAAATAACATCGGCATTGTCAGCTTTTTTTTTTCAATGATGAGGGTCATTTAAAATTTTGATTCCAATATTGTCACCTCAGAGTTGTAGAACTTGATACATTTATATATATAAAGTGAATAAAATAGCATATGAATTTTTCCTGTGATATAATATTTGGCATAGTAATTCCAGGAATAGAAATCATTATACATTGACTCAAAAGAACATCATTTGTGATGACAGCGATGATTTAAGTTTGAACTTGGTAAAATTAACAGCTGAGATATCAGTATGTGTGTTAGGGAGATGATCAGTCAGTATGTGTGTATCTGTGTGTGCAATCTTGTGCAGAGTTGGACAATTATACAATGGTATATATATATATATATATATATATATATATATATATATATATATATATATATATATATATATATATATATATATATATATATACCATTGTAAGTGACCCTCTGCCCTATTTTAGCCCTGGGCTAGATTGATAGGGGACATTTGGGTACTTGTATCTCAAACTAATCATAAATTTGCATTGAACCGATAAACGGGAAAATCTTTTCTACACTGATATCTCACTTCCCCGCATTGACAAGAAGGCCAGATTACAAAATACAGGCGTTTGAAAAAATCAACGGCTATAACTCCCATTGTTTTACGTAGAGAAGGACGTCTCATTTTTTGTCATCAAAAGTCGAGTTTTCACCCAGAAGAAAATATATTTCATGTGACATTTAAGTAGCAAAATCTCTGCATGTTGAGATTGTTAGAATTTTTGAGTGAGGGTACCATAAACATACTTTAATGCTATTGAGCTAACAAATGTCAGAATATTTGAAATAGAAAAATATATAATTTGATATTTGTATATACATTCATCGTGATATTAATGTTCTGATTCTTATTTATTTACACATGTGTAGTACTAAAAAGCGGATACTGTTAACCTATTTGCCAGCTCCAAGACGTAGAAATCGTGTATTGTTGCCGAATTGGATTTATGTAGCCCTAATAGTTGTTTTTCCCCACTAGACTCAATACCACATTGAAAAACATGATCTTAGCCTGTTGAAGATGCTTACCGGTGAATTTCTTATCTTGAAGTCCTCAGTAACTCTTTAATCTGTTTTTTTTCTGTCTGATACTTTATTATATTTGGGTTTCGTAAAAGCTTTAATTCATGTTAATCATTTGGATGTTTTGAGTATTGACTTGATCTTACTTCTCGAAAAAATATCAGTATGCACGTTCATTCAACTTATTGCTCCTGTTCTATATACCTATTCCAAATCAGATGAATGAGATAACGTTGCTTCATTTTGGTGCAATCAATGGCTGAATAGAGAATATTCTACTCTTCATGATCAATTTGTAGTGTTGCAATCGGTGTAAGTATTGCCAGGAACCGTTTCCATAGTTTCACCAAAGAGAAGATTTCGAGTTCAAAGACAAAAACACTTTGACACATCTCTGAACTTAAAAGCTGATTCATCAACAAATTTTAGAGAAAATCTTTCGAGCGTGTCAGAAAATTGGCTGAAATCTGTGTTGATTGCATGCGCATATCCTTTAAAGATCGCTTTGCAGAGAAAATTGATAACTTTATTTTAGTGAAGGCCATTGCTGAGTATCAAATGCACGTTTGACTCTAATATTCCACATGTTTAATGTGTGTAAAAGTGCAAGAACTACTCCTCATACTCGTGGTATGAGCTTGCTGTGAGTGGAAATCACGTTCGGGAAGAATTTGCAATGATTCAAATGTAGAATTTCGTTATCTTGGACAAAAAATTTGCTGGATAAAAAGCATATTTTCTTAGCATGATGCACCAAATACATTGATTGGAGGAAAATTGAATGAAAACACACAGCTTGTTCAAATGATGAATTGGAACAGACATTGGTTTTGAGGATAGGGGGAATGAAATTAATCTTCTGGAAGACAATTACATAGTGTTTTGCCTGTAAGACACAGCCTTAGAAATGTGAGAGAAAATGATTCAATATGCAGTATATCCTGTCAGTCAAACATTTATTACCCTCTATTGAAAACTCCATGTATGGTTTGTGGCTTTCACAAGATTGAAATATCAAAATATTCCACGAGATAAACTTGGAAAAAATATATGACATTGGAGGACCATATTAAATAGTGAGATGAATGAGTGACAGTGTTGGGTATTCATATGGATAATTTTTCACGAGAGAATATACTGAAAATTTGCATTGATTGCATATTCTAACAAATAAAACCTGTCCATCATCATCATCATCATAATCATCATCATCAGACTTTTAACGTCCGTCGTTGGACAAGAACGTTCCCCATAATTTGCCACACTTCTCTATCATGGGCATCGCAGAGCCAGTACTTTTTAAAATTTCGCTAGCTCGTCCTTCCATCTAATATTCTGCCGGCCTCAGCCTGTGATCTTGTGGGACCCATGACGTGAGTTGCAATGTCCATCGGTTGTCCACCATTCTTGTAACATAGCCTGCCCACTGCCATTTGAGTTTTTAGTTGATTCTATGACGTTTCTGACTCTTGTCTCTCCTCGAATGTACTGCACTTCTCTTGTGGTCTCTCTATGTGAGGCCCAGCATAATTCTTTCATGTGCACGTTGCATGGATCACAGTTCGTGGATCTGTTTCTCGGTTGGGTTCTATTTTTCAGCTCCAAAAATGACTATTCGGAGGACGCATTGGTTAAAGACCCTTCTCCTTGGGATTAATGGGATCTTCTTATTCTCAAAGATTGAGCTTGCTCTGCCGAAGGCTTGCCTCTGTAGTGTTATTCTCTGCTTGATTTCTTTTTCTTTTGAGAGTCTCATGAATACTTGTTGTCCGAAGTAGACGTACTGATCTTCTCGAGTTGTATGTCCTCGATTTTGATCTGATTTTTATCTCCGATGAGGTTGTTGCACATGATGTTAGTGTTACTGAAGTTAGGCCAATGTGTAGGCCAACTTTCTTGTTCTCTTCATTTAGTTCATTGATCATTAGTTTGAGTTTGTGTAGGTTCTCTGCGAAAAGGGCTGTGTCGTCTGCAAATCTGAGGTTGCTCAGATACTCACCGTCTATTTCAATTCCTTTGCTCTCCCATTTTAGTCTTCTGAAGGTCACCTCGAGGCAGGTTGTGAAGAGTTTAGGTGAGCTGGTATCATCTTGTCTCACACATTTCTGGAGCTGAAAGGGGTCCGAGTTTTTATGTAGCCTGATAAAATAGCTGCTACGATTGTATATATGTTTCAGCACTTCAACATATACTGGATCTACACCTTGTCGAGTGATGGCCTTCATGACCTTCGGGATTTCTACTGAGTCAAACGTTTTTTTGAAGTCGATAAATGCTACGGTGAGTGATAATTTATTTTCTGCTGCTTTTTCTTTCTGCTGATTTATCAAATGTAGGTGATCCATGGTCGAATACCTTCTTCTGAAGCCAACTTGTTTTCGTACTTGGTTTTCATCAACTGTTTTTTGTGATTCAGTTAGTGATGATCTTTGTGAATAGTTTGCGTACGCTGTTGAGTAGGCTTATAAGCCTGTAGTTGTTGATTTTTGTTGTATAAAAGCATTATGATAGCAGTGTTCCAGTCATCTGGGACTTCACTGTGTTTTGGACACAAGTTGAAAGGGAGGCCAGTTTCCTGGTGATGATTTTACCTGCTTTTTAGGTGTAGGTTAATGGTAATGTTGTCCAGCCCGGGAGTAATTCCTCCTTTTATCTGTTTAATGGCTAGTTTCACCTCCCACGGGGTTACTTGAAGGAAGTCCTCGAGTTGATTGCTGTCCATTAGAAGCTTTAATTATCTTTTTTTCTCTTCTATTAAACAATTTTTTCTTATTATTTCTGTTATAGACGACTACATATTGACTGTTACTGGTACAGTTAAACATAATTTCTGTTAATAGTAAGCCTTAAAGAAACGATTCAATAAATTTTGGACTTATCACTTCTTCTTTGATCAACTGAGTTCATAAAAAACAACAGGCAGTCATTTTCCATGATAGTACATATCACAACTTTACGTTTACATGTGCATTGTGATTATATCAATATAATCAATTGTATACCTACCTGCATCTGAATGTTATGATAATGTTTTGTAATAACACAAAAAAGTCGTTCAGTAAAAGGATAAAAAAGAGAAGGTAAAAAAAAAAGTTAGATTGCTCAAAAACAGGTTGAGAGGGGAAATACAGGTACACGTTAGGTACTTTACCGGATTAGGAACGACTCTCGTGATGGATGAGGGGAGAATGAGACCAAAGAGCAGGGTCATGAGATAGCAACAATCGTAGCTATTGACATTCATGAATTCATTTCAGGATCAGCTGGTATTTTGGTATTTCTTTTTTTTAAGTTGGTAATCATTTATCAGGATTCACTTATCACCATTAGAACGATCATTGAAAAATATTCTCGACCTTTGACGACAATGTTTCCTTGGGACCAAACTCAGCAAGCGACCATACATCTTCCATTACGAGTCGAGTTCTATGAAATAGCGGAAGTTATGTAAATATAATAGGGCTGGCTTTCTATTCTGAAGGAGTTCCTGAACCATCAGGAATATAAGTCAACTTCTGATCGTGCAGACAGAGATATTCAATCCACAAGAGGTTCAACTCTGACTTAGCCCAGTGGAAATTCAATACTGAGAATAAATCACATTCGGAAGAAAACCACAGCACCAATGCTGTTAACACGGGGCAACAGTGAATGTAAATTACACAGAGAGGAAGATTACACAATCAGCAACGGAACAATTATGTGATGCAAAGTAGCTCTGAATGAGTAGAAAACATTTCTCTGACTGATCTGCCAGTCACCGATCAAACCAACAATATTGTGACGATCATCAACAGGTATCTATGACCTCTGGCAACACTAATCTTTACCGATTGAATGCACCGAATGAACAAAGTTTGGGACATCAAATATCTGAACAGTTCAGGGAATCGACTTTCCTGAAATGTTATCGAATAATTCTTGGACCCACTTCCTGTACCTCGGTATCATCATGAGAACTGCCAGGAATCAAATTGCAGATGTGATGCAAGCTGAATGATTAACTCCAAATCATTAGGTCTGACTGTCACGTGATATACTGAAATTTGAATATTGACTACAAATCTTGTCCCGAATAAGACTCCTGTAATTAATCATAAAGCCCTGTAAACGAAGGATGATGTCGACGGATTATATTGGGAATGAAGAAAAAAAAAAAAACAGATTAAAGGAACTTGTTTTCATCAGGCATTACTTTCACTTTGCAATTGGTTGATTGGTAGATTATATGAGACAGGAAAGAGAAAGGTGGGAAAGGAAAGAAATGTGCAGGCAGAAGAGAAACAGAAGTAATTTCAGATGAATCAACACAAGCATTGTTAGCTAGAGGAAACTTTAAAAAATTAAAAAGAGGGGAGCAGTCGGTATCTATGTGAAGTGTGTAGACATAACTATTAGACAATTGAGCACATATTAAGCAAGAGTATCACCTGAAAAAAAAAAGTATATAAGAACTGGAATGATTGAACAGGTAAGTTACCCCACTTGCTCCTATGCACTTGACAGCATTACCAAAAACAAAAAATGACATATTGACAGGTGATAAGATTGCAGGATGGAACACATTGATGATTTTTTTGAGTTTTTGTGATTCAAACTAATCGTTCTATCACAGTCACTAGATAAGGTATTTGGGTGAACTGAGTTGATATACCCGGTAATGTGTTGGATCTAGCGGTCTTGGCAGCCCATATGCTGCAGGGAGCGGAAAGCTGAATTAAAGTGTGACCTTAAAATAAAATTGAAATATCATGGAATATGAGGCTAACAGTACTGCCAATAGTATTCAGAATCTTGGGCTGAATTCCAAATATAGAAACGAGTTCATACCATACCTAAACTATCTTTTCTGAACTATGAAGTTTTGAAACTTTTTGAAGCCATAAATAATAATAACAAAGTAAATTTGAATATAATTCACGAAAACAAACAGTCAGTGTTAAAAATATTTGAATGTTGAAATATCAAATATAGTAAATATCTAATCTCATCAATTGTTTTATCGACGAGTTTTAGTTGCACATTGACTGGTCCCCATCTATACATTGTGTTACAATATTCATGTAATAGATCCCCTTTACTCTACAGATAATGAAACATATTGGCTTCTTTATCGGCAGCATCGTGATTTCAACGCCAGAGAAACGTCTTCGTATTACAAGTCCCCCCAACTCTTAATAACGAGCTTTTTGATCATAGTACTGAATGTCAAGGGAGTGTCTTCACCTCAGTTATTCCTTGATAATATCAGTGTACCACAATAGTGAAATGAGATAACCAGTGTTGAAGAATCTTTAATGGACCCTGTATGGGATCGAAATAATCTGATAGATCACGAAAACAACTGCTCAGTGAGACGACTTGCCTCAAAGATTCTTCAGAGAACACGCACAGAATAGTAATCGTCCTTCCAATTATATATATACAAAAGGGTTGCTCACTCTTCTTTTTAGAAAGAAGAGTCAATGTCTCTTCATTACTCTAATACTTTCTTCTGAATATTTGAAGGTATTTTCTATTATATCTAAAAAGGCCATCATATTTAAGAAACAGATTATTTAGATTGAGGATTGTCCATTCTTTTACCCAATTATAATATCTAAACAAATAATGAGATGGAATAAATTGATTTTTTCCTTTTTTTTATCATATCAATATATTCTGGAGGCAAACTCATTATTTGAAGAAAAAAAGATCATTTCCGTCGAATTATTGAATTTAATCAATCATTTTCTGGAAACGTATTTTTTTTTTACAAAATTAATTTTATAAATCCGTTTCTTCGAATCATTATGCGTCTTTTTCAAGTAAAAAATAATAAAACCTCCCCCCTCGCAGGCATTGCAGCAAAATAAATGTGCAAAGATAAGCTTTGCACTAAAACCTAAAATTTAATTTCCCAAAAAGAAGGTTACAAAATGTCTTCTCCGAATTCTTTAAACTCATTTATGGAGGAAACTAGATGAATCCTCAACTAAAATCGAACACTCACACACACACACACACACGAACACATGCACACACACACAAGCGCATGCATGTAAGCGTGCATCTCCGAATTAAAATAAGCACATACAGGAAGATATTGAGACACACAATGACAATGAAAAAATGAAGAAATATGCATTGGGAGGAATGCACTCAAACGCACATGTAAGATAAACAGAAGAAATACAGGAAATAAAAAGATGTCACAAATAGAAACATGCAAATAAAGGAAGAGAATTACTTCGGCCAACGAGCTCGGGTGGGGTGGGGGTAATATATGCTCGCTCACACTCGCCTGTCCGTTGAAAGGTTCGCAATTATTTAAATGTTTTGTAATGGTTATCTATAGGCTGATAAAAATCAAATCATGGGATTGACCCGGGAATATCTTTTCTTTTGATCGAGAGATAATTTCTCATATAAAAAAAAAAAACGCTAGACAATTATTTAAAAGCAGAACGCAAACACTCATGTGTGTGCATTAGAGCTCTATATTAACGTTTAAATTCGATTTTCTAATTACTATTCGGTTCATTGTAAAGGTGTGGATAAGTACTGGTTTCATAAAATATTTTTTAAGCGGAAGAGATGTATAAGACAGGATATGCTGATTTCTGAATCAGGAAGTAGATGTGCAAAATCTTAGAGAAACCAACTGCTAAAAGACGTAAAAAACAACTGAAATGAAGGCAAATACAACCCATGGAATATTACAGTGTTTTTTCAAGACTTACAGATTGAGTTTCGGGAAAAGAATAGCCCTCTGAACAAAACATAGGGTCCAGATACAATTACGAGCGTATGCCAATCTGAAGAGTGAATAAGATACTGGCATTATTCAAGTGAGTATACTGCTGTAATCAATGGACTGGGGGGCTGGTCATAAAAACTTTATGGAGAAACATTGGATTAATTTACTACTCCAATGGTCAACATTGTATTGATATTATTGACGATTTTGAAACGTTGGTAAATATCAAATAATTCGTGAGAAATAATTTTATTTCAATCATAACATTTGTATTTTGAAGCAGTAATCGTTAAATCATGGAATATATGCCCACACACTCACTAAATAACAAATAATTGATAATTATTCGTACATATGGACACATTAATCTGTTCTCAATAATATAATTAGATTTATTGTAAAATATTTAGCGATTACGAAAAACAAAACAAAACATTACTTCATTATAGATTACGATTGCATCCATCTCTTATCTTGGATAATACTTTTAAAAGCCATTACGACTTCTCCCGTTGGCAAAAGTCGAAGAATATGGTTTATAATCATTATGATTGTATGGAGTTTCTTGGCAACAAGGAAGGTGTACAACAAATCACCAAATATTTAATGAACACTGATAATTCAACGTTCAACTTGGAGTTAACGATCCTGAAGAAATCAATAGAACATAAATCTGCAAAAGTTAATCCCAGTATCTGAGCGTTAAATCACACTTTACAGCAGCCACATGTTGTTTTCTTCGATCTTGGTAAGGTTTTTGAGACAAACCGATGGGATGTAATATCCATAAATCGAAATGAAGCATATTAGTAAAAATTGTTTTTTTTTTATTACAATGTTGAGAACTTGATATTTGCTGATGTGCCAAAAGATGTAGCAACAGGGGTAATCATTTTCATTTAACTAGTCTGCCTGCCTGCCTGCCTGCCTGCCTGCCTGCCAAGAAAAATCGGCATTAGAAATTTTGCCCTTAACGGGGTTTGAAATAGTGACCAGGTGTCACAGAAAATGGTTTTGGACTGGACAATTGTGCTGTGTCTGAATTATTGCCCTTGATATACTTATGAATTATACAACTTCAACAACTGTTGGTATTTAGCAGGAAAATTGAAGTCTTTTTGGTCTGTGAGTTGAACCATCTCGAACATTCGGCTAGAAACCAGCTCAATGATCCAATTATTTTGTCCCATCAGTATTAGTATACTTGCTTGAAAAAAATAGTTGGGTCACTGTTCGGTGTTCGGGGACAGACACAAAAATAATTATATCGAGAGTCTTACGAAGACATAATTTCAGTCATAAGACTTAATCTCTGATTAATCAGTATTATCAACTATACAATGAGGAGCAAAGGCTATTAACAACGTTTTGTTGACCTTTCCATGACTTGTCTACAGTTGTTAAACTTAACTCAATTCTTCAAACTTGGGGAACAATGATACCATCAATATTGCACTTTTAAAGCATACACAGATTGCACTGTAAGAAGTATCCTATCCGACTCGGCCGAAGACTGGTGTATAGTCGTTTACGGCACGTTCAAAGACGGTCACTCATCCTACTGTTTGACAGTCTCCATACGCAATCTAGGTAGTGAGGAAAGTCGGGAAAGGTGCTAACAACTCCAACTCTGATATCACAGTAGAGCGGTTATATGATATATGCATTGGAGGCGCAAAAAACAGGATCTAAGGAGTTCTTCCTACGCACAAATGGTGTAGGCACTTGTTCAGGTTTTCAGATGCGTATGCTTGAATGCACCTATGTTTTCAGCTCTACAAAAAACAAAAACAAACAAAAACAGGTCAGAGCATTTTCCAGTGCTGATCTTTGTTGCAATGATTGAAATTAATGTCTTTTTACTGTACTAAAGAGTGTCTGATATATAATGATTACATCTGACTGGCTGGAAGCATGCAGTCTCTTCTGAATATGTGTGTATCATCATGACACCGTATTTGGATTCGTTTAGGCATTTGTGCCATAGGTGACAATGAATATATTCCTGCGCGTGCCAGTGATAGAAAGCAACGTTTTGAGAAGGGTTGTCACACACATTTTTTAAAGAAAAAGGACAAAAGTAAGAAGTAAGACATTCGTAACAGCTAGAAGGTAATCGGGAGAGTTTGCCACCAGTCCTCTCATGGCTGAGTACTGAATATATCGAATCTTGGATTTTGATGTAAACTGCATTATGTATTTCCATACATCGTGTGTTTCTGATAAACATAATGAAAAAATAAAATGCTTTATCAAGTTAAAGAAATTACCAACGCTGTTTGATCTTTTGAAAATATCACCCTTTAAATTTGAGAGATATTGAAAATAAAAGCTGCTGGCGTATTCTTTGAAACTCCTGATGTGAGGAAGAAAATCAAATTTAGAAATAGCTCCTTCTGAAAAATAATGCCATCTTAGATACTGTGGGTGGTAGCCAGTGCAGAGTATCGCCTATATCTGCACAGCATTCTTTCCTTATACAGTACACTGAAGTGGCCTTATATTTCTCTATGATGGAGATTTATTTGCAAACGATTCAGAATGTGGTCTTGGCAATCAAGCATCATTTGCAAATATATATATATATATATATATCGAGAGAGAGAGTGAGGGATATATAAGTAATGCCAGGTATTATGGTCGTGTTTGCATCATAAATCAATGGAAACTGCGTTGAAAAAACTAATGGACTTTTGAAAATAAAATGGTCTTTCACCAAGATCGATAATGCATTTGACCTTTTATTTAACAAGAAATGGGAATGTATAGGAATAATTCAGAAATCAATCACTATATATATATGTATATATATATATATATATATATATATATATATATATATATATATATATATATATATATATATATATGTGTGTGTGTGTGTGTGTGTGTGTGTGTGTGTGTGTGTGTGTGTGTGTGTGTGTGTGTTCATGCTATGTGTTCATAACCGGAGTTTAACCGGTGTAATTCTTCCAGTCGTTCAGTATATTAATTCAGTATACTAATTCTGTTTTTGTTTGCAAATATTTCCAGGGACAGACACTTCTGTTATCCCAATGAGAAGTGTAAGTAAAGATTGAGCTACCAACAGTTCTCAAAGTTTCAGAGAAGCCTTGAGGTGCATAGCAAGGTCGAAGTAGATTATGATGAAATGCTCAAGTAAAAAAAACCTGCAACATATTCGGCAATACAAATGGATGGATGATAGATGTAATCATTTTCACACCACGTTCCTTTCCCAGTGTGACAGCAAGCTTTCTCAGGGAAATTACATAACTGCGATACATGAGTATAGAAAGTTCACTTATCATTATATATTGTTAAATCATAAGGAACACATTGAAATCGAATAATTAATCAGTAAATTCGATAAAAATGTCCGAACAAGGATCTAAATTTAATGAATATAGCTCGACACATACAATATTGGCAATATCTACTAATTATGATTCGAATGGTATAAATTGATAGAACATCACCCGGTCAACCATTTTTTTCTCTTTATTCCTGCGGACTCTTCAAGGAGCGTCTGAGACTCAACCAGAGTGTTTTAAACAAAATGTATATTTTAAGATTTTCAGTTGCGAGTGTCAGGTTTGACATTTTTATTCTAACAAGGCATGGGACCATCGATGGATACTGCAAATCTGTATTATTATTATTATTATTATTATTATTATTATTATTATTATTATTATTATTATTATTATTATTATAATTATTATTATTATTATTATTATTATTATTATTATTATTATTATTATTATTATTATTATTATTATTATTATTATTATTATTATTATTATTATTATTATTATTATTATTATTATTATTATTATTATTATTATTATTATTATTATTATTATTATTATTATTATTATTATTATTATTATTATTATTATTATTATTATTATTATTATTATTATTATTATTATTATTATTATTATTATTATTATTATTATTATTATTATTATTATTATTATTATTATTATTATTATTATTATTATTATTATTATTATTATTATTATTATTATTATTATTATTATTATTATTATTATTATTATTATTATTATTATTATTATTATTATTATTATTATTATTATTATTATTATTATTATTATTATTATTATTATTATTATTATTATTATTATTATTATTATTATTATTATTATTATTATTATTATTATTATTATTATTATTATTATTATTATTATTATTATTATTATTATTATTATTATTATTATTATTATTATTATTATTATTATTATTATTATTATTATTATTATTATTATTATTATTATTATTATTATTATTATTATTATTATTATTATTATTATTATTATTATTATTATTATTATTATTATTATTATTATTATTATTATTATTATTATTATTATTATTATTATTATTATTATTATTATTATTATTATTATTATTATTATTATTATTATTATTATTATTATTATTATTATTATTATTATTATTATTATTATTATTATTATTTTTTTTTTTTTTTTTTTTTTTTTTTTTCCTTTTCCTTTCCATTTTCTTTATTTTACGGGATAACTTTGATTGGATGGAATGCCTTACAGGGCTGGAGGGGCTATAATCGTCGTGCAATTCATCCAAAGCTGCAACTGTATGTTGATTCATGCTTTTTTGATGAAAAGTGGAGTAAGTGGACTTTGATAAGAGTCAAACATGGTTTGCAGATTTTAATGCCAGGCTCAGGTAATTGTTACGCCACACTGCACATCATGGCAAATGATTCAGGTTTCACAAAACACTACAGAAGTTTCAATGAAGCTTTATTTTACAGCGTCTCTGATTTTTTTTCATTCTTTTCGCACAACGATGAAAAAACAATAGCATTTCAGCTAAAATGAGAATTGTACGGATACCAACTTTTCTCAGCCGACCATATTCTTATATAGGAGAATGTTTCCAGTAGAAATCTATTGTCGTCTGTTGCCCAAAACATTGCGGCAAACTGAAAATAAGGACCATTCACCAACTTAGCAAACATTTAGATTACTTTACAGTTTCCCTAGTAAACAATGAGGAATCAATGAATTAGATGAGAGCGAAATTCCCTCGGCTTTATCTCAGTTTATTGAATGGTCTGACATAAGAAAATAATTTCAGTTGCCCAATGCCCCTCTGCAAAATTAAGGACGATCCTCGGAAACGGTAATCATTTCAAACTGTATCTTCTTATGTGAAAAAAGTTTGATTCAATGTTATCAAGCATCTACAGAATTGATGAAATTGGTCAGAAAAGTATTTCGATTAACACTTTTCAGCATCTGATATTGTTTCTATTGTAATATTGGATATTTTCATTTACCTTCTTCAAATTCCCATGTGTATCAGTTACTTTGACAGAAAAGAAAATGAAGCTTATACAGTTCGTTCATAAATGGATACGTGTTGGGTTCAATGAACTAATAATTCCAGCGTATTTTTCCTAAGGAAGAATACAGCTGTTAATATCGACAATGCATGCACACACACACACACACATACACACACACATACACACACACATACACACACACACACACATATATATATATATATATATATATATATTACAGACTAAACTTTTTCAGTTTTAAATACCCCCAAAATGTATTACGTCGAGAACACGTTTTTTGCAGTAATTTTCATCTCTTTTTTTTTCAGGTTTTTTTCATCATACACACACACAAACACACTAATATACACCATTGTACACACACATACATGGCAATCTGTAATCGATGGAATATTGATTAAACACGACAAATAATGAATGCCCCTCTTAAATTTTCTCAGATGAGAATGAATATTAGCGTCTAGCTGATGTCAGAATTGACCATACGTTATCTCTAATCGCTATTAAGTGACACTTCTGTCATTGCAAACGTATATCAAGTTCACTATTTCTTATCATCTGCAAATGGCTAGTTGGTGAAAGTGAGCTGCTTAAGACTTTCACTGCAAGTGTTATGGTCGGCATTATCATTCATCTTCCTTGGGGGATCTCTTTTTGTGAGTGAACACTAAAAGCCTTTCATTTCAATAATTAAGAATATCCTTTCAATGACTTCATGTACAATGCGTCTTCTTTTTGAAATTGGACTCACAGATTATTCGTTAATTATTGGCTAACATTCAGCATCCGGTATTTAAAATGGTGTATTCCATATGAGCGCTTGTTGTGAGCTGATCAGATATATGACCGGTGAGACGTCTGGAAAGGTAGGAGTATTATGTCCACTCTACTCGTGGGTGCTAGCATTCGTGATGCTCAATTAAACTTATCAAATAAATGAACGGGTGCAATCATGCTCCGTAAGATACACTTTGATTATTTTTAGATCATCTTCAAGATTGTATTTCTCAAGTTCTACTTTTTTCTTCACGCCAACTTGAAGATCTCTGCATAAACACATGCATGCAAAAACACATGCCAATTGATTAAATTTGTATTATCTACATGAACGTTCTGAATATCTCACGTATGTTATTCGACATGAAACTGCGCGGGTATATCATAAACTAAAAACATGGAAACATCCAAAATAAGTAGATTACAACAAGCCTTCTATGACTCCTGAAAAAAGATTTTCAGTTGCCTAAGGCACTTTTGTCAAGACAGGTTTGTACCTATTGCGGAAAGGATGATACGTGAGCTCCTGAATGTGGATGATATAGGATATGCATGGAGAGCCTCTGGTCATATTTCATAAAATGAACGTCTATGTTCAATAAGAGAAAAGAAACGAATCGATTTTCACCCCAGGTCCAGGGAGAAGAAAGTTATTAGTAATATATTGACAAGTTTTATAAAAGAAACACAATTACATATGGAAAATTTGTAAGTATACACGTGCGATTGCAAACTAAGACAAGTAAAAAAACTTAGGAAAAATATATATATAATTCATTGTCTCACATGTATGGCTGTAATTTTTTTAAATGCTGAAAAAACACACACATACATACGTATATATATATATGTGTGTGTGTGTGTGTGTGTGTGTGTGCATGTACTTGTTATACATATATATATATATATATATATATATATATATATATATATATATATATATATATATATATGTTTATATGTATATGTGTTTGTGTGTAGGCTGTGTGTGTATGTGTGTGTCTGTATCAGAGTGAATTTCAGAGGATTTCCAAACTACAGATGCTAATTTCTCGAGAGTTACTCGTAACACGTCGACAAGTTGGATTGAAATCGTCACAGAAAAATATAAGTGTATACGTATCTTCGAAAACTAAGGCAGCAGGAAAGAAAAATAATAAATATTGACATTTTGAAAGATGTGATTCACCATAGTTATGAATAAGTTTGCTTTGTCTCGCACGTCAAGGTTGGAAATCAATATAGCGATATTTTGTGGCTTCTGCTCTGTAAAATAGGTTAAATTTTCAACCGTACAGCTCCCGAATGTGCATGTTAGACTCCTTATCTTTTACAATCATTAGCAATTTTTGATGGCCCAACTTCTTTCTTTGAATTCTTTGGGGCCATTTTCAAAATCAATATTGATATTTGTACCTCTTCTAATTATATCATGTAGTAAAAACAAGCAACTTTGGCAGAGAAATAAAGACCATAATTTTAACTGATCGGTGAAATAAGCCTAGAATCGAGAAACCCGTAAGCAGTACCCTTTTGGAAAAGCCATAACCAAGTATTCTGGCCATAATGATCTGGCCATTTTTACGTTGATAATATTTCTTGTCGGTAATCATGGCATCTAGCTGATTGGAAGACCTGAGGCCGGCCTATCAACCCTGACTTTCACAAGTCACATCCCAGTAGCTTTCATTCTATTTACAAGTAATTTTTTGATTCTTTATTCAATATATGTCCCTGTCCATCTCTGAGAGTGAGCCTGTTAAAGTGGATGAAAATGTAGACAACAGAGAAGATATCTATTTCCTGCTGTTTTGTCAAGAGACTCTCCAAGCAATCAGATTCAAAAATGCAAACTGCTTTCTTTTAGAAATCTTTTATTTTTTCATTTTCCTCAAATTCAGTTTCTTGCTCTTAGCCTTTAGAACCGATTAGTGATTGAGTGGTTGACAGGCTGATTGAATTTTATTGACAATTTATGTCAACGCTGGGGTTTTAAGAACACAGCCAACATGCTTGAAGGTTGATTACTCTTTGGATTCCTCTTGTTCATTAATTCTGGAATCAATAATCAATCCACAATCATCAATAGGTTACCGGACATTTTTTTAGAAAGCACTAATACTTTCACGTCGGTATTTCGAGGATATTCGATATTTTGAAAAAGGAAGGAAATTAATGAATTGATGATCTGAATCTGTTTTTTTTTCTTTTACACTCCAAATATCGAAAGCCAGGTTTTCAAATAGAAATCTTCCATAGAGCAAAAAGAACACTTTAGAGAGGCTACCATCGTTAACATACTGATATAAACACTGGTCATTGTCACATCAGCAAAATGGTGATATTCGTTAGCCATGTTGAAGCATCCACTTTTGGATGTACAACAGCTAGAGGCAGAGAGAGAGAGAGAGAGAGAGAGAGAGAGGGGGGGGGGATGTGTACGTGACCTGCAATATGACTCGCTGTGTTTCCAGCTTTCAATTCCTTTATCAAAAGAATCCGAAGGTTGCATAACGATAATATCTTCAAAAAGCTACGGATATCTATGTTTATTGAGTTATACGTTTGTTTTCATCGATAATAAGAAAAGTTTCGAAGATAGACACCTACAACTGATTTTTAGTACATTTTGGGATCTATACATTCCATGAATTTAACCCATCAAGGTTCAAAGTCACATAATGAAAGTACCAAAATGATACTCAATATCAATCCCTTGAAAGCTTAAAATTGAACGAATGAACCTTCAGTATTTAAATATGATTCGTCTCAGTGGATTCTCCCATTTCTGATGGGTTTCAAATGTTTTTTTTTCTGCTGGATTCAATCAAGAGGAAAAAGCATAGTTTTAAATATGATTTGACGTTTAGGACTATTGTCTACATTCCTCCGGTAAATCACGGGAATCCATCATTAGTTTGTAGCAATCATTTTTTTTTAAAGATTTGGCTGCTGGCCCGATGCCTAAATTGAACTGGCTTATAAAACTAAACAGCTCTAAATCTATTTACCCGTTAGGTTAGGAGATGACATTCCTAAAGATAATAATAAACCGAAACTTCCCCTATCTCATAATCGATCCATCAATTCAATCCTGCCTCATTGTTTTGATATGAATGTTTGCGTTACCAAAAAATCTTAATCGTCTCCACCAGATGTCTATCTGTTTGTCAGTATGTTTAAGGGTAAGAACTATCTGACGTGACTCAATGACATCGTGAGTGGGTTATCTTTGAGGTTCTTATATCTATTTTGTACTGTCTCAGCCACAATTTTGCATTTTACTTCTGGGGATCCACATTGTGCGTCATGATATCCATTGGTTGTTATGCATTCCTGCTACATGGCCTGATTATTACCATTAAAAAACATTTTGCTCAGTGAATCATGAGCTAATCATTGATATGAAGATTGATTGGATGTACATGGAACTTGTTATTTGAATGTTTGAGGAGTGTATTTTTTTATCAAAACATGTCTAAGATGAAATAAAAGGAGTTGACACTGTGCTTAGGAATACAGACGAATGAAAACCCTAGGAGAATAAAAATGCAATGTTCCATTTCGTTATGAACTAAGTGAGTATAAGAAAAGACTCGGTTTGCTGAGTTAAAAATACTCATTCAAAATCTGATTTCCTCCACATATGCGAATGGCAACATTGTTATCAAAGAAAATAATATATATATACATATATATATATATATATATATATATATATATATATATATACACACACACACACATATATATATGTATGTATATATATATATATATATATATATATATATATATATATATATATATATATATATATATATCATATATATCATATATATCACCATCATCATCATTCAAATACTCATAAATGTTAAATTGACAGACACATAGGAACATGCACACACGCAAATATATATGTTGGGCTTATCAAAGTGCAATAAATGTATTCAAGTATGGGTATCGATGCAATCTGACAATCGACGATTTATATTGAAACACACAATCAGACCCTCAACCAACACTGTTTCGTTGCACCATTCTGACGTTGTAAGTTTTGCATTAGATCCTAAGGGGTCCTCGTTGAGAATCACGGTGTCAATTGGTTGTCTGACATCATTGCAAAATGATCAACCTGTCAACCATTAAAATTTCTGATGGATATTGTATGTGTCCAATATACGGAGAGTTTTGCGATTTTTCCATGTGGTGTGAAGCATGGTTCTCTCATGTGCACATTACATGGCTACCAGTTTGAGGGTCAATCTTTCGAAAGGTTCAATATCCAAGTTATATAGGTGATATTTTGGGGATGCATTAATTGTTGACCTCTTTTAAGAACTACTTGGCCATTCTTCGTTTCATTTTCTTGGCTTTTTAAGGTTTCATGAAAATATGTTGTCGTAAGTTGTTGTAGAGGTCTACTATTTCTAGGCATCCGTTTTTAATAGGTCCTGTGCCGTTTTCCTCGACATGTCTCTTCAGCATAGATAATTTCATGAGCAGAAGCAAAGAACTCAATCGAAGATTATAGCATGTGATTATCTGCAATTGAAATATTGCCAAAAGGGAGATAAAAAAAGTAACCTGAAGTGATCATATTTCAAGCTATAATATGAGCTGATCACTGAGCTGATCAACTTTGGATCCCTCTCAGTTTTGTACGCAAGTTAACATTCTTCACCTATTGTGTTACTGATGCTACGTTCATTTATAAAAGCCTGATATCATTTTTTTTATACTAAATGAAATTCAAATTCTCTCCCATCGATGATAACATTATTATTATTATTATTATTATTATTATTATTATTATTATTATTATTATTATTATTACTATCATTATTATTATTATTTGCAATCTCACACCATTTGCCTGTCTTCAGTTACCATCTCTTCATTCTTTTGCCTAACACGCCAGTACTGTGTTTTCCGCTTTCATTCCCTTCCTTTGTTTGGTCACCGTTAACAATTAGTGTTGCAGTCTTTATATTTGTAGAACTCTCCTCACTATCTGCGCAGTTCTGGGTCTGTACAGTCTCAATCCTTCTTTTTATCCTGATCTCCTCCAATCTCACTCTCAGTGCCTTCAGGACAGTTCTCAATGCACCCACTATGACTGGCTCGACCCTGGCCTTCATGTTCCACATCATCTTTAGTTCTCTCGCTAACACCTGGTATTTCTCCAGTTTTTCACCTTCTTTCCACTTAACACTATGCAGGTACAGCCACGTCTACGATTTGGTAGGTCTTCCTCTTCTTGTGTACGATTACCAAGTCTGGTCCTCTTGCCTGGATGAGGTGGTCGGTTCGGATGTCAAAGTCCCAAAGTAATTTGTGGTTGCCCTTCTCCAGGGATGCCTCTGGTTTGTGCTGATACCACTTTTCCGCATGGTTGAATCACATTCGTTTATTCAGTTCTCAGGGTGTCATTGTTGCAACTCTATCATGTCTGTGCTTATACTCCTCCAGGGTGAGTTGACTACCCTCACTAATTATATGATTCACAGTCTCATCTCTTTCACCGCATTGGTGGCACTTGGTGTTTGTCTGTGTTCCGTCAACTTTTGTTTTTATATAGTCTGTCCTGATGCATTTTTTCTAGCCATTTCTCTCTTCAGGTTTCCTGTCCGTAGCCATATCTATGATCTGATGTCCGCCGTATGTGGTATCTGTCTTTTGAAATCTCCGTAGAATTTTTCTTTAACCATTTTTCTTTCTTAGTATGCTGCGTTGTTCCATTGATTTCTACTTTGTTGTTTGTTGTGCTGTTTCGTGCACTCTTTATGATTTTTTCACTGTTTGTTTGCACTTACATTCCTAGATCTGTTCCAGCTCTCTGAACACAGTCCTCTATGCTGATAAGCCCCCTACCATCTCATTTTTCTTAACGTATAGTCTATCTGTATCATCTCTAGGGTGTAGGCTTTATGCATTTTCATAATTTTCCTTGTTTGCCTGTCCAATGATTGGAGTTCTTCCTTTGTCCACATAAGAAATATCCTTGTTATCTCACTCCTGATAAAGCCTTGGTATTCATCCCTTTTATCAGATTTCTGCTGTTTAATTTAGTCTCTAATATTTTCCTTATCCTTCTAAGGTATTCTCTCTTTATTTTCTCCTTCATCTCTTCCTGTTTCATCGTGTCACATTCAAGGACGCCCAGGTATTTGTATCGGTCTTGTGCAGTAAGTGCTCTAATCCTACTGTTGTCCGGGAATTCGATTCCTCCAGCCATTGTGAGCCTCCTTTTGTGCATTACCATGTCTGCACATTTTTCTATTCCAAATTACATCGCTATATAATCACTGTATTCTTTTGCTTTGTTGAACAGCATCTCAAACTTTCCCCTGTTTTCTGCAAAGAATTTCATATCAACCGTGTACATTAGGTGGTTGACTTTTCCTTTTGTTTTGGAAACAATTATTATTATTATTATTATTATTATTATTATTATTATTATTATTATTATTATTATTATTATTATTATTATTATTATTATTATTATTATTATTATTATTATTATTATTATTATTATTATTATTATTATTATTATTATTATTATAATAATACATTTCGAATTTCTTGATTGATTTGCATCTTAAAGTTCCTTTTTGTTTTCAGAATATCTCAAAACAAAACATCTAAAATCATGTGCAGATAATGATCTAGCCTGCATGTAATTACAGACGGATGAGTGCCTTGCTTGGAAAAAATTGTCAAAAGTGCAGTAATTGTCTTTGATTAGTAATTCAATGTACCCACTCCTGGCTTAGTCACATTTTTCACCCATGTTTCATTTGTTTGTCATTTGCAATATAAATTAAAGCTTAGTAAATATTGATAACTTTGTGACTATCATCTGTGCATTTGTTTAGATCAAATACTTTTGGAAGACTTTGAGACAATGTTTTGATATTATAACTATTTTGTTTGAACAAAATTTTATTTGTGATGATATCGGGATGTATGTGTTTCCTTTTTGCTCTAAAATATTCAACAAAAGTTTCGGTCAAAATATTTGTAAATATTTGAACGTTTAACAAAACATGCCAAAACAAACAAATCGTCTATAAGTTCAGTTAAACTGAAAATAAACCGAAAACAAGCCTCCCTGCTGCAATGTCAAACAGTGCTAGTTTTATACCGACTTGAGTGGAATACTGAATCTATGATATTGCATTGAAAAAAAAATGAATGTATAAACATTTATTTTAGTATTAATTTATATTTTTCATTAGTTAAGCCGTTTTGTATCAGTGGAATAATCTTTTTAGGAATGTAAAACGTGTCCGTTTAGCTCAATTAGCACGGAACATTCAACTGTTGGCCATTATTTCAAATCACAGTAAAGAAATCGAACTTCTTAGATTTATTTACTTATTAGAATAAAATAAACTCTTGTATAATTCTAAGATAAATCTAGGTACATACAGACTAGACTGCTCATAGTCGGTTGGTTAATATTTCATAATTGTATGAGAAATGTTATTTTATACTTATTTATACTTATCAAAATGAAATAAGCCCGTGCATAATTTTAAAATCAGTTTTTGTAGATTTGGGACACTTTTTTTCAATTTATTCCAGTCAGTAATGTCCTTTTACTTTAGCCTCATCTTTATCAAGCAGCTTTTGTATTTACGTTCAGATGATTACATAAACTCAATATATTCCCGGCGATATCACTCAAATGCTGATAATAAAAAAAACAAAACATTCGAGTTGAAAGTATAAATAACATCAGACTGTATTCATAGCCGTCTCAAACTGAGCTGATGTCTTTGAACAACTGCAATGCATCCATATGATTGAAGATGATAACAAATTGAGAGACACATCAGTGTGACCGTCTTTGGTGGTAAAGTATCTTGCAAAGAGGAATTTCAGTAATGCTGGAAGCTCGAAAACTTAAGATGTTGGGTCAGTGAGGGTTAGCGGGATTCTTTTTGTGAGCGTTAAAATATATTGCCACTGAAGACTGTGTCCTGACAGAAACATCCATCAAAGGTTTAAGAACTTTTGCCTTTCATCCTTTTCAGGCCACTTATTCCATCGATTGAGGATTAACTGTTCCCTATTTTTATAAATTCAACGACAAATTAAAGTTATAAAATTGTCCATTATGATAAATCGGAGCTTGGTGAATTGTTTTGAAGATTTTCCTGGGAAAGATGATGTGAGGCAGATTTTTCCTATTTTGTTAAGTGGAGAGTGTCTGGAATTCAGGTCAGAGTATGAGGCGTGAAATGTGCTCTCCCGATAAATTATGGGTCGAATGGGTCAAAATTTTTTTTGAGTCGATTGAAAATAGATTTTTTCTTCAATTCGATATACTGTGTGCTTCATAAATAACACTTCCAAATATATGGGGGTAAATTGTATGTTGCATAACTGACGATATCCGTATTCAAGAGTTGGTATGGTTGCAGGATGCTTCAATCTTATTCAAGCAACGATTCTTTTTTGTTGAGTCAATTATACTTTCCCACGTGATGAAACATTTATGTGATGAAAGGGTTGCCAACCTGCTCTGAAGTTGAAGATAAAAACACACCTTTAGCGTCTATCGAAATTTTTAGAGGTATCTGTAATGAGGACTCATTAGCAATATATATAAAATTTGTTTTTGATTATAAGTCTTAGGTTTAAAACACCTCAAAAAATTTTTTAGGAAGATTGTGGTGTTCTTTATGAAACACTTTCTCTAAAATTTTGATCGTCCAAACAGAAAATAAGGACTGTCTTTTTGTTTTGTCTTGATATATAATCAAGTACATCATTTTAACATATTCCTATCAACACTTACGGAATTAACCTAAGTCGACCATCTTACAACAATAATTCCTCGGTGTAATTTCTAGTGCCATTTGGTGACTGTTACTGAGAAGTATTCATCAAAAGATTGAATGGGGGGGGGATTACTACTAACAACTGCCAACAAATTGAATGTATCTATTTGATAATTCAAGCTACGATGTTAACTAATCTGTAAAGGTTACAAAAAGGGAGCCAAATTATGGAAGCATATTTAGTCGATATTGCAAACTGATAAAGGTCCATAGAACACTTTTTCAACGTTCAGGTGGAGGGAATGGATTTACATTGATAGAAAGGTTGCAAATGTGGAGAGATGAAAAACAGGCGTTTGCCTAAAAATTGTAACTTTACAATAAATATGTCTCTAGGAGTAATGGAATAGATAACAGGCTCTTAACCTCCCAAAAGTATATGATATCAATTCAAAATTACATTAAACGTGAGAAACTTACTTGGAAAAACTAATAATCAACTTATTTTTTATTTCTCTAATTTATTTCTTTTCGAAAGGCACTGTAACTAATTTTTTTTCAAATTGTATTAATTACAAATATCACGGTATAAGATGAACATTCAATGAAATTGAACACAACAATCACGCAGTCTAGATCATTAATCATAAGGCCATCTACTCATATGGACGGATACGGGGTTTTGATGTCTTGCAGTGAACTGTACTTTGTTTTTTTAAGTTGTTATAGTAAGATATATAAGTCGATGAATGAGAAAAAATAGGATTTAAACATATTTAGCAAAAACTATATTAAATTGTTGAATTCATCCACGCAGAACCTTTTGTTTAATAAGTGGATAGTCGTTGCAAAAATTTTCAGCCAATGTTCCCATATTGGTTGACAATATTTGAAGTGAATACAGACTATGATGGGTTCATGGACTCATCAGTGATTTTTTTGCAAACGAAACTGAATTAATGATATTAAAAAAATCCGGAAAAAAGGCGCCGAATATAGAGTAAATATTTGCATTTTACAAACGTTGTTGTACAAGGTCTGTTCAGGAAGTATCAGCCATTTCTATTCATGTAGAACCCAAATGGAGGAGAGATCTTTGCGTGGGAATGATCCAAAAGTTCCCTGTGTTCCGGATCAGATATGCAGTTTCGTCATAAATAAATGTCTTTTTGAGGAGATTTTGTTTGAACCTCTTAGAAAGGGGTCAGATATGATCACACATTTTCTGTGTGGATTGAAAATTCAAGGAAATCAAAAATTGATGGAAAAAATGGAATTGAAATACGAGTAGAAAAAGAGATGGTACTTTGTTATTCAGTCCACCTACATTGCCAAAAGTCATTGCATCAGGATGGAGCTTGGCATAACGAGGTACAATGCATATATAGTATTTCGTTGAATTATTTTTTGAGCACTCTCTTGCATTTGAGTATGAGTATTCATTGTAGCAAAGTGTATTTGTCCGAAACTGGTACGCAATAAAGAGGCATTACACACAAATGTAACTTTTGATAAGGACTTTTACAATCATCTTGTTACGTATACAGCCATTCAAATAACGCCTGATTGTCCAAAAAGTAATGACAATTGAAAGGGAATTACTTACTCAATGTCTTGTTCAGTATTTTTGTATCAAAAGCGAAAAAAAAAAAGATCCCAATTACATTATTGGTAAAGAAAGCTGCAAACCGAATGGAAATCGTATTCAATCTTACTAATGAGATAAAGTCAACAATTTTAATGAAATTATTATTATTATTATTTCTTATCCGAATGATTATCAAGTTGTTGGGGGATTTTTTTCGGTAAATTTTGCCTCATAGGCATGATGAACATTTCATTTATCTTACCTTGCCCAGAATTTGCCTCACTATGGCAATAGATAAGTGGTTTTTTTTTGCAACAACCGGTGGTTAAATAGCTGTTTAATTAAAATAATAATAGAGAAATAGTGCCTAGATTCACCCAATCATCGTACATTAAGATTTTTTAATCAGTCTCTGAAATGCATAGGTTTTGCAATAGCTGACAATGACTCAACGGACAGAATTACGTAAATTGATTCCATTCTTTTAACCCACTGTTTTAGACATAGCAAAGGAGGCAGGGGATTATCGATGCCTTTCCCAGGGTCAGTAAACGGGTGCTGTCTCAGTTGTAGCTTTATTCTGTCTCACCTATTCTTTACTTCCTCTTGCTACATATTAGACCACCAGCATCTCAAGTACACTTAACAGTCTTCATGAATGATTTTATTAACCCCTTGGGCGTCGCCTTTGAGACACTGTTGAGCATGATTCAGGCATTGAGGAATAAACGATGGTTGTTTGTATGTTCTCAAATTCTACATCAAGAACGGAGGCATTCACGATGGGCAATGAAGAAAAAGGATTACATCCGCTCGACTTTTGAAAAGGAAATACGCCTCTGTAGAACGGCTTTCCTGCGTCGATTTTACAAACTCAATTTTCCAAAGAATTGGGGAACCATCGATAAGAGCCCATAGGAAAGTAGTGGTGCTCTTTCATAGGCTTTATATCATGTTTGCCAATTGTTAAATACTTTGATTGTTCCGTGAAAGATTTATCGTTGCTGTTCAAAAATGATGAACACTTTGCCTGGTTGAATAAACAACATTGGTTCCCCATCTGATGAGCAAAATCATTTCACATAAAATTGGACAATTAGAATTAAGTAAGGGGGGTAAAAATGAGCGCGAGACCTGCTAAGGTATGTACCAAATATTTTTCTACTACAACGCTTTTTTTTTTTATTTTGTCTGCTTTAAGATACGTAGAAAAGTCTGGGTTTTCACGTTGTGAATTAAATGCATTCTTATTTTCTTAGTGCTGATATCTATTCCTATAGATTGACTGAAGAACATGGTTGTTTGTAGTGAGATTTATAAAAAGAAAACGTCTTTGCCAGCTTCTTTGGCAATGTTCACAGGTCTTTGACCACGATCATACTGCTCCATAAGGTGTTGCGAGATGAGATTGAAGCTCCTTCACCAATGCACTATTACGAGTCGTATTATATTAATGCTTGTATTTCTTAAAAACCAACCGTTCAACAACTAGCCAGTGATAGTGGGAAAAAGGTTGATCACTCAAGAAACTTCGTGCATATACAATGTAACCAAGAATAAAATAAGTGAAAGAAAATGACAAGCAGAAATATCAAACATTGTGTGGTCGTCGACCTGGATGAGTCCACCAGTTAACATACGTAAGACTGCTCTTGATAAAAATTAAAAAAAAAAAACAGCTACAGAATGTGGAACAATAGGTTGACTGGAAGGATGTGACCAGCAATTCTGATGTTTCTTTTGGTCTTATATTACATTTCTCAAGTGAATAAGCCCGTCCCTTTTTCTTACTCCAGAAACCTCTGTGCCTCAGAATTATGTGATTGGAGTCATCCATACTGCAATGTATTCAATTCAAACTGAATTAGGGGTTGAAAACGCACAATAGAGGGTTATGGTTTTGTAAAATACAGACATTACTATCTATGGCTCAGTTGCGTCCATCTTAAACTAAACATTAACTATTCACTGTCAACATTGGAAGGTAATTAATGCTCCTGGACACAGACTCACATACATATGGAATATACAAGGAATATGCAGTTTTCACGTATCACTTTCTGGTTTTTCACACAAAAAATTGTTTAGATTGAATGAGTAAAAAAACTATGCTGTGCTAACATTTTACATTGTGAATGAAATTCAAAGCATTGTAATACATGAAAAAATCTTAAGATATACCTGGAGTGACAATTCACAGCATTCAAAATCTTCCTGTCAGTGACATTCGAAAGCTGGTTCTATTCCAACTTGGTGTGTTTTATAAAATTTCCTTGACGTCCAAGTTCAGTCAAACTTTTCAACAAATATCTTCACTTCATAATTGTATGCCCAACCTTGTTTATATCCTCTCTTTCAACAACATTCAAAGCCTATCTAAAGCAATTCTTTCTTCAGAACACATCCTGAAACTCAATCTTTTACGAATAAGAATGTTGAGAGTGACAAAGAAAATAGTTGGACACGTTGCTATTTAATATACATTGTCGCCAGTGAACAATTCAGGAAAAATTTTAACTTTTCGAAATCGATGGGAAACTTTTTGTATCTGATAGCATTCAAGTTACATAGTAGATTGAGTGAGTGAGGGTTCATGCCTACAATAATCGTTTGGAGAATCTGCATAAAAGAATAAGTAAATTGGCTACCGATGTACAACATATTCATTACTCATTTTACATCCAAAATAACATTAAAATTGAATGGTTGATATGTAAAGCTAGAAAAATTCGGATACCAAGCTATGAATGTGTAGCTTAGTCGGAATAACTTCTGAATATGATGGCAATTACAGTATTTCCCAAAAGTTTAGATATATGAAATTTATGGTACACAGACCTTTGAAGTCATAATGTCTTATTCTGCAGAATTCGACAAATACCCTTTTAAGAGTATCATGAAACTTTGATAAAGATGAGAAATATAAAATACAAAAAGAAAGAAGATTATAATAGATTCTCTAGTATATGAGATCAAAAACTATTTGATGTAAAGTTCCTAATGGAATATACTAATGCCGATGGGAAAAAACGTGTATTCAAGAAGAGACGGACATTTTCTGATGAGTGGTATCAAATAGATTCTTCATTTATATTTTGTAATTTTTCGTGCCGTCATGATTTTGTGCAAATGGACAGAAGTAATAAGTAGTTCCTTCTTTTTTTTAGACATTCTTGTCGGAGTTCTAGAGAGGGCTTTAATTTAGAATGTAACTATAATGTTCGACTGAACCAAAACTCAACCATCGATACACATATACACGTATATATATACCAGCTGAAACAGCCTGACGTATCACATTGGTTGATATACCATCTCATTATGACATCAAAAATACATCAATAAGATTGATCACACATCAAAACAGATTAGTTTGATAGTTTAGAAATAATCTAATTAAATGTATATGAACCAATAAGAATAAAGTACTCATTAGAAACGATTAAGAACATTAAGTGCTGCTCCAAACATAGAGAAAGGTGAGAAAAATGCCATTTTAATGGTGTGTGCGTGTATATATATATATATATATATATATATATATATATATATATATATATATATATATATATATATACATACATACATACATACATGTGCGTGTATATATATATATATATATATATATATATATATATATATATATATATACACACACACACACACACACAAACACACACCTGTATATAATTGGTCTATAGCCATCGTGAGGATATCACGCGTTTCGATCCATATCTGAAAGTAAGGGGAGATGGAGCCTTGGAATATTCCGTAACATGTCACTTTAATCCAAGCACACGTCATGAATTGAAAACTTAGTCAAAGTTCACTTTGAATACGAAAAACAGACATGAAAAAGTCATATATATGATTCTCGGTTTTAGTACTTACATCTACGTAGGTTGTAGAAGGATTCCCTGTATATGCAGTTGTCAATTTGCAGGGAACAGTGCAAAGAAGTATAGTACTGATTTGATACTTTGTCAAAACATAATCACTACAATCGTGTCAGGAATAATGGAACGTTACAAAGGGTATTTGAAACAAACATAAGAGACATAATCAAATCGAGAACAACTTAGTTCCTCTTTCATTCGATTCCAATCAATATCGGAATTCCACCATACCAGGAGTGATAGATTCATGCCTGTGGTCCACAGCAAAGAAAACATAAACTTTCTGACAAAGCAGGTACGATACACCGGTTCTTGAACGATCAACGAAGTTGTCCACTATTCAGATGGTGGACCAACTGGGTAGAGTAGCTATGTTCCATGCTGAAGGCTGCCCTGGCAACCGTATTAATATTTTTGGGTGGAAAAATTATCTTTACACTACACCCAATACATTCTCTCCCCTAAAAGAACCGTTATGAGCGGTGTATCAATCAAAACTATGACAAAAGCAATGGCACTCAGATAATGTGCTGGAGAAAAACACAGGTTATCGGACAAACAACGTATGAATTAAAATCAGGAAATATCTCAACTGGAAAGGAAAGAGATTGACTATTACATTGACCTGTGAAGAAATTCACAGTTATTATAACGATGCAAACTATGATTGCGGTTGTCATATTTGTCTGACTTAGTGTTTACTCAATTGTCAGGCTATATATCTAAGTCTAGATGGAACTTTAAGAAAATTGGATATTACAAGGTATTGAAACCTTACCATTCGATTTCAATAACAGCATTTATTCCATTTGACAAATTATTGCAATGTATTTTGAGCCAACGTCTTTTTGAAAGATTGCAAAAGCGCGGCAATGAATATAAAAGAAATATCTCAATTCTGCTATTCATTTCATCGCTAAATTCTATCTCCTCCTTCCTCTCTATACCTTCCAGACGCGCGCACACACACAAACACACACACACATCCGAACAAACTAGTATACACACCTACAACAATACACACAGGAATATATACACACGAATGCGTATTGGTGTTGATGGGTGGCTAAGTGTGTGCCAATGATTACAGAATACAAAAAAGGTTGAAATGATTTATTACTGAAAAGTTTTTGGAGCAATAAAGAATTTGATGTCCAATTTCTGACAGTTTTGAAGATGTACAAATATGTTAGTATAAACTTTATTGGGGAATGTTTCAAACTCACTGACCCTCTCAAACTCAGTTTTCTGAAGAAAGTCATCTCTTATCAAGATATCGATGCTGCTAACACCCACTATAGACGGTGTCCATATGATTCAACGCAGGTCAAATAGGCTACGTCTGCACATTTCATTGGTTTATGATGACTCGAGAGGTGAGCACCACGCCAAAAAAGATAAGTATCCAAACAGCCTGGGAATAGAAAAAATAGACCTATGATTGACTACTGACAATATACATTACATAGGAGCAGCTACTGATATATAAATAAATGTTACGAATATAGTGGAGAAATATCTTATATCTTATCAAAATAGTGTGAAAATAAAAAAAATATAAAACCATTAAGATAACCAAGAACTTTGCAAAATCTCTAGGGTTTTCATGAAATCTTTTATGAGACGATCTTACTGAAATTCACACGCATATATCCTCTCATTTTGCTCGACACTCTCTGATTTATATCAGCAGAGTGCAGTAAACTTTACAGGAGAAGATGTTTCCATTTTGTGCAACATTTTCAGCATACCAATCAAATCTTAGCAAGGAAAACATTATACGGATGTCTCGTATATTTACTCGAAAATACGTCTATATTTAAGATTTCTAGGTAAAGTCACAATCTCTTGTACGCATTGGTATGTTCGCAGACACATATTCGAATATCTAAGTCTGTGCATCGTATACGTTGCTTGAAATGTAAACGCAGCCTTTGCTGCTGTATGGTTCAGGTAGTTGCTCATTCATTGTCAGTTGTACATTCACCTTTCCTATTCAAATTAGATTTGAAATGATGTTTTTTTTGTTTTTTGTTTTTTGTTTTTGCCTATATATATATATATATATATATATATATATATATATATATATATTTTTTTTTTTTTTTCACTCATGATCACTCTCATTGGACAAAAAGGATGAAGTAGTTACTTGTTCTCGGATTGTGTTACATTGCTAATTTTGGGGTAGTACACAATCCGATGTATTAAAAGATTTGACTTTTACATTGAAGATTCATCTGATGCTAATCTAAGAGGGGAACCATAACAATAGAAAAAATAGCAGACAGGCGAGAAAATGTTTGACAAGTCAGGGACAATGAAAACAGGACCGCAGAGAAATAGCAAGTTAAAAAGGTTTGGGAAAGGCTGACATTGAGGAAATCTGGGCGACAAATCGGTGTGTGCAACAAGCCAGTAACTAACTTAAGACGATGATACAGAAAGAGCTTGTCTTGAAAAGAAAAGAAAGAAACTGAACAGAGGGCAGAGAGATACAGAGAGAGACATATATATAGAGTGAATGAAAATAACCAGGGAAGTACTCTATTCTTTTACTTGTTCTTAGATGCATTCTGATGTTAAGCTTTTAGTGATGGTATCAAAGGAAGTTTGGATGGTAGAATATGAGAATAACGAAAAAGGGGGGTGCTTAGAAAAATGCTTGATCGTTTTCTAAAATGGTGCGATGAGACATGACTTAAAATAAAGTTAATCTAATGAAAACGTAGGGATATGAAGGAGAAAATCTTGAACACTTTATTGCAAAGTTAGGAAGAGAAAAGTTATCAGACGAGATGATTGGAATCAAGGTTTGTTCTGACGATGCTATTCATCAACATGGGAGTTCATTCCTCTTTGCTGACTCTTTCATAGCGGGGTATTTAGAAAAACAATCAGTTTCCAGCATGTCTCAATGGATGACCGAATTTAGAGCGGTGGGCTGAGCTGTAAACAAAACACCTTCCTGTGGTAATTTATATATGCAAGGCATTGCATTGGTGAATAGGGCTGCTCATCGTGAGAAAAACTGGGTAAAATGATAATTGGCTTGTCGGACACACCGTTCTCATATGATCACCAATGTTAAGGGAAGTCGGGCCTCGTCACTACCTAAATGGTGGACAATCCGGGATTAAAAATACCCTGTAAACAGATCATACTGGGAAAAATCCCCGCAGATATTTTTTTAATCCTCGTAAGCTGCTTCATCTACACTACGCCCAACAACACAGGCATCCTCTTTTTCATCTCCCGAAATCATACGGATGGCCTGGATGCCAGCAACAAGGAATAAACATTTTAACTCCTATCCTGGATTCTCATTAGAAAAAAAATGAACCTGGAAATCGATCGAACAAAACAAGTTTATATGATAAAAAGATATTAAAAAAATCTGGGAAACTGGTGAAAAAAAAACACATGCGATTGAAAAAGAAACAAACAATAAACATTAAAAGACAATTATAATTTTTCTCTCAAATTGCAAGTTCTGTTTACTGGTGTGTGTCTTTCAAACTACTCAATCATCAGATTGTCCTATTTTTATGACTTTCCAGTATCGTGAAAATACAAGAAACGTTAAATCACCTGCATGCAGGCCGATATGAGTGAAATATTATTGCTTGCCAAGATGGAGTGTTGTCTGCCATCAGTGTCCATTGCGAGATTATCATTGATGAGTTTGTTTTTTCTTCAGGGGTATTCAATGGAGCTAAATTTGGATTCTGATTTTGTATTGTCTCCCATACATTCTTTATTAGCAGCTAAAAAGTGTGTTTGATCGTGAACTAGGGTTGGAATAGCATTTTAGATTTGATATTTCATTGAAGCGGAATCATAATCTCACACATTTCATCAGTGGACAGTTTACCCGTCTAAAATTCGATTACAATTTTCTATTTTGTCATTTGATCAGGCACACAAATATGCACCAGTGAATGAGTATATGCACACATCGTCTCATATAAACATTTGCGTCACTCCTTTGTCTGCCGATTTTTATCACGTCAGAACTATTTAATGTATACACACAAACATACACACAAATACACACATACACACAGATACACACATACACACACACATATATGTATATATATATGTATATATATATATATATATATATATATATATATATATATATATATATATATATATATATATATATATATATATATGTATATACACACACACAGATTCACAGAGAGAGAGAAAGAGTTAGATAGATACATAGATGGATAGATAGATAGTCAAAACAAGCCGATAGCATAGCTAGCATGGCCGGTTGATAAGAGCTATAACTGTTTGCCTGTGTATTTTTCAATAGTTTTAACATTCAGTGAGTATCATGAGACAAAGCCGTATGAGTGTATAGGAAAATCAGCACCAATCCGTATTATTTTTTCTCTGTTACTCTTTTTCCTTCTCTCCCTCCCTATACATATATGTATACATATATGTATATGCATGTGTGTGACACTCAATCTCTCATTTCCTCTCACTCTCTCATCCTGTCTGTCCGTTTAGGCCCTTTTTCTATTTGTATATCCCTTTGCCTTTCTTTCTTTCTTTCTCCCTGTGTTTACCCTTTTTCCATCTCTGTCTCTCCCTGTTTATCTCTCTATATATGATAAATCCTGTCATTTTCACCACTGTTTTGGTGAAAAAAAAGAAAAAAAAATATACATATATATATATATATATATATATATATATATATATATATATATATATATATATATATATATATATATATATATATATATATATATATATATATATATATATATATATTCTTTTCTATTTTCGTTTCAGTAGTTTCATCAATTTCATTATTTTTTTCATTTCATTTTAGTCGTTATTTGTATTTGATTATCTTTTCGTTGTCACACTTCGCCCAAAACTTGTTCCTATTAATAATTGAATCTGAGTTAATCCTGATATATATTATTCTCATTTTTCGGAAGTAAATCCCACCAATTAAAAAAAATACATAAATACAGCGGAGTATGATTCATATGGTTGCTGCACCAACTTAATGTACATTCCGGTTTTTAGTTTCCAGTTCTAAGTATATTACACGTCAAAAACTAAATTCTATCACTTATCAATTGTTCCAATCTTAGAATTTTGTGAAACTCTTTCATTGCATATCATGCAATAAAATTCACACATATATATTTGTTTGACATCCGTGGTGATGAAGTTCATTTTCATATATAAAATTCAATTGAAAGATTCTCAGTGAGCTGCTAATTCAAGTTAAAAATTGTCTAATTAATTTGGTTAAATCTCCGTGTAATATATCAGATTAAGTTTTAAAAATCAGTGCATACTTCCCGAACATCATATTCCAATTTCAATAAAATTCTCAATGGACATACTTGACAAATCACCTCAAACTTCATTTTTACAGCTGAATCTTTACCCTTTTTTTTCAATGACAGATTCAGTCACGAAATACAATGGAAATAAGGATAGAATGGACAGGAATCAATCTTATTTCACCTAATGAACAATATGGACATGATGAAATATTTTTGATTCGTCTAACATTTGGTGAATAGTGTACAAATCAGCCTTGCAGGGAAGCGTCAAAATATAAAGAATTTGCCTTTTGGTTAGTTCCATCCAAAATAATTCGAATGAATACTTTTAAAGTCTTAAAATATTCATCTTTCCATCTTTTACATTACTCAGTTGAGTTGGAGTTTTCATTATTCTCTTTCTTTACTCTATTGTTCCAAAAGACCAAAACCCATTTTGGAATTGAAGGCCTCCGCTAAATGAAAACAAATGGAAGTCAATATAAAGTCTGCATTGTAAAAAATATGTTTTCTGGGAAGACTAAAACGAGTACAGGTACCAAAATGTGCTTTTATTTTATCATAATTTGCATGAAGTCTGTCTGCTTGTACGTATTCACTTGCCTGCCAGACCACCAACTTGATATGGATCCATGACTTGGCTCGAGTCAGGATCAGATCCCCGGAGGTGTTCCCAGCAAATCGATTTTGAAAAGCCCCGGATATTTTTTTCATAGGGATTCAAGTCATTGATAAGGCATCTATTTACATAATCATTCCACAATGTTATAAATACTTTTCATGACGTAATGATTGATATTTTTTTCTTTTTTAATCTAAATCCTGTAAAATAGTATTTTTCTAGTTAATTTATCAAATCAAACTCCACTGGCCAACATGTGACGTTGACAATTTTTTTTCCTTTTGTTTAATTATTTATCTATTTGTGCATTCATTTATTCAGAAATTGGTTTAAAATACTATTCATATCGTGATATTCATCTTTTTCAATAGATAACTTGGATAGCAGTGTTTTGATTCGATCTTTTGATGTAAAAACCTTAAAATATCTTTCAGGATCACCAAATTTGGAGATTAGATGTTAGATTGAATGAATGAGGATACTCACATTTTTCACTTTTGAAGGTAAAAATCAATAGTACAAACTTTCATTTTTCACCTTTGGGGTTCAAATAATGACACAAATTTGTTTCATTTTCTCTTGAATTTTTTTTTTTCGAAGGAGGATTTTTTTCTCCCCTTTGAGTAATTAGAATCGAGGGTTAATTTTTTCTATCCTCAAGAACTGAAATCTTGAGGAAAAATTGTTCATTATCTGCTGGTGTCAAAATGAGAAATGAGATTGTTTTTTTCACTTTTGTGGGTCGGAATCCATGGTATAGGTTTTAATGTCAAAATTGATGAGCTTTTTTTTCAACTTCTAGGGGTCAAAAGTAAGAAAAGTATATCATTTCATCATGTATGGGTCAAAATTAGAATGTGAGATTCTTCATCTTTTTTCAGAAGTCTAAATTGAATGGGAATATTTTTCCAAAAATTTACGGGGTAAAATTCACATTTTTAGTGTTTTTTTTGTTTTTTTTAACATTAGATTTTGAAATGGTAGGGATACGTCTAAGAGTCCCTATTGATTTTTCCACTTTTTGGGTTATCCTCTACTAATTCTGCTAATTGAATTCAAAAATTTTGTTTTCCTAAACTTAGGGGTTAGAATTACGGAGTTGATATTTCCATTTTCAAGGATCAAAATTAAGTTTGTTGCTAGTTGAATTCAGTTTAATTTTTCACTCTTATGGGTAGATCTTCTTTATTTATGGTTCAAAATTCCATGGAATGATTCCAATCCAAGGTTTAAATAATCAATTCTCTATATGTAAGTGTCAAATTTGGGTGGAAGGCCCACGAATGAAAATTGAGGAAATGTACATTTCAAGAACCTTCACAGATCGATATCAAAGGGGTTATTCCAACTATTAGGGGGGGGGGCACAATTTAAGAGGCTTATTTCGAAAATTCAAAATTAAGGGGAAGATTTTTTTCCATTTTCACTGATCAAAATTGAGTGGCTATTTTTTACACACAGGATAATAACTGAAAGAAAGGTTTTTACCCGGCATTCAGGGATCAAAATCAAAGAAAATTCAATTTATTGTTCATGTTCACGAGTTGGAATGGTGGGAAGATCTTTTTCCTATCATAGGAGTCCGAAAAGAAAGGGGATTTCCCCCTATTTTAGTATTAAAAGTGGTAAAAACATTCCAACATTTACTGTTCAAATTTTCGGGTTCCGTTTTTCTTCAAAGAAAGTAAAGTAGTATCAAATCAATATAAAAATCAGACTGGATTATTAGCAATCAGATTTTTCTCCTCACTTCTTTTTTTGACAGCAATCTAACCCACCCTGATTGACTGGTATTTATTGCAATCGAAACTTTTAACACAGAAATATGTGACTAACAGAAATAAACTTTAAACATTGAGAAAAATAATTTACATTTTTTTTAAAAACACACACACACGTGCGTGCACTAACATAGATAGATCGATAGATAGATAGATAGATAGATAGATAGATAGATAGATAGATAGATAGATAGATGGATAGAAAGAAAGTACTACCTAACACCATGTGGAAGTGTACCATAATTGACCAGCACCTCTGAAGCAATCATAATACCATGTACAGACACTTTTCTACCCACGTTCAGATGAATGTAATTTGCAAACAGAATGTCATGGTAAATTCCACATGCTATTCAATAAAAACACACATACACAGATACATACAACACAGGCTACAAGGACAAACGTATACACATGCACCCACATACACGTGCATACAAACATTGCACACACAAATACACTCACAAACAAACACACACGCATGCACACACATTTTAATCCTCGAACAACATGGGAAGACATTCAATTAGTTTCATAGAAAAGAGACTTTAAAACCCCTTCTTTTCGGCCTTCCCGCTTGATTTCATTTGTTTTCAATATCAAGCTATCTCCAAGATTAGAGGTTTTTGGTTAGGGTTGCTTTTCTGTGTTCATCAATGTGGAGTTTCAAAGCATCGGGTTCAAGTGTACACTATGGAGATGATATCTATCAACTTGATGAATATCCTAGTGAAGAATCTCCCTGGACTTACTGAAATTTTTATTCTGACCATGAAGACTTCCTAAATTTAGGTCTCTTGGTGAACACCCCAAAACACACATACACATACGTGAGGTCTTCTCAGAGAATATGCAACCATGTATCATTAAAAAACAATAACAAAAAACAAAAAAAAACGAGTAACAATGACTCAGTACCTTTTAAAGCACTATAATTTAGTGTCTATCTAAGCTTCTCTTTCACCTATTTAACTAGTCTATTGCAGTGTACTGACAATGACGATTTTACTTTGATCAAAGTCACTCAAATCATTACCCTTTGTTGAATATTAAATGCAAAAAAGCTACCGAAGCCGTTTTACCTATTCGTGACACATTTGCTGATGTAGCATTAGCTGTCATTTTTCCAACATGTCACTTGGTATAATATTTTGCCTTGTCAGTGTTTTTGATTTTATTTCTCATCCAACCATTAAAAAGGGAATTCGTTTTATTCATTAGTGTAATATATATTCACCCATATGAGTGTGTGTGTGTGTGTGTGTGTGTGTGTGTGTGTGTGTGTGCATTCAAGATATTTTCCTTTTTTTCTTTACTGGCCGTGTCAACTGCCAGGACACTTGTCAATGTTCCAAAACAGTTTATAAAGTACTGTCGATGATTTTTTTGTACCGAAACCCGAATGAAATTATCAGAGAGTATGAAATTGTCTAATCGAATTCATAATTTCCGACTGATGAGCATACTCCACGGAGCAGGTTTTTCGAATCTATACGTTTTTGAACATTACAAAAAAGGAGGTAAAGTCCATGTATTCAAAGTTACCGTAAAATTGTGTAGGATACAATAATTAATTTACAATTACCAAAATTAAGCTAAGTTAAATGTAGTCAGTATCAAGATGTGTTACTGTCTGGTAATACCGGGTACTGAAAGTAGCAATAGATCATGACCAAGCCTCCTATGGTGATACAGATATTCATCCTGAATAGAACACCGGTTTTTGAACATAAAACGAACGGAAAAATATCTAATCCTACCCTTGACCCCTCCAACTGGACTGGATGTGAGTGACCAAAGATTAATGAATGAGCGTTGGGCATATTTCCCATAGGGTTATCGATCATCATCAAGTAGCATTCCAAAGAGCTCAGCTAGAAAGAGGCATTTCCGAATTTGAATAGATTTTTTCGCTTTCGAGCATTACAATTTCAGAAAAATTATGAACTTTTCCAATTCAGCATGCCTTTTTCTTCTATCAAAAATTCGTTTTTAACTCGTTTGAGGATCTGTATTGTCAGCATGCCACAATGCCCTCTGTTTCACCTTTTCAGCATGATCAGTGATTATCAGGGTTGTTACAAAGTTGTATATTCATTATTTAAACTACAGAATACAACACAATAAGTCAGTATTTTATAAGACGTAAAAATTGCTTAAAAGTTGCTATGTAACAGATATTCATAAGAAAGCCCTTTATTACAAAAAAATCCAGTTTGAAGTAATGGCTTCACAGGGCTACGTGTTGTAACAACCTTTAGAATACCGACGGCTATTTTCGATTTTTTGCATTTTCTCAGTTGTGTAAAATATAAGTTAAAGGAGATTAGATCATCATGCATGTTGTGATGGGCTAAAGATCTACCAACATCCTCTTTTTGTTTCATCCTTGCTTGACACACTTTCTGAGTATCTAAATCCCCATCTTCCGAAAAAAACATTTGAATTTTTTTGCTTTAATACTATTTCAACTCTCTTAGGGAACTTCTCTTCAGGGAACGTTGCAATTTTTTTGACTCTAAATGTCATGCAGACATCGGGCCTGCCACAAAAAGAATATTGCCTAAAGGTGTAAAAGTAAATTAAAACATTAACAACCTCAGCCATAGAATTTGAATTTAATATCATGTCCAGAGAATATTGAATGAAAATTATTGGCACGAGAACAGGTACGCTGGATAGAGGCAAAAGCTCTGCTTTCTAAGATTTGCTGAACAAAACATTCATATTCATGCCATCTGTTTAGTGAATAAAGATGATCCTCCATGCTTAACATTTCATACTTCATATGACTATTTTGATTGCAGTCATAGGCAGAGGCACACACATAAAGGCATTCATATACACCTCCCCACAAAAAGCCTTTTTACTTATAGTAATTGAACTATGTTAGAACTCCACGCTACAGGAATCGTTTATGCATTCAATTTGCTAAACAGGATGGTGTGAAATATTATTCTAGCTCAAATCACTTCAACCTGAAAACATATGTGGAACCATTTAAGGCCTATAAAAATTATTGTACTTAAAAACCATGACCAAAACAATTCTGTCTTTCTTTTTCGCTCTTACCTGAAATTCACTCAAATTTTTTTGCGTAATTCACCAAGTGATTTTCCTTTTTCGCTTGTATCTATCCATCTATCTATCTATCTATCTATCTATCTATCTGCCTCGCTATTTATCCATCTACCTATCTATCTATCTATCTATCTACCTACCTATGTATGTATGTATCTATCTTTTTCTCTCTCTCCCTCCCCCTCTCTTTCCCACTATATATATATATATATATATATATATATATATATATATATATATATATATATATATATATATATATATATATATATATATATATATATATATATATTCATCTATAAATGTATACCCAGAAATTTGTATTTAAATGCGTGTGAGTAGAGTGGGAGCACGGTATTCTTCCCATAGAAATTCATGTAATCATTTTCCTCTATATGAACAGTGGCAAAATTATGTAATGATTGGAAGGTTCCCAAGACAATTTCAAATGTCCGTTCATTTTCATCCTTTTGCACGTGCGCATGTAAGTTCATGTGTATCAATATATGAATAGAGATAAGAGAAGATGATAAAGGACATACGTGTTAAATAGAAGAAAATACTTTGGACACCACTCCAATCGTATCACTACTCACTATTGTCATCGGGGTCTATCTCATTACACTAGTATTGGTAGCTATCTGAAAAAACAATAATCCTCCTCTGATCTACACCCGGTCCGACTTATCTTCTCACTACTAACCCTACCATCCCTCCAAAGTTTAAAAACAGCAGGAGACATGAAAACTAGTTCGTTATTATGAATGCTATTTGATAACCACTCAGTGAACTAGTAGAAAAGCATTGCGCAACTGCCTCAAAGATCCCATGAGAGAGAGTTTATGCGCATGCAGTATAAGCCCCTCGTAACGGTTGCAATGTAATATCAATGATACGCAAACAATTCTCTAGTTATCCAATTATACAAGGATATCATTCAAGATATATTTATATATATATATATGTATATATATATATATATATACATATATATATATATATATATATATATATATATATATATATATATATATATGTATAGAGAGACAGAGAGAGAGAGAGAGAGAGAGAGAGAAAGAGAGAGATGGATAGATAGATAGACACATTGGCAGACAGACAGATACATAGATAGATAGATAAATATAAACGGATGACTGTGTACATGATTTAGTTCTAAAGAATTTTTTTCTTTATTCAAGTATTTGTTCTTTATTTCAAACAACAAGCAATGTTAATTCGTTGCCCGGAGATATTTATTTTCTTGCTCTCCTTTCCAATTAATAACCATTGAACGCTTGCTTCATCCACTCACTAATAACTCTGTATTTGTTTCCTTTTCTTTCTAAGTCTTTCTTTTCTACATCTTTCTTTCAATATCTTTCTTTTTTCTATCTTGTTGGACTTTCGTTTCGTGCAATATTCATTTCGTGATAAGCCCTAATAGGAAAGAAACATCGTTCCCTCACTATGGTTGTATGGATGCGATCGCTGTAGCTTGTAATTGCAATTAACTTCATTGTGGATAACAGAATTAGCATCATTAAACATGTTGTTTGAGGTGATTTCAAGTAAAATGTCGAAAGATACGCAAGTAGTCATGGTGACGATGTCTAGCCATACGTTAATGTTATCCTCACCATACATTTCATTATTTGTATCTTCCTGCTAGCGGTGTCTGGTGATTGTCGACGGTTTAAAGTGAGGAGGGATTACTTGAAAAAAAAAAACTCCAAAAGGGAACAAGCATTGTTTTCACTATTTTGTCTTTATGATCTCTCTGAATTATGGAGTGTGGCTTTTCACTGTTTTGTTTTTGTCTGTGATACATGATCAAAGTAGATAAAAACTTTTTATACTCTGCTGAGAAATGATATTTCAAACCTACCATTTTGAATGATGTTAATTTCCCTTGAATGATTTCAATTTTCTCTGCTTTCTGTAAAGTGCAGACAAAAGAGAAACCTTCAAAACTCTGCAGAAAAATGCTTTCCCAGCAATGTCCCCATTTCCTTCATTTTTTTTTCAAATTTTACCTCTGATCTTTTCAATCTATTTTCAGTTTATGAGTATCTTTCAATGTACTTTGGATTGAGTGGAACTTATGACTTTCAAAGATATTCAAGAATTTAACTTTCTTCCCATCAGCTGAAACACTTTCAGCTTGATGCTTGCAATATTCCTGATAGCGTGTTTGCCCTGTTATGCTTATCGTTGAACTATTCTTGATCGCGTCGTTGTATCCAGTATATATGGTCAGTGGATATATCTCTACTTCGGCAAAGACAACATTGATAATTTGGTTGTACGGTTTTCCCCTCTCATCAAAAGAAAAACATTCCAATGAAGACCTGCACTGCACTGAAACAGTGAAATTAATCGAATAAGAATTTCCTAGCGTTTGAACAATATGAAATACCAAGAGGGGAAGAGCTGAGAGAGTTGATGACTATTCAGAAACTTAAATGTGTTTGGAGATTGCATCAATCTTCTTGGTGCAGAGAGTCACTAATGCCTGAGATACGTTGACCGGTTTTCAATCATTTCGGTTACCAGGAAAAGATAAATTGATTCCTAGGATTTGATGAGAAAATATCAGCTTTGATATTCAGATGTGTATTTCACTGATAATCAATAGCGGAGATAAAACTGCATCGGCATGATATTTGTACTTTATATTGACTTTAGGATAAATTATGAAAATAATTCCAAATAAAGTTGTGTCGAAGGGAAGATAACCCATATAAGCTGTAATGCTGTTCATACTTCCGTAAAGTAACTTCCCACATTATTATCATTACATAATCCACTCTCATTGACCTCGTAAATGGTGTTTATTTCTGATACCTAACAAAAGCACATGTTTCTAACACATAATGGACTGAAACCGACTAAAATTAGAAAAAGAAAATTCGCTACGGGAAAAAAAGTGCTGTATTCAAAACCGAAAGCGTATAAAATCCCTTTGTTGCCCATGATGCCCATATCACACTGTTTATCAGAAGAGTTCAAGTGAATAATAAGCCATGAATTAATAATAAATAACAACTTTGTTTTAATACATCAACAGAAACATAATCTAGAGTTAGAACGCAAGCTTAAATCAACAAAGATTTTTGTTTGGTTTACAAACGGCAGCCAAAATGGCGAGTGCATAGAACAGAGATATCGCTTCGTCTGAAACGACGCAAGCCTAATAAGCAAATCTATGCAGTTAAATTTCAACAGTATCTGTTAGTTCGTTGCCATCTGCGAATCATTCTTGGTTAGTTCCACCCGCAATATTGCTTATATTTGGGAGAATTAGGTCTCTGTTTGTTGCATCCAATGTAAGATCAACATTATCTGTACAACCGAAGATACAGCTGCTTGCAGACGTGATGAAGCGTTATTGCTTTCATCCAAAACTGTTCCTGCATTGAATAACACAAAACAAGGTAATCAAATGATAGCTCTTTCTCGAAGGAGATAAAAACAAAATTGAGTCCACAAAATATTTAGGATGTATGTGTGTGTGTACGAGAGAGGGGATAGGAGAGACAGAGAGGGGTGGAGTAGACAAGCATAAATGACTCTGATGGTGCTTACATATGTATTTCCAAACAAATTCATTAAAATAAATTGTGTTATTTTGGGGCAATTTCGTTGACGTTTTCCTCCCAATTTTGAGGGAGATAATACTTCTTACCAATTAATCTCCAGTTAGAAAAGTATATTTCTAATTTGAATACATCTATTATTTTCTCTGGAGCTGTTGGTAAGTAAATCACGAGGAAAATGATTTAGGGCTCACGTTGTATAGCAATGATCAGAAAGCAAATTTGGCCGTCCATTGTAACTGGCTTTCCCATGATTGATGGTCTGATACAAAATTCCTGGTAATGGAATAATATGATGATAAATGGTTCAGGAATCAGGTCTTACTGCATTACGGCGGAGGGTATGAGCAATATGGTTGATTTCGCAAGTCATCCAAAATCACCAGGAGTCCTTTTAGTTATTTCTGCACTTTAAATTAAGACCAATGATAGCTAGATAAATACCTAATCAGTTAAATATCTGAGTTTCTACAAATTTATATATAGACATATCCCAAACATATTTGCCTTTCAACATTTACTTAAACAACTTTTTGCGCACTACAATATTTAAATTAAGGAACATAGTTTATTCAGTCTCTCTAGACATTTTGATATCACGAAAATCTCGTCGATGAGCAATTGAAAAACATGCATTCCTTTGCGTTTAGTTTAGTTACGAACTTTTCCGTCCGCTTTTAACATTTCTTTTCCAATTTTTTATAAGAATTATTGTCTGGTATCTAACTAAACATATCAAGTATGTTGGTGAGTCCATTTACACCGTACCTACGAAGCATCTTCATTTTGTTACTTCTCATCGTAATCATCTTCAGTTGAAAACTTGAGCCTGCACTCACTGATGAAATAAGTATCATCATTGTATGCATTCCCTACACGCTTATCTCTACAAGGAAAGTAGCTCTCAACATAGGGATATTTTGGAATTCCAACTACTTCCTCAAAATGTCATATACGACATGATTTGTGCAAATCTATCGCTCTTTCTCTCTCTCTCTCTCTCTCTCTCTCTCTCTCTCTCTATATATATATATATATATATATATATATATATATATATATATATATATCGTAGGTGAACTCACATAAGCAGATTTTGATGCATTTTGATCGTTACCATCCACTCTTCCCCAGAAACTAGTTGCAGACAAAGCAATATGCTCTCCACATATTTGAGATTTGAAGAAATTACATGTTTCTACTGTGGTTGTTCAACGGAAGTGGAAGAGTTATGGCTTTATTCGTCTCGGTGAAAATCAGGTGAGTCTGTGATAAGAAGTGGGGCCAGTATGAAAATGGTCAGGGAAAAATGTCCAACGGTCAGATTTTTCTTTAAAATAGAGGAGTGGTGCCCTGCATAAAATAGAAAGATGTTGACAAATTCGGGGCAGTGTTTATTTATTCATTTATTTATTTTTAATGTTTGTTTGATGATGGATGATGCTTTTCTCTCTATTTCAGTTAAAAATATGCTGTTTCTCGAAGGGTCTTTGTATTTTTGGGAAAATCACATTGTTTTCCTTTCTCTTTCTGATCAACAATCGACCAACATGTATGTAGGCGAAAAAAAAAAGTAAATCGGAAGAGAGAGACAAAATACTTGCTAAATGCGTCATACTCCAATGCATATCAATGAAAATGCCGGTGCAATGTGTCAGCAATGAGGTTTCACTTGTAGGCCATTAGACTCGTTTTTGGGCTCTCCTTGATTTGTTGCCCCGGGGCAGTACTGCTCCATACCATTTAAAAGAGCAGGTCCCAAAGTGGAGACTTTCGTGGCAGAGGTTGTTTTAGTTTAGAGGGTTGCTTGGCAACCAAAGGTGCGTCGGCTGGAGCCATTTTTTGATGGAGGGCTCCAATTTTCCAACGTTAAGTTCGACCTTGTACCACATAGTGCAGTGTTGGGACAGTGCATAAACCCCTCTTCTGGCCTTTTCTTCGGGATCAAAGTGTAGTATCTGTTCCATGGCATAGACCGAGGAGTCTTTACTGACATTTGCCGGAGAGGGAGTGGGCGTCAGAGACTGAGTGCGCTAGTGCAATGCGTTACCCAATGAGGTTTTACTGGGGCTTCACACTGCTATGCACATTTAGGAGCCTTTGGACTCGTCCTTGGGCTCTGCCATTATCACTCGGCCCAGCTGTACGAGGTCAGTCTCCCCGGAGCAGCACTGCTCCGTCGCAATTAACAGAGCCGGTTCCCTGGTGGGTACTTTTGTGGCAGAGGTTGCATTGTTTGCATCGTAAAACCGAAGCCGCGTCGGATGGAGGGCTCCTATTTTCCCCATGTTAAGCCTCGACCTTGTGTCACATTCTGCTGTTGTGGGACAGTGGGTAATTAGAACTCATTTTTGTGGCTTTTCCTTCGGGATCAAAGTGTAGTATCTGTTCAAAGGTAGAGCCTGAGGCGCATGTACTGTCATTCACCCGTTGAATGGGCTGGAGAATTGGTTCTTAGTGGTGTCAAGATCGATTGCACCAGTGCATTGTACCAGCCAATGAGGTTTTACTGGGGCTGCGCAAGGCTATACGCATTGGAGGCCTCGGGACTCGTCCTTGTGCTCTCCTATTATTACTTGGCCCAGCTTTGGGGGATCCGTTGCCCCGAGGTAGCAATGCTCCATTGCACTTCACGGAACAGGTCAGGACTTGCCCGTGGTGGACGTTGTTTTTGTTACTTAGCAAACCAAAGCCGCGTTAGCTGAAGGTATTTTCTGAAGGGGGGCTCTCATTTTCCCCTGCGTTAAGCCTCGACTTCGTGTCACATTTTGCTGCGGTGGTACAGAAAATAAACACAGCTCCGGGGCAGCACGGCTCCATTGGGCTTGAAGCAGCAGGTCAGGACTATTCCTGATGCTTTCATGGCGGAGGTCGCTTTCGTTGCTTAGCAAACCGAAGCTGTGTTGGCAGGATCAATTTTTGGATGGGGCGCTCCTATTTTCCCTACGTTAAGCTCGACTTTGTGTCATATGTTGGTGTGGTAGGACAGCAAATAAATACAGTTTCCAGTACCACGAGGTACGATGGAAACCTCAGCGTCAGACCCATGCTGGCATCTCAGCTCTGCCCCATGGAACCAGGCGGTCAGTTAGATTGAATTCAAGCGCTATTTTTACCCACCCATATATTCCAATCCACAAGTACTCTCTCTTTCTCTTTCTCTCTCTCTCTCTCTCTCTCTCTCTCTCTCTCTCTCTCTCTCTCTATATATATATATATATATATATATATATATATATATATATAACGGGTGTTGGTGTATCTCATAGGATGATGGTTAGCACATTTGCCTCACACGTATGAGTGATTAGTGTGAAAAACTCTTTATTAACGCAAATGTCTTTTTACTCTGCGTAGGTAGTTTGATTATTCCGAGAAAAATCGATAATATCCTCCCCTTTTCGAAAAGTAATATCACATGAATGGTGTTTTTTTATATCTCCTCCAACTGCTATCGCAGTGCAAATCTTGGATTACCCAGATAGGCATCATGTAGACTCTATTTGCTCGTGAAAGAGTTTCAGATATATTATCACAGGAAATGTTCCCTTTTCAAAGAAATCCCATTATATTTATCAGAAAGACCAATAAGTATGAAATTCAATGAACAGAAATTTTGATTATCCAATCCCTCGCGTATATGGTGAATATTGACAAGGAGGTAATTCATCAAATAATAATCGGACAGGCAACGAATTTATTGTTGCATCATCATTTGAGAAGAAAAATCTGAAAAAAAATGAAACTCTCCTGATAACTGCGTTCTTTTGAACCCCCAAGAATATTTTTTGCCCGGGCGTTCATTGGGTACTTTTTGTCACTCGATCAACATTGAGAAGGATCAAATATAGATTGTGTGAAAACAGCAAAGAGCAACAAAATAACCATAGTAATTTCCTACTCGTTCCAGATTTCTAAAAATGAAAATTGCATTTTCAGATTTACTGCCTTCCAAACAAACAACAAACGAATTACGTGATGAGATTTCAACCAGTTAAATTTCAGAATTATAAAGATCATCATAATCTGCTGTTCCAGAGATTGCTTCAAAAAACTATTTTAAAAAACCTTGCAATGATAGCATTAACATGGCTTCTGTGATTTGTTTGCTTTGTTCGTTTATTACTAGGTTAATCGGCCATTTTACGGAGAAGTGTTTTGCAATTTGCTAATTGCAAGGGTGATTATCACGCTTAACTTGGTCCGTCTTTTCAAATACGGTTAACTTGAACTTCTACGTTTGATTATTGCTATGAAGCCACCATTAAGAAGATTAAAAACCATTTAGTCAATTACTGCTTTCCGCATGACGAAAGGTCGTTTTCTTTTGTTTATTGTTGCTTCCTATCTTTGAAGTGAAATAGCGGTTCTCAAAACGTATGATCTGACTGCACAGTAGAAATATGTTTTGTCCTACATGGCTAACCAACTTTTTACTCTATGAAATATGAACAAATTCTGTACAAATTGATTAACATCCTTCTCCCACATAGCAATACACTCTTAAGTATTAATGGTGGAATGTGATATGAAAATGGCTCGATTTATACGGAAACATCCAGTAATGGAAAGAATGTGTATATCAGCGATCTGATATGCTTATAACAGATAGTTGTTTTACACATTCCTGCCATTGTCTTCTGTTTACTTCTATCTCTTGCAAGAAATGTTGTGATATCATAGGATTTACTTATAAAACCACTAGACTGACAACTCCGAGGTGGGAAAAGGACATACATGATAAGTGTATTTTTCAGGTGAGGGTTTAAATTACATGTTTGCGAATTTCGATAAAAAATCGTGCCGCAAATTTGGGATATAGTTGTTGAGACACTTTTCTGAGACCCTGTGGATTATAAACAGTAAATGAAAACTTGGAACAAAATAATGACAGTATTCAAAAGTAGAACGAACTTTGCAAAAAATCTCATCATTTTCACAGTTTCTCTGAAATTATAAAAAAAATGCTGATTCATATTTGAGACATTTTATGCTAATCTGAGAAAGAACATTCAATGGTAAGGTCACTCTCACTCTTGAAATACGCTTCGTGAGCTGTAAATTATAGTTATTCTAGCTCATACCTCAATGACTCAAATTGAAATTTAAAGTAAAAATAATCATATAGTTTTCGCTTCTTCCTTCAGAATGGTGACCTCTTTGCAATGGCTAGTGGTTGAACGGGTTTTACATACTGAGATACTCCAAATGCAAATGGAAGAATTAAGCAGGTCTGGATGGGGAAAAAAAAGAAAAAAGAAAAACACTACACGACCTAAGCCCTCTGGAGAGGGAAAAATTGAAAGGGAATGGGGGGCTTGAATGACAAATTATCATAAAGATTGCTGATTTAAGTTGAAATATGACTGAGACCCATCCGTGCACATAAGGTATGTAAAACAAGTTAACTGGTAATCTTGATTTGATATCATTGTATCCGATATTTCATTTCTTAAACACCTAAATTTACTGATTGTATTACCAAGAATTATAGATTACATATTACAGGTAAACTGAGTTAGGCATGTCTTAAATCGAAATCATGACAAAAAAAGCAAACACAACGGCGTTCTCTCGTCCACACATTAAGATGTTCTTCATTTCCCCGTCAAGTACTTTAATCTATTGTTCTACGGCTTCACAACGAGTAGCATATTATTTCAATATCAATTCATTATGAGATGCACTTTATTTTCTATTTAAAAATAAGCAAAATTATACTACGTTACAATAAAGGAAAATGTGGAATTATTGATTGCGTGAAATACCAAGAAATCTTGTGTTCATTTCCCTTTGGAGAGAAACTACCGATTCAAAACTATTGAAAAAATAATGATATACATTGGCTGTCGCATTGTTTTCAATGTGCCTCTGTCCTGATAGGTCAACCTTACAAAACGACCAAATATCTTAATTCATAGCCTAGCGATTTATTAACTGCGTGTTGTGCCCTTTAGTCAGATTTAATCAAGATAATCCTCTTCTGTATTTTATTACCTCATTGATGGTCTTGAAACCTATTTCTCAATTCATCTATGTTATTGTTCATTTGGTCACGTTCGTTGTACGCTTTCCATGATTATACACATGCTCCATGGACCAATGAAGAATTTGAAAACATTTTAATCTAAGCAATGCGTATATACTTTCAGGAATGTGGGTCGCGGTGAGTTTCTGCCGAGGCAAACAAATATCGTATAGGACTTAATCCAAAATTCAGAACACCTTTATATTGATCTATGTAGGATGATCTATAAAACATTGTATCCCCTTCAATTTCTGTATAATGCATAAATTCAGATCGATCATGTCTGGCTATTCAGTCCTAGGGTACATAATGTTGTCTTTGTTATTCTGTTCTGGGGGTAAGTTTCTTTTTTCCTCAAAAATACCAAGAATCAACCAAATCGATAAGAATCATTGGTTTCCAGACCATAAAGTTCCTAATCAGTGATAGTGGGTAAAGATTTTCATTGAAAAATCAGATAGTTTTTTGACAAGTTTGATAGATAAATAAGAATCGATCAAGTTCATACTGCTAACAGAATCGATTTCCAAGTACAAGTTAGATTTTAGATGCTAATATTCAAACCAGTTATCAGGGTTAAAACCTTTAAAGCTCATTGAAGCAATTATCTTTTCTACGCTGAGTGTAATAGTGATTATAAATTACAGCTATTTACAAATATGGAAAAATTAAAATTTGGATTAGGATTCTAAAATTTCCACAGCGCAACGATGTTTTTCGACGTATTAGTTGATCAGTAATGCTTAACCATCTGATTACAATGAACATTTCTGTTAACTAACAATAATAATAATAATGATAATGATAATGATAATGATAATAATGATTATAATAATGATAATGATAATGATGATGATGACAATGACGATACCAATGATAATGATGATAATGATGATGATGATGATAATACTAAGACTACTTATAATAATGATAATAATAGTAGTAGTAGTAGTAGTAGTAGTAGTAATAATAATAATAATAATAATAATAATAATAATAATAATAATAATAATAATAATAATAATTTTAAAGAAAAAAAATCCAAACAAATAATGTACCGACGATTCTTACGCATCTATTTTACACTACATTCGAAATAATTACTTTTCAATAGTTTTTGCTCAGATGATAATATTTGAATGAGAGAAACAAATTGGTATTGCATGAATCAATGACGGAAATTTTGAGAAAACATCCAGTTCTGCAATTTCAACACGTATATTAGTACCAGGAAACAACTTCCACTTATCAATTCATTTTTTTTTCGTATTTCAGTATGAATTTTATTTTCTACTTTCATGACAAAAATGCCTATGCGATTCGACAGACATAGTTATGTGTGTTATACGTTGGGATAACCAGTCACAACTTCAATGTTCAACTGGCTATTATTTTTTCCGTAGTAACTTATTGGCATCAATAATGTCCGGATTGCAATGTCAAGAAGACTTTTAAAAGAATATCTACCGGGCAAATAAAGTGTGTTTTTTTTCTTTTCTAGATGATAATGATCACAAGGTCTTCATGAACTACAAAGTGAGTTCCCTATCATCAAAGAAAAAAAAAAAGAAGCAGTTTGATACATAAATTCTCTCGTAGGTTTTAGTTGTTTTAAGAAATATGGCCTACATTTCATATGGAATATCAAAGAGGCCCCAATGAACTTTAGATTGATAAGCTCAGAATGTTTTGGAAAAAGATGATGGCAAGGCTTTAACAAAAAAAAAACAAAAAAAACGGACGAGAATTGATCAGAATACACAATTATTAAGAATGAATGGGAAGAGAGAATATCTTTCCCATATGTGTTAATGGAAAATACTGGTTTAAGCAAGCAAAAACCTAAACATATTGATTCTATACGAGTTGTATCGGAAGAAAATATTTTAAAACCTACCTTATTCCGCCGCCGTGATTCTATTGCACCTTCTGAACCTTCATTTATCACAAAATTGACGGAGAGCAAAAAACAAAAACCAAAATAAAAAATGATTGTTAACCGTGCAGATAACTGGAGAGTTGATAGAAAATAACAAATGTAAAGATTGAGGAAGTGGATAACAGGTTCCTGGATAAAAATGAAAGGGGTCACGGAGGTAGGCCAGGTAAGGAAACAAAACTGGCAAAAGTTGAAAAGGAACGGAAATGTATAAAAAAATGTGATAAAATAATATTATGTAATATGTTTATCAATAGTCTGGTCGATTGTATGAGCGTTGTAAACAACGAACAATCTGTTCTTCTATCAAATATGAAAATTATCATGAAAAAATGGTTTCAGTGCATTTTGCATCATCATCTATGGTAGAAACGGGTAAAAACTTCAAATATAAAAAAGATGTTTCTAATCCATTACACTGCCATGGTCTGTCTTCACTTAAAACAATGAATACAAAGAGAGAGAGTGATTTCATTGCTTATTTCTCCTGAATTTGAGTTAGACATGAATGAAAACTAAAAAAATATGGAAAAAAGATTGAAAAACATTGAAAAAAATAATTTCATGGCCTCTTGCACCATAATACAAGTTAGAAATGAGTAAAAATTTGTAATTTATAAACTCTTTCAATTCATCGTAGAGTATGGTCTATGTATCCACTATATGTAATAAATATCAAGAAAATGATCCCATTGTATTCTGCATCATCTTTTATGACAGAAATGAGTGAAAACTCAATATTGAAAATTACTTCCAATCCAGTGTACGGCCATTTTCTGGATATCAACCATGTCCCGATTGGGCCCTTCAGGCGAATGATTACGTACGTCTTTGATTCATGTTTGGGAAATTTGGGGGAAATTCAAGTGGATGTTGCAAGGTGTGAGGAATAGTCTAATTCTTCTCCTTTAGTTAAGTTTGTAATATATGTTTTGCTGGTGGTTATAAGTTACTAAAACATAACACTTGGAGTTTTGAGTTGCTTATGTGAGAAATATGCTAGCAAAAAATATGTATAAATCGAAAATATATGTATGCATATATCTTACAATAGCTCCGTTGATTCTATGTGTGAACAATTCCAAAACGTTGAAAAAGTGTAAAAAACGTAGAATATCGACCTATGATACGTAATATCATTATGATATCAGAATATTAAAGAAAAATGGCAGCTTAATTCAAACGCTAAAATCAATTCTTCATAAGTTATCATCATTGAGAGAAAAAGTGGAAAATCAAAGGAAATCTTCCATCATAAAAAAAAAAACATATGCAAATTACAATCAGATTAGTATTTACTTGATTTCGACTCGAAAAAATATTTTCTTTTGATTAGATATTGGTGAAGATCGATCCGTGTGAAAAGAGAAGATCGGGGTACTGCATTGGAAACAGAAGGAATAATCAAGTAGATAGAAAGAATAGAGAAGATAGAGACAGGAAATATATAACCAGGATAAAAGCAAGAGATTTGATGGAGATTTAGAGAATATATTGTGAGATATAAGCGAGGAAGAACAACATATATATATATATATATATATATAATATATATATATATATATATATATATATATATATATATATATACATATATATATATATATATATATATATATATATATATATATATATATATATATATATGTATATATATATATATATATATACATATATATATATATATGTATATATATATGTATATATATACATATATATATAGATACGTATCTATATATATACATATAAATATGCATATATATATATATATATATATATATATATATATATATATATATATATATGTATGTATGTATGTATGTATGTATATATATGTATGAATAGAGAAATGGACCTGATCTAAATAATGTCTTTTTTTGTAACATGACGTTGAAATAACTTTTTTAGTGATCGAAAAGATCAGCAGCAGATCACAAGATATAAAATCAAATAGATACATTTTTCTTGATTGACTATACAAGTTAGTGCCAACTCACCGTAGATCTTTATCAATGATTTTCGAAGATTATGATAACAACGGAAACGTATTACATCTTCGTCGTTGACATTGATAATATATTACTCATATAAGTTCCAATTACTAAAAGGGTGAGCGGACCCTCTATCACTTCAATGTCAGCAGGTTAACTTTGTTGTAAAGAAACATCGGAAGAATTAACACCACCAACAGATACAATAACATAAATAGGTGCACAGATATTCACAGAGTTTGCAGTTAATATTAACTGAACGAACTGAAATCATTTATTGTTGTACATTGCCTATATGTTTCAACAATAAAACAAGAAAAGAATTTGGAAAAAAAAAGAAGAAACTGCTGTATACTTACTTGACCGTAATGCAGTAGTTCCTAACCCTCTATTAGTTTCATGCTCAACCTTGACGGCTGGAAAAGCTTGATGTACCCTATTACAGTAAATGAAAGTTCACTTATCATATATTTTTGAAATACCGATCGACATTTTATAAACCCGACTCACCTCAAACAGATAAATATCCGTAGAAGAAACATTTTTTTTGTAATATATATCCATTTATGTAATTGGAAGTAAGAATTGATGAGTTTGTTAAAATTATAAATAATACTATAATAATTAACAGTCATATGACTGGGAATCGATCAGTTAACCCTTAATATTTATTCCAGTTTTGAGCAACAAATTTTGCTCACTATGCTTGGTCAAGTCAGGTTGTGTGACTGTATTAAATGACCCCAATCCTAGGCAAATGTAGAGGATTCCAGGAAAGGCCAATCGATAAATATCTCCTTTCGGCTTCCAATGTGGTCCAAAGAAAATAGAGCCTGATAAGTTTGCTAAAAGGACTTCAAAGATGGCATCGAACCATTTAAACCAATTTTCTCCCCCAGGTTAGAAATCAGGAGAGTCTTTCAGATCGCTTTCCCAAAGCAAGATAACCGAGTGTTGTTTCTATCTAACCCATTGCTTGGAGTAGAAGTAGATGGAATCATTCCTAATAAAATTGAGCATAAGTAGCCTTGATTGCAGTTTGAACTCAATTCACAGATCCAATCGTTCACTCCATTAAACACAGCTGAATTTGCAACTCCTACCGAAAGAGAACGAGAAAACCTGCAAGTAACATTGCTTTTTCATAGCAACAATAGATAATTCAATAAGAGATTATTTCAAAGTGTCAAATAAAACATTGTTCTGTTTTGCTAATCCCGTTTCCTGACGAATGAATATTTGCTGAATAAATGTACTTGTTGGATAATTATACCAAGCACTCGACCCAGGATAGATTAGGATCCCCCTCATCATCGTTAGGTTTCAATGCCGGCGGAATGCTCTCACTGGATGTTTCTTTCATACAATACTGTTTCTGTTTTCCTTAACCTTTCCCTCTTTTCCTGTTGATTTAAGACATTTCTTGGAATGAATCTCCGCAGGACCTTGATTTTTCACCGAATAAGGAGAAGTAGATACTCGAATTCCTATACAGTTATTGCACAGGGTTCCAAGCATCGATTTACGTTATTTCATTCATGCTCAATTGTGTTACGTCGTCAGACATTCTTGGCACTCCTATAGTTTTCAAAACAAAGAATAATGGTAAAACATTTAGATTGAGAATTTACAGAAAAATTGGGTTCAAATAATGTTTCAGTTTAAACGTGAGAATGAAAAGCAATACTCATCGTCTTAAATCTAATGAAGTTGATAATTATAAATATTTTACCCATACAATCTGTACAATGCGAAATGATTTCTTGCATGTAGAAATGATATCTTCCGATCAATGTGATTATTAATTTGTGCAATCCCATAAATATGCAATTCACTCTGAAAGGACTAATTCTTTTAAATACACTCTCAACGACATATACTAGAACCCCTTTCACTGTCTCCAATTTTGACAGTAATTTTTCACTTGGCCAAATACCTTTCCAAATAGTGTCTTACTATCGTTCAAAAACTAAGAAGTAGGATTCAGTTGATCAGGTAGAGTGACTATCTACTTTTAAAAATCATTTTAACTCCACAATGATGCTTTGGGAATATTCTCATATGATTAAGCGATAAACCAGTGTGAAAGGAATGAACTGAAAATAAGAGGGAAAATTGGCATGATTAAAGCTATTCAATCTTCTTTCGAGAGAACATTTATTCAATGCTTATTAAGCGGGTTGCTGAAGAGGAAATTTTCAATTCCACTTATGCTTTCCAAGTAGAATATTCCAGCAAAGAATATGGCTTGTTCAATTGTTTGTCTTTTTATGAAGGCAACCCATCAAATCTGGGGCTAAGTAGAGTGATGGAAGGAAAAATGTATGATGGACGTTGGGAAATCACAGACGAGCGTAAGACTTCAGAAAAAATCTATGACATGGTTTGGTAGGAGAGAGCACAAATTTGGATCCAGGAAATCCAATCAATGTTGGTCAATAATAATAATAATAATAATAATAATAATAATAATAATAATAATAATTAGGAAACATGAGAAAAGAACTAGAAGATAAAGATAATGGAGAACCAATATTACTTAATGAAACCACATTGAAACATGCTCTTAGGAAAATAGCCAACTGGAAAGCACCAAGTCCCGACGGGATCCATGGATATTGTTTCAAGAAATTCACCACTTTTCACAGCAGACTCATCCACCTACTCCAAAGTTGTCTAAGCGAAGGCAAGGCACTAGAGTGGATAACCAAAGGCAGAACCACCCTTATCCAAAAGAAACCAGAAAAGGGGAACATAGCAAGCAACTATAGACCAATCATGTGCTTACCTCTTATGTGGAAAATCCTGACCGGGCAAACAGCAGAGAGAATATACATGTCAATGAAAAGAAGGAGACTATTACCAGAAGAACAGAAAGGGTGTTGGATTGGAACCAAAGGGGCAAACGATTTACTCTACATGGACCAGATGATCTTAAGAGAAGTGAGGAAAAGGAGAAAGAATATCGCAATGGAATGGATAGATTACAAAAAGGCGTACTATATGATTCCACATAGCAGGATACTCGAATGCCTCAGAATGTTCAAAATTAGCGAACTGGTGGTTAAATTCATTGGTAATTCGATGGAAGACTGGAAAGTAGATTTGACAGCCGCAGGGGACAAACTAGCTGAGGTAGGGATAAAAAGGGGAATCTTCCAAGGAGACTCGTTGTCCCCACTATTATTTGTTCTAACAATGATACCGCTCAACAGAATCCTGAAGAACAGCAAAAGGTACCATTTCTCTAAAACAAAAGGAAAGGTCAACCACCTAATGTACGTGGACGATATAAAATTGTTCGCAAAAAACAGGAGAGAGCTTGAGACTCTCTCCAACGAAGTAAAGGAATACGGTGAGGACATCGGAATGGAGTTTGGAATAGAAAAATGTGCAATCATGGTAATGCACAAAGAAAGGCTTACACTGACTGAAGGAATTGAACTCTCAGACAACAGCAAGATTAGGGCATTGACCGCACAAGACCGATACAAATACGTAGGCGTCCTTGAATGAGACATGATAAACGGGAGGAGATGAAGGAAAAAATAAAGAGAGAATACCTTAAAGGATAAGGAAAATATCAGAGACCAAATTAAACAGCAGAAATCTAATAAAAGGAAAGAACACCTGGGCTGTGTCAGTAGTTAGATATACAGGACCATTTCTAGGATGGGCAAAGGAAGAACTGAATCAATGGATAGGCGAACTAAAAAATTCATGACAATGCATAAAGCATTACACCCTAGAGATGGTACAGATAGACTATACGTTAAGAGATAAGAAGGTGGCAGGGGGCTCATCAGTATAGAAGACTGTGTCCAGAGAGCTGAAGTAGTCCTAGAAAGGTATGTGCAAACGAATAGTGAAGAAATCATAAAGAGTGCGAGAGATATTGTAACAAACAACAAAGTAGAAAACAATGGAACAGTACAGCAAACAAGAAAAGAAAGATGGGAAGAGAAGAAATTGTATGGTGAGTTTAAAAGGCAGATACAAGATATAACAGACGAGAAATCATGAACGGTGTTACGAAAACGACAACTTTAAGAGAGAAACAGAATCGCTCATCATGGCAGCCCAAAACAAAAGCATAAGGACAAACTACATAAAAACAAAAATCGACAGAACACAGACAAACAGCATATGCCGCATGTGTGGTGAAAGAGTTGAGACAGTAAACCACATAACTAGTGTATGTAGTCAACTTGCCCTGAAGGAGTATAAGCATAGACACGATAGGGTAGCAACGATGATACACTGGGAACTAAGCAAACAAATGGGATTCAGCCATGCGGAAAAGTGGTATCAGCACAAGCCAGAGGCAGTTTTGGAGAATGACAACTACAAACTACTGTGGGACTTTGACATCCAAACTGACCACTTCATCCAGGCAAGAAGGCTGGACTTAGTAATAGTAGACAAAAAAAGGAAGGCCTGCCAAATAGTAGACGTTGCTGTGCCTGCAGACCATAGAGTTAAGAAGAAGGAGAGTTTGAAACGAGAAAAATACCAGGACCTAGCAATAGAATTAAAGAAAATGTGGAGCATGAAAACCAGGGTAGTACCGGTCATAGTGGGAGCACTAGGAACATTCCTCAAAACACAGAGGATGAGACTGGAGGAGATCAGGATTTGGGGAAGGATTAAGACCGTACAGATTACAGCACTACTGGGAACTGCACGGAAACTGAGGAAGGCGCTAGAGATATAAATACTGCAACGAATTTTAGCCATGACATAATAGGTGAAAAAGTGAAAAAAGGGAGGGGACGTTAGCTGAAGACCTGAGGAGACTTATTGTCACTCAGCCTTCAGCGATAACCACTGGGCAACCGGTGTGAAACTGTACATCGCAGAATTACTGCGACCTATGAGTACTGGGGGAGGAGGGCTGGAGACTTGAGGAGACTTGCTGTCACTCAAACTCCAGCGGTTACCACCAGGCAACTGGTGTGAGATTCCAAATAATAATAATAATAATTGTCGACAGTGACCCAAAGGAGGAAGGGAAATGAAAGCAGAATTGCAAATTGCAGCATTGACATGATAGGCAAAAGAGAGAGGAGACGTTGGCTGAAGACCTGAGGAAACTTATTGTCACTCAGCCTTCAGCAATGACCACTGGGCGACCGGTGAGAAACTGTGATCTGCAATATTACTGCGACCAACGAGTACTAGAAGAGAAGTGCTGGAGACTTGAAAAGACTTGCTGTCACTCAAACTCCAGCGGTTACCAACATGGAACTGGTGTGAGATTGCATTTAAAATAATAATAATAATAATAATAATAATGATAATAATAATAATAACACAAGATAGGAACCTGAGCAATAATAGGGAAGGGAAACCCAACTGGGAGAGAAGGTTACAAAGGCAGATCTCCCAACTACAGAGATGTGAAGTACTACTTAGAAATACACCACACACAGACAGACCACGAGTAAGACTTTATAACAAATACAAAGTAACGCAAAAGGGCATCGCAACTGTAGTCGAAGAGTTACACCAGAAAAGACTAGCCAAAGAGGCAAGACTAAAAAGATACAGACTAAGAACGGCCCAATACACACAAAACCGCACATTCCAAAACAATGAGAAAAAGTTTTACCAAGATTTAAATGGGGAAAGAAGGCAGGACATGAAACCTGATGGAAAATCCTGCTATTTGCCCGGTCAGGATTTTCCACGTAAGTGGTAGGCACGTGATTGGTCTATAGTTGCTTGCTATGTTCCCCTTTCCCGAGTCTTTTTGGATGAGGCTGGTTCTGCCTTTAGTCATCCATTCTGGTGCTTTGCCTTCATTTAGACAATTTTGGAGTAGGTGAGTGAGTCTGCCGTGTAACGTGGTGAATTTTTTGAACCAATACCCATGGATCCCGTCGGGCCCCGGTGCTTTCCAGTTTGCTACTTTCCTAAGAGTATGTTTCAATGTGTTTTCATTCAGTGCTATCGGTTCCCCCTTGTCTATATCTTCTAGTTCTTTTCTCATGTTTCCTAACCATTGCAGTGTTACGTTGTGTCTTTTTGGGTGCACCCATATGCTATTCCAATAGTTCTTGGCCTCTGTGGCATCAGGTTTCATGTCCTGCCTTCTTTCCCCATTTAAATCTTGGTAAAACTTTTTCTCATTGTTTTGGAATGAGCGGTTTTGTGTGTATTGGGTCGTTCTTAGTCTGTATCTTTTTAGTCTTGCCTCTTTGGCTAGTCTTTTCTGGTGCCCTTTTGCGTTACTTTGTATTTGTTATAAAGTCTTACTCGTGGTCTGTCTGTGTGTGGTGTATTTCTAAGTAGTACTTCATCTCTCTGTAGTTGGGAGATCTGCCTTTGTAACCTTCTCTCCAAGTTGGGTTTCCCTTCCCTATTATTGCTCAGGTTCCTATCTTGTGTTGTGAAGCTTTGTGCTACCATTTTCGCCCCAGCGTAAATTAGGTTGTTGAGTTCTAGGAGGGTGTTCGTTTCTATGTGCTGTAAGAGGCAGTTTACCTGTTCGGTCATTTCTCCAAATTTCTCTCTGTCTTTGTCTCTTAGGGAGGGGAGTGTTGTTTTCTCTCCTCGCATGATCTCTTTCAAAGCTTGTATTTTGGATTTCTCTTCTTCTGTTGGTGCCTCGTCGTCACCCTCTGGTGCATAGTTTACTGTGGAGGTCTCATGGGGAATTCTTCTTGTTTTGTTATTGGTACTAGGTGTGCTGGGGGGGGGGCATTCTACAGATGTGTCACCTGAGTCTCTCTCTACATTATTATTATTATTATTATTATTATTATTATTATTATTATTATTATTATTATTATTATTATTATTATTATTATCATCATTATTATAGTTATTATTATTATAAAAGTCACGCCTCGATGTCGCTGAGCAGTAACACTGGAAAGTGATAGGCATAGATCTTCTGCATTATGTGAGTAGATAGGAAGCAATTTATTTATTTTCAAAAAATTGAATAGACAGTAACTAACTAAAAGATAAACAGTATATACTACTGTGATATATCCTTGATTCCAATCATATTTATTGTCTGCGTCCAAGTTCCAAGATTTAATACAACTTATCCAATGAATGATATTCAGGACCACCTAAAAAAATGCTTTTGAGATTTTAGGAATAGTAGACAATACTAAGGTGATAAGACAGGGATGTCAAGACCTCTACCAACAGGGTTTCACTTGTAAACACATAACAAAGTATAACTTCTATATGGTCACATGTTAGGAACCGTTTTACAAATGACTGGAACGGATAAACAACATTTTTGCGCATCATGTGTTTGGATATTTTGAGAAATAATTATCGTGCAGCATTTTTCTTAATGATTCATACTTTTCAAAAAACGTATAACTGTAGAGCAATTAGTACGATTGATGAACAATAAAATTCGTCCAATAGATAACATAGGATCATTGTACTTTGTGTCCTTTTTTCATTTTAATAAGACAGATTATTAAAATCCATACCAGAATTTTTCTTTTTTGTTTTTAACATCATTTTCTAGTTCAATTCATCTGGATAAATATTTTATACAAAATTAAGACACCAGTAATAATAGTGATTATATTATTTCAGCTCTGTGAAAAGGAAAGACTTACTGGCGGCTGAAACATGGAGAATGTTTTTAAAAAACAAACAAAATATGAGTAAATCATTTATTTCCTTCAAAATCATGCTATACTTTATTTTCTTTTTCTGTTCACGTCATTTCAATATCATACACGATGAGTCATGTTTTCTTTTGTTTTCCCTAGATAACACGCACACACACACACACGCACGCACACACACACACACCAACACACACACACATACATATATATATATATATATATATATATATATATATATATATATATATATATATATATATATATATATATATATGCTGCAAAATACAATGATTGCAAGACACTCATTAATAGTTCCTCTGTCATGACTATCATTCTCTCTTTCTCTCTCTCTCTCTCTCTCTATAATATATATATATATATATATATATATATATATATATATATATATATTGAAGGACAAGACGATGGCTTTTAACTTGCATATGCTTACAATAACGTTTTTTTTCACATTCATTGTCAATGATGAAGCTCAAAATAAAATATTTAATAGAATTGTGAGATTTTTGAAAAAATCGAGATCAAGCAATGTAGATCTATTGAAAATGAGAAAAATATGTGTCCAGAAAATCTAATGTTAGCATAGCAAGTTATTTTAGGTACACTTTGATCCTTTTTTTGTTCCCCTCATTTCTTATTTTTGCTCAACTCCTCTCCCATTGTTGCATCCTCTACCCTAATATCTAATTCGTCCCAGTTTTTAGTGCTGTTTTTTCTTGTTTTTCTAGTTATAATCTCTTAGTCGGCATGAAACAGTTTGGATGCAAAAACAAATTCCCAATGTAATTGGCTTATTGTTAGTTACGTAATTGGCCATCTCTGATCAACAACATACTATGGTGGACTGACACCTATTGTTGAACGGATGCAGACAACTGAACAGCCAGAGAAAGAATTCATTCAAAGTTTGGAAAGTCAAGTTGAATCGTGTTTGTTTGTGATAGGGGAGAGCATTAACGTTTCCTGTAAATATTGAGAGGTGATCCAGCGTTGAAATCCTTAGCAACTCATTGAGGGAAACGTATATCTCCTTTTGCTTGGATGAATATTACCCCGTGTTTTGCCCCCTTCTGTACATAATAGCAGGTCTCAAAGTTTCTTTGCTTTGTTAAAATGTCATTCAAAATATCCCGAATCGCTATTAACATGGTAAGTCGCACGGCGAATACGCCAGACCAATCAATATTGAATAAGAAGTCTGTTTAGCGATTTGAGCTGTCTGAGGAAAAGATAATAAAATATTTATTTCCTGTTCCATGTACACTATTTTTGCTGTAATCAATGAAAATATTCTAGTCATCTGGCACAAATATATGTGTATTGCAATATTTTTTGATGGATTTATATTGAACAAACGCTGCACGTGCAATTTTCAAATGGCGTTCCAATGCTGATTCCTGAATTACCTTACAAAATCAATACATTCAGTAATAAGAATAAAACTTTTCCCCTTCCACACTCTGTCTGTCTGTCTGTCTTTCTCTCTCTCTCTCTCTCTCTCTCTCTCTCTCTCTCTATATATATATATATATATATATATATATATATATATATATATATATATATATATATATATATTATTCAAATTTATGCCCTTAAACACTGAACATTAAGTCCAGATATGTCCCAATAATATAACTTGTGAATATTGGTATTTTTGTAAAGATATAGTCATTTAGTATTAACGAGGAATAACTTATCTTGGACAATACTCGCTTAGATCATCTCTGATGAACCCTCTTGGCACTTAACACTTCAATTTCCGCGTCAATCTTACCTCTTCAAATTGTATACAAAGTCACTGTCGGGCATGCAATCACTTACTTAATTTTGATTGCTTAGATCTAGACAAAAATCATAGCCAATGCACTATTTCATCAGAATGTTTGGAACTCACATGAAAAAAAAAGGCAGATTTGGTCATTATGAATGTTGCGTCTTAAAACAGGCTCTCAAGATATTCACGTCTCTGGATACTTTGGGTAACTTCGTTCTTTCTTTTCTGAGCTCCAGTCACTCCATCACCAACTCAATCTTTAAAAAAGAATGCTTTCCTATCATAGTCTGTAAGTGACCTTTCTTTATTTCAAATGCCTTCCCTTGTTGATAGCATTGCATTGTAGTCATTGATCATTGGAACACTGTAAATCATTTAAAAGCTTTGAACAAAACAGTTATAAATGCCTCTTTTGACATCTATAGGAATCTATAAATTTACAAAAGTCTGTCATCAACGGGCACATAATGTTAACAGAAGGCTGAGTGGAAATGAATAATGCGTTACAAAAATAACAATGCCTTCAACAAGTCTCTACAACGACAGATATTCCCAAAAGTACTATGAGAATGCAGAGAACACACAAAATATTGTGGCAAAAACCCTCCAGAATGGAATGTTTTTATTCAGCATCTCGATAACACTCACACACAGTGGGTGTGTGAGTGTATGTGTGTGTTTGTGTTTGTGTAAGTTTGTATCTGTGTATTTTTCCCAGAAAATGGTTTGATTAAATTTCATGAAACAATTGAATCTGTAGAGTGAATGAAAACGAATAGACGGAAAAAATTATCTTTATAGGTATGTTTGTATGTTTCCGTGCGTGTATTAGTGTGCTGGTTAAGTCTAACAGTGTAGTTTGATGAGTGACTCCTCAATAAGCCTCATATTTATCCTTGATTTATGGCCAAGGGTCTAAACCTATACTTAATTGTGGCTTGGAGAAGGCAGTACCAAATAAGGACAATGTAAGGATTGATCCCAATATGGTGAAACTAACATGCTATTCATCTTCTTACAAAAGATGATGTACATGTATGCCTCAAGTCTCAAAAGCTCACTTTATGAGAGGAAAAGCGAAAAAAAAGCTGTTTAGCGTTTGTTTGGCAGCGATAAGTTCTAAAGAGGAGGCATGGCTTCACACAGTTCCCTGTATCTCCCATCTGCTCAGAGTCAGCTAAACATACCATCATCAATATTCTTTTTAATCCACAAATTCTCCACATGTTTCTATGTAAATCAATGGTGAATACTTGCTTAATTACAGCATTTTACTTACATAGGGCTTTCATGGGAAACTCACATTAATATTTAGTATGCTGAGAGTAGTTCTAAGCAAAAATCAAACATAAGCTACCGAGTACTATCTTTAGACTCTTGGGAATATTTATTGAGACTACCATAATTTTTAATTTGATAATCAGACAAAAGTTGATAATCCGGGCAATTTTTACCCTGAACGAGATTATATACATTGGAAACATCCTTGGATAGAAACATAAACAATCTCCAATCATGGAAATTATCGGTTATTTTAGATGGCTTAACAAACAATGGATATGACCATCAGTCTACGATATCAGTATGATTGCGAAACAGATCGGACATTAAATGATGTAACCTGGTTTTCAGCCAAAGTGATTTTACATTGCCCCAAACTTCAACAAATAACTGAAAAAGATCACCACATATTGTCAATTATTCAATTGTGTTTTTATTTTTAGGTTACAAGGCGTAAACATTTTGCTTGTCTTGGCCCCGGCGATCAAAAAGTCAATTTTAACAACAATAAAAATGTGTTCCACACTTAAACATCTACCTACTTCAAATTCAGCTTTGATCAAACAATGCTGTGTATATTAAAACAGCAGTGAGAATTAAAACCTCTTCAACAGTAACGATATCATAGTGTAGCTTGCAAATGATTGTTCGAATTCCTTGGTAAGAGAAGGAAAAGTATTTGTCTGTTTCCATGATTGAGAGGGATATGATTTAATGCTTGGTGTGAGTTTAAATCCATGATCAGGTCCATGATTAAATTTTAAGAGTTTCGTCCACGTAGTAATCAGTCATGTTCTTGGTATTTGAAGATATATTTAGTGATTATTACTAGGCGATGCAGGTATTCCAGTTTGATTTTTGCTCGGTAGATTATATATCTGCTCGGTCGACTTCATGTGGGAATCAGTTTTGACTTCGTGACATTATGCATCGGACGGCGCCAAAAGCCTGGGTTGGAATGGACGAATCTTGCGTATGCCTTAGGGAATATTGATCTAGGAAAGCTTTGGAGGTCTTACATCGGAATGGTTTGAATGGCTAAGGTTTTTGTTTGATATTTCATCTAACTTATATTTGCAATCTGTTAATGTCAAAAACATAGACAGACTTCTGACGCCATTAGCATGTTGTAAGGGTAGAGATGAGTTCATATTTTCGTTTTTTTTTTCTTCCTTTTTACTTCTGCTGATAATTCTTAAGTCGTATTGACTCTGACTCAGGTTGCATGTTGAAGGGTTTTTTCAGTAATTTATTTTTACATCTAATCAGAGACGTTGGGATTTTCGTTCACAACTGACTGATTGAAACCGTTTTATGTATATGACCAGTCAACAGAAAAAAGTATTTCTGTGATTTCTTCCCTTGCTGTCGGTCACTCCTTACGCGAGCACACGCTGATCAATTTTAGTTAATATTCTAAGCCCCTTTTGAGTTTGCACAGTCGTTTTCAGACATCTATAAACCCACGTGGATGGGAAAGACAAAATGGGAAAGCGAAAATGAACACTGAATTCTATCAAACAAACACGATTAAATACTTCATAACTGTTTAGCATTGGCATCAAATTACAAATTAAAGGATATAAATGCCTTCCCTAAAAACAGTGTTCGTATGTGGTGTGCAGACTTGACATGATTACATATTGCGCTGCTAAGTGTAACAAATCGATTCGATTCTGAGCCACTCTGCAACGTGTTTTGGTTCTTGGCTGTTTGATTGCGTCAAGCAGTTTTTTTTTCTAGTGTTTGCCAGAATTTCTGGCAATTATTGGAGTTCCTGTTAGAGAGAAGTAGGTTTTGGTGAAGTTTTGCAATTTGATAGGGGAAACTGCTTCTGGGATTGATATAATGCTTGGTAAACCACATGTACGTGAGTTGCGTTCGTGTTCCAAATGTTACACAAGTAACTTGAAGACAATTCATGAACTTACTGACATTCAGTAAGCTAAGATAACAAAAGTAAATCTCTTGAGACCAAATTAATGGAGATCGCCACTGGTCGTAGAAGAGATATCCAAGGTGATTGGTTTGCTGTGGGCTTTCTGCTTAGTTTGCTCACAGAAGATCAAAAAGTGAAGCGTTCAGATGTCAGTGAAGTGAGAAGTATTCTGTTAATATTTTATAAAAAAAATTCAAGCTGGGGAATGAACTGACCTTTTGCAAAAGGTTTTTTAAGGGAATATATCCAAAAAAAAGAAAAAAAAGCAAGATAGTATATTCAAGTAGCTTATGTATTTGATGAGTAAAATGATACAATGAATATTCAGAATGATGATTGATGTAATAGATTATTTGAACTGAACATATTATGAACAATGGAAGAAAGTAATAGATATGACTGAATAAATCCATTTAACAAAGTTTTTTTATCGATTTTCATCCCGTTAACTGGTCCTTAGATTGTGATTGAAATTTTTTGATAGAAATTTCAAGTGATGAATAAATTTGCAAAAACTTTGGAAAGCAACATTCAATAGAATTGTAAGCACGAACACAGGCAAGCCCTGATGTGCATGCACACAACTTCGATACACAAACATGCATACCCAACCAGACACTTACACGCATATATTCACAGAAATTTACATTTATATATAAACTTATGCAAATTGATACATACACTGATTTTTCCACACATACTCCTACGCACGCATTCACACGCACGATACATATTCAATCATACACAGACGTACCTATACTCACACGAATCTGATGTGTTGTTATAAAAAGGAGCAAAGTACCTTTGCCAGGTGAAAGCAACAATCATTACAACATCTTTCGAAAATATCATCGACAAGCCACATATTCCAATTGAATTTAACTGCTAATTCAATATGGAGCTTTGATTACAATTCCAAATTATTATTTGAAAACTCTTTTAATTGTTCCACTCTCGTAAAATCACCCGGAGAAAATAATTAGATATTATTTGGTTGGAAGGATAATTAAGCCTTTCTTTTGCTTCGATTGACACAGATTGTGATTCTATGCGGAAATGTTACGTGAGGCTTGTGAAATCCATTGTGCAATCGTACGAAAACAATAAGGCAAACATGTGTGCAGTTTGTAAGATTTGCTGGAAAAAAAAAGATATTAGCATAGCTTTCAATCATCAACAAATGGATTTTTGAATTGTTCTAAGCCTCGTTTATTAAAGCCATTAAAAGTTGCTCAGGATGATATGTGAGACGTTCCAACGATTATCGTGTTGCCTTAGTGACCAGAAGTTCTCCTTCTTTTCTCACATGATTCAGAACTTTTGGTCAGAGCATAAAATTTGAAACAATAATTCTGATGATACTGGTGCAAAACACTCAACGAATAATGATACTGTTAATACAAATTTTGGCAAAAAGTGCTGAAGAACTCATACGCGGGAATATTTCGAAAAACGAGGTGGATTTGAGGACACTAATCCGAAAAAATGTCCGATAAGTTTAAATAGAATTGTTTCTTTACCCCGATGGAGTCATTGAAGATCAAAAGGCAGCAAGGGCGCTGGTGTGGAATGGTCGTTCTAATGATGGGGGGTTACTCTACCAGCTCAGGACCAGCTATAGCAACTGTACACGATAGGTTTTTTCTGTCAGTGTCAGGTTACATGATTCATCATCATCATCATCATCAGTCTTTTAGCGTCCTTTGTTAGACATGGACCTTCTCAAGGACTTGCCACACTCCTCTATCATGGGCGTCACGGAGCCAGTACTTCCTGAACTTGTCTAGCTTGTCTCTCCATCTAACATTTTGCCGGCTTCGGTGCGCATGTGGTCTCGGGGAATCCATGTTGTGAGTCGTGATGTCTCTGTCGGAATGTGCACCAATTCCGTATATTCCAATGAACCCCTGAATCCCTCCCCCGAAATTAACCATAAATTTGACCCCCCCCCCCAAAGCCAAAACTAAAACTCTAAAAACAAAACAAAAAAACCCTATACCCACCACACTACTACGACCTAACTTTGACTTGCCATAAAAAACAAACGAATACAGTGTTGGATGAGTCAGTGCTCTGTCTAAATTAAGTAGTAAATTCTTGCTGGGAGACCGGCAACGAACGATGAAAAATCCAAACTCTTTCAACTGCTAAAATGAAGTCCCCAGACTAACTAAAATTGCTGCAAATTTAGATGAGTATTGTTGAATTTTCTGAATTTATTTATTCATTTCCTCATTGTTTTGTGATATTCTCCAATGCCTGCCTACTCATCTAACTCTGTATTACCTGATTGTAATGTCATTTGCCTCGAACCGTTGGTCAAAATAGCCAAAAAAAAAAAAAAAGAAATCTCTGATTGTGCACCAATCCGATTACATGATTGATGTTCTGCAAATGCCCAATCATTATTCATAAGTTGGGGGTCCATGTATTTTGGAAGGCCATTAATAAGGTTGAGGGAAATATAATCCTTGCAATAAGTCTCTTTTTGTAACGATAATCCATCAGAGGCTGATCATTTACAATGGATATTTAAAACAGTTGCAAATAGCAGATATTCCCCAGTTTAATTCAAAAAGTGAAAGTTGCATGGTCATAAAATCGGGAAACTAACAAACCCACTTGAAAACAACAACGGGAACACAGGAAGAGCAATGGAAAGAGCAGTGTTAGAAATAAATCAGCCGGTGAGAAAAGGTCAACCACTGAGCAATCATGGAATCGGTAAAGCCAACAAATGAGGGTTTGCAGGGCACATAAGCAGGAATGAAGGAAAGGAAACGACGCAAAAAGTCAATTGATTTGTGCCCAAAAGATGACAAACGTGGTGATTTAAAACCAAACATATAATTGAAAAAAAAAAGAAGGGTCTTCAATGTGTTAACACATTCGTGCTTAACATGGAAAGTGGTGTAAAAGTCCGATGTTAAGCAGTCGATGATACTTTATTGTTTTTTGAACAGCTCAACTGGAGACGTTTTAATGATTGATCCCTAGTTACTAATTCAGCATTTGGTAAGCCGTTCAGCAGTCCTTTCTGCTTTCATTACAATTATGATAGGGCCTCTTTTATTCAATGCATTTACAATGACAATACACAATAAGTGAGATTAGGAATTCGAGGGTGATTGAAACTTCTGAGACTAAACATACTGCCAGGATACTGACTGGATATTGGCTGAATACCAGCCAGATATATAATTCTTGTAAGATAAAAAATATATATATATATCATTTACAATAATGATGTTGAATCCCTATCTGTTCCTCTAATCTCACTTCGTTTAAGTTATGAGTTAGATTATCTTAATTTGTCATTAATTCATGTAAAAAATTGTATGCAAATGAACGTATCTCTACATATACTTTTCATCATTTATGATCAGAGTTTGTCAGTTTTCTATGCTGTTGCAAGATAAAAAGAAAGTTCAAGTACGATACAATATATAATTGAACTATATATATATATATATACAAATACACACACACACACAATCAACACACACACATACAAACACACACATACACACACACACAGACACATATATATACACATAGTTGTATCTGATATCGTATATCGGCAAAAAAAGGGAGAAAATGAACAGATGATTTAAACAGACGAATACTGAAGAAAATCCTAATTATCCCTATGAAAAATGATATCAAAAAGATGGAGAAACAAAACAAAGAAAGATTTGTCTCTATTCTTGATTTATTATTAAATTGATGGACACACAATGACTTGCCTACAATATATACAATTGATCTGTCAAATTTTGAGTGATTAATATTTCATAATATTTGAAAACATTGTCTGTGCCTTCAATTTTGACTTGATTATCATTCTTTTTTTATCCAAAGAATAGTGGAAGTGTAAGTTTGAAACCATTCTAAAAAAATTCCGTATGATGTGAGGATGATTCATCTCAGGAGATTGCTTATTAAAAAATATATCTCATGGATAAACTAATCACATCTGAACATTCTATCGAAATGAATTTTTTTAAACGCCCAGTGCCAAAGGATGTAGATCAATCAATGTTTTGCTACTCTAACTGTCAATCGAAAAAAAGAAGATAATGAAAATATTGCTGACCAGTATATATATATATATATATATATATACATATATATATATATATATATATATATATATACTTGTCGTATTTTAGCGTCTTAGAATTCTGAATTCTTCAATTTGCAGATTAATTTTTCGAGATCTGTTCAATATTCTGCAATAGTATCATTTTTTTTTGGCTTCAGTTAGTAATGTCATGGTCATTTTTTTCAGAACATGAAAGGAATGCAGCATGTGTTCTCCATTTTACAATCTGATACATCAAAAATCACTTGTGATATCTTGCAAAATCATTTTCACTACCGTAAATTACTCTAGAATATCAGAAAGTACATCGCTAAATTATCTTGTAGAGAGAGAACAATACAGCCACCACTCCAATTTGGTTGAAGAAACTTTCCGTCGGGAATTTATAAGGAAAATATGACCAGAAACCAAGATGAAACTTCCGAAAAAAGGAGTAATGCTCTGTTATTTTTTATTCCCATGTCTTTCAAAGTTGGATCACAGCGATTCATTATTTAATGTTTATATACCAGCTATGGTGACTTTTATTTCATGATCCACCAGTACACTTCAGTGGAACTTCATGAAGATATAGCTCACCCATTCAGGTTTTAAGGAAGATATTGCGCTGGCGTGACTTTACAAAAAAGAAAACTGAGAATATGTAAAATTATTTACACAAAAAACAAGAAAATCAGGATATGTTATCTTTATTTCTAAATATTATTTCTTTTTTTTTCTGGTTGAGATAAATGCAATGTCTCCTTCTTCTAAAGTCAGGGACTGAAACATTTTATTTGGAAGAAAATTAGACGGATATTCAGTCAAATTTCTGCGAAAAAAAGGCATTTGTCTCTCTGAATATGCAAAAATACAGACCATATTATGAGGGAACCTAACGTTATTGTATTATCACCATATTCTTTCCAAATAAATTTTCAGTTAACAATGCTACAAAATATACGTATACATATATATATATATATATATATATATATATATATATATATATATATATATATATATATATAAAGTAAATTATTGCTGTCATGGATTGTAATGCTGCATATGCTACGAGTCGAAAATTTAGTAAAATAATTTTCCGATGCAGGTCGGCAGGGCAAACGATTGAATGATTTGAGCTATACACTCACTCAAGCATTTATTATTTCGTGAGTTTCTTGTAACGATTAACAGAGAAAACATTTGAGATGGTAAGTCGATTTTGAAATCTGGGCACTGGTGTGTACGCTTAATATGTAATAATGAACATGGGGAACATATGCTTACATCTCTCCTACCCATAGCTAGGTAAAATAACCAAGCAGAGTAGTTTAATTTGCATCAAGAGAGAAACAGTATAATAGATGGTCAATTTCGAAAACAGAAACCAGCTCACTATAAAAATAGTTATAAGGGGTGAGAAAAATTGACCATTATTTTCCTTTTAAGCCAATACAACTATAGAACATTCATTGGAAGACATCGAACAGGCTTTTTCCAAACACTGAACATGGAATGGTAATTAATGATATGGATTACAATGAATTGGTTTAGTGTCGTACTTATTTGAGCTTCAAAAACTATAAAGAAGCAATCGCTTTTGCTAGTTAGTTAAAATCATTTTTTGTGAAGGATTAGGTTGTAAGAATCAAAGATTGAAGAGAATCACACGAAAAGCTTTCACAAGTAATTTTGAGACAAAAGTTTTTTTCCCTCATCATCTCCAGTTATTTTTCTTACTTCTATGCCAATCACCTCACATACTTTCAATACCGTAGCAAATACAATCTTCGTTGGTTGAAAGATATGCCCAGAGGGATGTTGCTGTTTTATCCAGACAAAGATTCAACATTTCTGGTGCAAAATGACACATTACAGAATCGATGGTGAGTTCACCTGATAGACAGTTTGCATGTTGTTTACCTTGCATTTTAAGCCATGGTTTTTGATGCTTTCACGGGCATAACAAGTATCGTGATCTTTGGCTACTTGACTCCTAAACTGTTACCACTTTTAATGATCCTTATATGACTTTTATTTATTCATTTATTTATCTATTTTTCAGATGGACTTCTCAATGGATAGGATGGACTAGTTTGAAGTGGTCAATACCTTCAATGGACAGATGAAAGTCAAATCATTTCCTGATGTTTACGTAAACTTTTTTTTGCAATATCACCTAGATGTCTGTTTTCCCGTTACATAAGTTTCAAGCAAGAAGAATATGTCCATTGCCAGAATCTCACAGAAATCAACTGCCATATTGTCGAACTCAAATGAAAATGCACCTCGTATTTGGAGCCTGGAGAGAACAACAAGCAAAATCCTAATACCTCTGCTCAGGGAGTCTCTGATTCTCTCATCACTCGTTCTTACTGAACAACCCTATGTGACATCTCTCAAAAATTTGATATCGCTTGTGCATTTCCTAATGAATGCTTTAAACCATACACTATAGTTGGAAGCACTTCATCTGTCACTTGAAGACAAGCAGCTAACCATGGTTTGCCTCCATTAGATAAGAAAGCCAGTACCCCACACATTGTGTATCTTTAACCTCTTTCCTAATGACACGCCACATTGTCACACTTAATTTTTCAGACTCGTTACTGGTTTCTCAATCCTATGGGATCCTGTTAACAGTGCTTCTAAGATACACGATTGTTTATTCCTGAAAACGATATGTCAAATGCATATATATACATATATATATATATATATATATATATATATATATATATATATATATATATATATATATATTTCCTCGCAGTGCGACTTGTCAAGTGTAGGTTGAAACATCACAACTGATCTTTTAAACTTACAGTGAGTCCCAGTGCAATGCAAAATTTTGTGAATGCTGCATGTCATTTTCATGTTACCAGCTGGATCGAAATAGTGTTTGTATAACAGATCTCTCATTAAAAATTAAAGTAGTTTACTTTTTCATGCAAAACACCTGATACATCCATACATACATTCATACATATATATATATACATAGATAGATAGATAGATAGATAGATACATACATACATACATACATACATACATACATACATACATACATACATACAAACAAATTGTGCGCAAGCATCAATTCCCGATTTCCAAGTGCGCAGTCCTTTTTTGACCACTGCCTGTGAATGTGTGTGTGTAAGTATAGTGAAGCACTAAAAAAAACAGAATGTATTTTTGAAGTTGGTCCTCACAGATGGTTACCTGCAGACAATGGTATATAAATCAGCTTTCTATGCAAATCGTTCCTGTATTACTTCTTTAAAATAAACTTTGCTGATTGACAGAGATTGCTTTTGCAAAAAATCTTCAAAATTTCCATTAATTTGTCTTTTATTCGATTTACTCATGAGAATGACGTGAAAACCGAATGGCAGAATCATTTAACCCATTGATCTCCTTACACCATGCATTATTCTCGCTTTTGTAAGTATTATTTTTTTAATCTAAAATAATTCCAGAACAAATCTACATTTTTTTCCATTCAGTTTTATACAAGACAGAATACTGATTCAAGATGTTTTGAGGATGTTACACTCTTGTAAGATGTACATTGTACGAGAAGAGTCACCGGATTATACAATATTTATAGCTTTTACCTCTTAAAACACATTATGAACTATCGATTTTTACATTAATGAGATTGTTTGATCGTTTGGTTTGAGACATTTTAAGTTAAATCTTGTCTAACATTCGTCCAGGTGATTAACTCCCATCCTATTTTTCGCCATTATCCTTACTCCATCGCTATCCACTTCTTTCGCCCTTTCCCAATTCTTCCTCCACATCATCTTTGCTCCTCTTGTGTATATCTTCCCTGTCCCTTTTCCCCGTCCTCCTTTTGTTTCCCTCTCTTGTTTCAGCAGTCTCCTTCTTCTATATCTCCTCCTTCTATATATCCTCTTACTCTCTCTCTCTCTTTTTTCTCAATACATTCGAAGGAGCAAACGCATGCAGAATCTTAACGCATATCACAAGATAGAAAATAGGTCTGCATGATTGTTTTCACTCTCTCTTTCTCACCTACTCACCCTTTCCCCCTCCCTTTTCTCCCTTTCATTCAACATGTATTATAATCTTGAAATGACTGTTTGGATTTCCGAAATCAAAATCCAGATCCAGGCTTTTTGACTTCGGGTAAGTTTTCCATCAACATGCTTCAGTTAAGCCGAGTGCATTCAATAAGCACTCAATGTAAATTCCAATAGTCGATGTTTGAGTTCAAATTGAATCCTGATTTTCAAGAGAGGCAAATACTTCCAGCTCATGACAATCAAGCAACAAACAAAAAAAAAAACATCAGCATATCAACAAGTTTTTTGAGTGTTAACTTCAACAAAAAACAGGACTGATGTTGGGAGAGAGGGGGCGTTGTTAGTTTTAAAGTTTTTATCGTTGCAAAATATATATTGCATCATTTTTCTGTCCAGACAAGTTACGTAAAAGTGTTAGATATCTCAATAAACAGATTCTAAGTGATAAAATAAAATAAGTTAGTCGGTTCAACGAAAAAGGTGAAAATTAAGTAGTTTATTAGGAAGCTAAAAAAAAAAGGGGAGGGAAAGTGAGGGGTGACCACTGCAGATTAGACTGGTTGTCGCGGGGGTAGAACATTTTTGCAAATGATATTGATCAATGTGTTTTCTGATTTTTTTCCCATCGATCACACACAGCATTGGATTGGCAAAGAGGAATGAAAGTAGGTTGGGAGAGAATGGGATGATAGATAATAACAGAGTAGAGGGATCAAGTAATTGGTAATATTTGTTGTCAATATGAAGGGAATTTTCAAGTTATGGGAAATTGATATTTCATTGATGTTTTGAACTTAGGGATTTTGCTAAAATGTAAAAGAAAAATGTTATCATCCAAGTTGCTTAGTTGGTTAAATTATTTGTAGTCAAACGATTTAAATTGGACGGTATTGTATGTTTTGGTGCAAAATATTGTGCTTTTTCCTCTTGATGACATCAACATGATAATTAGTTTCATCCATTCTCTTTCTTTGTTCTCTTCTGCATGATGGTAGATGTTTTACTGAGACAAAAATATTCGACCAACTGTGGCAAACAATAGACTTTAATTTTTGCATTTTTGAGTGTTTTTTTTTTTTCAGAAAAAAATATCAAATCCATCCATGATTTTTCAACGAGGCATAACATCATTCACATAATTTCCACTGTAGAGTGCAAAAATCAGGGATATCGAACGCTGATTTAACCGAAATGTAGCCAACCAATGAATTGATGATGATAAATAAGCTTTAGAGAAGTTCTGTTACCACCTTATCCCAAATCGAACGGTGGGAGCAGCCTCAGTAAATTAAAGAGAGAGGCTCAGATTCTTGAGTACTTTTCATTGCTATCTGAGTTCGTACTCGATTACATTCTATGTTTTAAATGTTAATTTCATAAGCAAGCCCATAGGCCAGCCTAATTTTAGAAATACCGCACAGCAATATCTTTTTCCCTGCTTTTCACCATAGTAGTTGACAAATTTAAGCTACAATTTATATACATTTGCCAAAGAGTGTTACGAGTTTTAAACATTCCAATGATTTCAAGTGCTGCTCGGAGGCAAAGAAAAAAGCACAGATATAGATCAGGAATTGGAATGCTGATTATATTCTATTTTCTTTACTCCCTTTTTATCCTTTCACGAGTGTTCCCCGGTCAATAATCGGAATGGCTGTTTAAAAAAAAATCTCATTCAAAAAGAAAAAAAAATTACGAAACATTTGCATTGCTGCTGTTCGTATTCTTGAAAATTTAAAAAAATTGAAATCGTTAAAATGATCTTCATTACGACCTTTTTGCTTACCACGCCGTTTAGTCTAATGATCGCAATTTAAAAACTGCACCAAGCAGCTGTTTTGAATATGTCGTAAACATCAAATTCGTGACCTTCTTGGCTTAAATCTAAACTGAAATAGTTGAATTATCAGATTTCGAGTATTGAACATGACAGCACTTGAGGACATTAATTGGAACAGACATATCTCATTATTTCTAAGGCCAGACTATCTCTATAACCTTCAAGAGAATAAAACTCTCATAAAGTCTGACCCAAACTTGATAAATGAGGTAAATTATCGTGGCTCTGTCAATGTTATCAGTATATTTCAGTGTGCTCAATAATTACAGCCCATAGTTACAGTCGAAAAAGTTTCAACAAATTGCTGAGATTTTTATTCATTGAAAATTATAGATACTTCAACGCTAGTTTTTCAGAGAAAATCCATGGAAAATATTTAGCAATGTTGAAATATTGACTAATTTGCCTTGTAACCTTTGGGAATGTAAATATCCTTATTGTAATAATGTTTATAACCAGAGGAATATTTGAGTCAAAATTTATCTTAGCGATCTGATGCGTAGATACAACTACATAGAGTTCGATGAATTTTAATTTACATCAAATTCCAATCAGGATCATCAAACACTGAGGTGACAAGAAAGGATCGAACTATTTTTTTGTCCCAAATTTCTCACCTGAACTATTGTCAATATTGATTTTATTGCTAGTTCTCCATTCAGTTCCCAGTGTTTTCTCTTGGTATGTACTTTTTCTCCGTTTCAGTGAGTCAAAATGCAAGGATGGTTTTTTCATGAATAGGGGTCATAATCACGAGGAATTTTCCCTCATTTCAAGAAGTAAATGTGAAGGGTTTTATTTTTCTCTTTTGGGGTAAAAATCGAAAGCAAATTCTATTTACTACCTTTCTCGGTCAAATTTCAGAACAGAGTCTTTTAGTTCCGCGTAGTTTGATATATGGGAGATTTTTTTTTTTTAACCAGTAAACATCAAGTAGACTTTTCTTCTTTTTTTTCAGGAGTTTTCTGAGGGTGGAATTTGGTTTTCATTCCCAGGGGACAAACTGGAAGCTGAATTTTTGTCCACATGAAGGGTCAAAATCAAAGTGATCTTTTTACTTTCAGGTGTCAAAAAAAAGAGAGGTTAATTTCAGGGGTTGAAATTGAATTGTAACATTTTTTTCCCACTTTTAGTTTGTCAAAGTTTGGAGATGACCACCATTTCAAGGTTAGAATCCAGGAGAAATTTCGTTATTTGTCAACTTTGCTTTCCATGAGTTTTCTTATGGGATAAACAGTTCTAGTTTTTGCACTCAGGCATTACTCATTATCGAACATCATTTTCACAAAAAAAAAATGCAAAATAACTATTGATCATAGTATGACGTGCTTGTATTTCAAAACACCGAGACAATTAGCCAAATCATACATCAAATGATCCGCAGCCTCCATGGCACATGCACTACTATCAACTCAAATTACGTCTAAATAACAAGCCCTGATAGCGTTGCAAGCACTTGCAATCAAACTTTGAACATGCTGCAACAATGAAAGTAGCTAATATATATGATACATTCCTTATATTTCCTTTATTGCTGCTTATGTATCGCCCCTCTCTCTATACAATGAAAAGGAACGTTTTCTATGAAATTTTATATAGTTCATAACACAGAACTAACCATAGGTTATGTTTCAGTAGATGACGGCCATAAAAAGATGAGTTCATCAGGAATTGAAAAATGATTTTTTGTCGAGGGACACAGTTGTTCTGTTGTTCAGATGAAGTTCTGAAGGAAGAATAAATGGAACGAAATACCTGTACCTTGAAAAACTGAATAACACTCACTGATCTGTTATGATCATTGATTCAGATGAAGCGGTATTGATGTCTAGAATCGTGGAGGCATAATATCAGGTTTACATTGGTTTGTCTGATGTGAGTTTGAACAGATTCATTTACCGACGGATGAAGCCTTCTGATCAACTTTTGAATCCTCTGATCCAATCAAAATACGTTTTACATTGAAATAATTAGGAATGGTGTTGTTTTTCCAGTCTCCATATGGTCTTTTTTGGACTTCTAGGAGGGTAATTAGAAAAAAAAATTATTTTTTGTATACTAATCTGTATACATGGTAGCAGTAAAAAAAAAAAAAAAGTAACACTGGAAAGATTTGTACTGGTAATGGCATTTAATGGAGTGTAAAGCATAGCTTTATATGCGTATGAGTTTAGTTTCCTTAGTGCTTCAACCTATGATACTAAGCTTTTTAACACATATTACTCGTTGTCATGAAACAGAATTTTGTTAAAAGGTCTTCCAAGGACATACTACTAACGAGTTCAATTTCCACTGACAGTTGCAGACTTCGATGAAAGCGTTGTTCAGATAGATTATTTTTTCTTTAAATTGTACATTTGATATTTCTGACTCTCACATTTCTCAAAAGTAAAAAGTTCTATCAAATGAAACATAACCCAGGATTGCTTATATTTGATTCTGTCTTGCTGCGCTGGACATCATAAAGGCGAACTATGCTGGTCAGTGGAGATGAGTGCACATAATTTTCTTCCCCAAAAAGATACAATTGATGTTGAAAGAATTCAAAAAATTTTTTTTTTTTTTGGTTATCAGCTGATTTTTTTAAAAAAGAAGGACAGTATTGTTCATATACAGATAGAAATACACTGTAGCAGTAATAAAAGTACTACTGGAAAGCGGAGTTATGATAAGTTCCTTTATATTACTGCAATGTGTTACCGTCATATAATCTTGAACAATAGGGGTTGAGTCTAAAAAAAGCACTTACTCCATTGACTACATACTTAAGACTATTTTCCATGAGGAAACAGTAAGTAAAAACAGGTACTACTGCAGAGTCTAAAATTCATTCGCAGTCCTTCGGTTGTAGAACAGATATCCATGTATGCATATAAAAATGTAGTGCTGATGCAGAGACATATAAGCAAGTACACGCACACACATACACGCACATACAGTTGGGATCATACTCATACGTACACACACAGATGAACACGCACACATATATGCATGCATATATAAATATATACATATGTATATATATATATATGTGAATGCATATATATATATATATATATATATATATATATGTAAGTATGCATACATCTATGTACATATATATGTGTATGAACATATATATATATATATGTATATATAAAAACATGCCAATAATCGCAAACAACAGGCACACACACTCAAAAGCATACTCATACACATGCATACACATACACACACGCACACACCCACACACGTGCACCCCTCCCATATATATATATATATATATATATGTATATATATATATATATATGTATATGTATATATATATATATATATATATATATATATATATATATATATATATATATATATATATATATATATATATATATATATGAACATACTAATAATCATACACAGCAGGCACAGAATCCACAGTGAATGAAGAATAACAAGTAAAAACCGACCGCTGAAGATAGGAAAAAAGCTCCTACAATATTAACAAATATACGGACTCTCCTCAATTGTCCGGAATAGAAATCTAAAATAAACTAAAAAATCGACAAGAAAGTCTAGACATGGAATAACAATGTATTTTTTTAGCAGATCTTCATCCTATTATGTGTTATGCCCCTCTCTGAAATAATCGAATGTTGAACATAATCAGATCCTTGTAGAATAAACCAATCACGTATCTGATATAGTAGTATACAATATCATATTTATCAAATTGCATTCCTGATTTGTATCATACACACACACATATATATATATATATATATATTTATACATACATACCTGCATATATATATATATATATATATATATATATATATATATATATATATATATATATATATGTATATATATATATATATATATATATATATATATATATATATATATATATATATATATATATACATATATATATATATATATATATACATATATTTATATATATATATATATATATATATATATATATATATATATATATATATATATATATATATATATATATATATATATATATATATATATATATATCCATGAAATAAAACTTCTGAAATTAGACAATCTTCAACAAAAAAAAAACAATCTGAAAACTAGGTATATTTTGGGTTCATAGAGAAACAGTAATAAAGTAATTAAAAATGATATCCTCAGTCAAATAGTATATATTGAACGATAATATTCACCAGAAAGATACCATTAGAATGCCATAGAGGAATATGTAGAAAAAAACTTTCAGACTGAAACTACCAAATTTATTACCATCAATTATTCACTGATAATAGAAAAACAGTACATCACTTTCAATATATCATAGGATATAAACCAATAGCAACATCACTATCACAGTAAGGGGGAAAATATTAAAACAGACACGCATATACTGGAACATTGAATGTCATGGTATCAATGCCTAAATGAAAAATTTGAAATCTTCACCTTGGACACAAATAACGACCGTAGCTACCTCATTTCCCACGGATTTATTTACAGTATTAGTAGTAACAACCTTACTTTTAACATCAATATTATGATGATGTTATACTATTAGCTGTTTTAGAAATAACCATATAATCTTATCATATCCATTTACGATGGATAAAAAAATACCAAACCTAGAATAATTACGACGTGTAAAGTGAACCACAACACTCTGAACGGAAATCAGAAGTTCACACAGGAAGAGTGCACATCACAATAATATGAAATTTCAACAACATACTAATAAGGGAGGTGCCTACAACATCGACTGCAAATTTATCATCTTTAACAACGAGCAGGCTAAGTATCTCCACTTTTCCACGCAGACAAATATAGCAATCCGTGGCCAACAACTAAAAGAAAAGGAGAAGGCGAAAAAGTATGTAAAAATAATGAGAGAAAGTGCCCCTGGGGACTAACAATATGTAAAACCATCCACTAAAAGGAGCACAAAGAAGCCAGACACAAAAACGTGTTTATAAAGTGAATCATCTATTCTATCATATTCTAAGCTATACTCTATCTCAACAATGTTTGATGGTGATTATATGGAGGATTTTATGAACTGAATCCATCACACATCAGATATTACATTATATCAGATCTTTTTATATCATGATATATATGTATATGTCTATATATATATATATATATATATATATATATATATATATATATATATATATATATATATATATATATATATATATATATATATATATATATATACATACATGCTAATATATATATATATATATATATATATATATATATATATATATATATATATATTTGGGGGGGTATGTGAATTGTCACTTTTTCGTGTATATGTAACGAACATTTAGTTAGTGATATATTGCAGCATATGAGAGAAGGAAAGTGAGGATAGAATGCTAATACAAGTTCTCATTTTGAATTTTCTACGTATACCAAATTATACATGCTTTATCTCCGAAATTGATCAATCTTCAAGAATAGCTATCCCAACCCTCAGAAAAAAGCAAACAAACATAAAAGATAACCATGGAATGGTAAGATGTGATATCAATTCAACGCCAATAAAAATGCTCAAGAAAAGGGAAGAAAAGAGGGGACCGAAACAAACACAAAAATACTAGAGAAACTAAGGAAAAATAGAAAGTATACGGAAGCGATCAATGGAACCACATCCAAAAAACATCAGGGCTCTAAAACTAATAACAAGTCTCTCAATATAAGGCAAAAACAAATAACTCACATATATGGAGAAAATAGGGACAAATCAACTGAGACAGAGTCGTCAAATGTGCCTAACAATTCTTCTGAGAACTCTACTCCTCAAGAAATTGACAACAACACATCAAGCGCAATACACGAGATGCTGACAATCAGTTTGCAGGCTTTCCAGAAGTTACACTATGAGAGGTAAAACAAGCATTCAAATGAGGAAAAAGAAGAAGCCCAAGACCAGATAATATCACAATTTATCTGCTCAAAAATGCTGATAGGATCGAGAAAAAAAAAACTTCTTATTTCATTTGAGTTGTGTCTAAAACATAGAATCGTCCGAAAGGGCTGTGACACCGCAATCCGAATGCTTCTATATAAAAAAGGAAAATCCCAAAAGCCCCCAACTATTACAGACATATAAGCTTACTCAACTGCAGCAACAAATAAACGATAAAAATCCAATTAGATTACTACAACACTTTGAAGTTTGACCATGGGAACAGGCGGGAATTGAAAGAAGTTGGACCATCTCAAGAGAAGACAGTAGAATACAAAAAAACATGCTGTAATATTTGTAGACTTCAAGGAGGCATTCGACTGTTGAAATTCCCATGATTATGAAGGCCATCATTCTACAAGGTGGAAGCTCTGTATAGGTTAGAGCACTGCAACATACATACAGTAACAGAAACTTCTTTATCGGGCAACATAAACACTCCGAACCCTTTCAGCTTCAAAAAAGAGTAACACAAGTTAATACCAGTTCGCCTAAACTCTTCACAGTCTGCTTTGAGATGATCTTCCAAAACGTTGATTTGGGGAATACGGGGGCCAAAATAATTGGCGAAATATTTAAGCAACGTAAGATTTGCAGACGATATTGTCCTTTCTCTACACGACCTCCAACTAATGCTGGATGAGGTAAGCAAGGAAGCAAGGAGATAAAAGTTGGCCCAGACATGAACTTCAGTAAAATGAAAGTCCTGAGCGACAACCACATCGAAAATAAGAACATTACAGTCGAAATCAATGATGAATAAACGGAGAAGTAGAGACCACTACATCTGCTAGGACAACAAATCTCTGAGAACCCATGAAAGAAGAAGATATCATGCAAACAATCACTCCAACATAGCAAGCTTTCGGCAGACGAGGCATCGACATCCCAAAAACAGAAGATCCCAGCAATCGTAAAAAGAAGAGTATACAACTGATGTATCCTCCTGATATCAACGTATGTAAATGAAACTGGACACAGACCCACGAACTGAGAAACATGCAACGCGCCTATGATAGAATAATGCTCAAACTGGCACGGGGAGATCACAAAACCGCACAGTATAAAATGGAAGGTTGGGGGTGGGGTCCAATGCATCATAGAATCTATTAGAAAGCTTAAATGGTGAAAGACCTGATCATATTACAAGAATGGCAGGCAACCTATTCACATCGCGACTCACCACATTGATCCCCAGAGATCATTTGCGAAACTGAGGCTAACAAAATACAAGATGAAGATATTGACTGGACAAACTCAAAAATAAGGGTTCGACGATGCCCATGATTGAGAAATTTTGCTGATACAGGGGGAGGTTCACCTCCAACAATTGACAGCAGGACTGTAATATGTATATATATATGTTTTCATCATAACAGCGTCAATATTTTTTGTACAAGATATAAACATATTCAGTATTCCTTCGGTAAGCACTTTAAAAAGAAAAGCTTAAAAAAGATTCAACTAACGAGCATGACTTCGCAATAATATATCTACATTTTTCCTGTGAGTAGAAAACGTGAAAAAGGAAAAACGACCAGAGATGAAATAACATTGGGCATTAAAATGTCACTCATGACGGACATGCCCCATGGCAAAGGGACCAACGTACCCTAACATGGATATACAAATTTTGTGGGGATGATAGTTACTACTGTCCCTTGTTAGAGCAAAATCCTCATTCCATGCTGATGCCTGTAATATACATGTTTTGCTCACTGCTGTGTAAGTATGGCTGTATCATTTACTGGCCCTGCGACCTATTCTGATGGAATAATCCAGTTTACTTTAATGACAAATACCAATTTTAAAATCCACCTGACAATAGTGCAAAAAACACGCCACATATGTCGAATGCAAAAGATTGGGCGCCGATACAACAGCCGTGTGACGAAAATGGCTGAAAGCTGCTCATGCTCCAAGTAAAAATACTCAGTCTATATCACCCTCGGATCCGGCTAGCCCTAGTTTCTCTTATTCAAATTGTCACTAGACACCACTCATAATCATTTAGTTCTTTGAAATCTATCTCCAAAGCAACACTTCTCTTCGGCGCAAACAGGACAAAAGAAAGATGCTCCTCCTGTTGCCTGGGGTATTAGAACTGGTTAACGCTTTCACTTCTTTCGATATAAAGGGTTATACATCACAGTTTATCTTCATGTTGAAACGACAATTTATCTCTCATCAAGTTAAACTTAGTGGAAATTTCAACAATACATATTTGTAGAGCATTGTATAACTATTGTTACAGAGGGGGAGCTAATCTGCTGATTCGATATTAGGTTAAATCAACGTAATCTCAGCCCTAATGCAGCATCTTTCACTGAATCAGTATTGATGAATCTTCCGTTGTACGTCTTTGTTATTCCATGTTTAGCTGGATTATTATGAATTATGTGGTCCTACTCTTCTCCGTGGTTATAAGTTAATCACAATTTAGAAACACACACACACACACGCACACACACACGCACACACACACACACACACACACACACATATATATATATATATATATATATATATATACAAATCGTTTCCAAGAACATGACCTAAGGAGAAATAGGGAAAATGCCCACAAAACAAGTGTAATGTTTAGTAATTGAAATCCATGCGAATCTTCCAGTAGATGAGACTCATCAAATATAAAAGGCAAATATATTGCATAACGATTTGTCTTGTCGACAAGGAATTGCATAACTAAGTCTAGCTTGTAAAATCATACATGATATGCCTGAAGCTACAGATGTTGGGAAATTATCAAAAGAGCATTTGATATTTTCTACGTTCCGTTATACACAACATCAACGGTATATAATAGTTGATACGGATACAGATACACAAACCATCGGCTGCTGCTGATAGTTTTCTAGACATACATCGTACACAGAGCAAAAGTTTGAAGTTAGTGCAAGCTTCTAAAATAAGGGTTTCAGATCTATGTTTGGATGTAAGGACTATTTATATCACCATAACATTTCAATTCTTTTTTTTTCCAACAACTAGATAACTTGAGATTTTGTTTCTGCTTGTTTTATCTTTATACAGGAATTTACTCTTTCTGGTACAAATATAATGTTGGATGCATCAATGCATTGAATATATATCTAATATGATTTTATTCCAATACATAATTCTGACAATATACTTTGTGTAATATTCATATTTTCTTTCCTTTTTTTCCGCAAAATTTTCCCGATGATTACATAACTTACCTGACTTTCCTTTGCCTTCATTCTCGTCATTCTATCCCATATCCACTTTCATTCTTCGTACTGCCCTTGTTGAACCAATTTATTCAATGAATCATCTGAATGAAATGCACTCATCCCAACTTACATTTTCTATTTCATCATCAGCATGAGCGTCTGTTGTCAGACATTGACCTACTCAATAACTGTCAAGACTTCACTATCATAGATGTCACAAACCTAATCTTCTCAGATGTTAACCAGTCTGTAACCCCACCTTATATTTTAAATCTATAGCTTCAGACATATCATGGGCAATATTTAAAGCTCGACCTCGCTATTCAATTTGTTATAGGTGATATAGATTGTTATGGGATAAATAGTCTGGTTCGTCACTCCATCGTAAATTTTGCTAGTCACAGTTTCATTTATGATCTTTTCGGATTAACGCTGTGAAATTCGATGTCTGATAATCTCGTTACATGATTTTCCCATCACTGTTCGTGTACACCAATAGACTGTGTGATGTCCCTGACTGCTGTTTTCCTCGAATACATTCTGTAATTTTATGATCTTTCCATGTGATGTGTATGAGCTTCAATCTTCCTTGTGGATGTTGCATAGTTCTCAATTTGAGCGTCAATCTTTTTGGTAAGTATCATGCTTCCCCTTCATAGATAACTGTCGGTAAGAGGCATTGGAAATATACCCTTCTTTTTAAGCAAAAGTGATTTATCCCTGAAGCTTTACTTTGGTCCAACGAAAGTTCGCCCTCCAACAGTGATTGTTTGCTCAATTTTCTTCTCTCCTATTTTACTTTTTTGTTTGAGTTATATTGTGGATTCTTTGCCCTGGATTGATACAATTGTCTTTTTTCCTTATGTCTGCGTTTACATGGCATATGTTTTACCGAAATAGGATTCGAAGACACACTTTCTTGCTTTACTTGCTCCTAATTTAGCTCATCAGGCGTTTCACAACATAATTTTTTTGCTTCTTGTAATTATATTATTAATAAAACAGGTTGAAAAACAATCATCCGAACCGTGAAATCTGTTATAATCGATATATGATAATTGCAAGATAAGAAAGCAAGCAAAAATGGCTGGTAATATTTATCTTCAATCAATATCTTGTATGTTTTCTCATAGTGTGTCCTATGATACAGTTGCTTCATCTGCCCAATAAGAATCAATTTTGTATATAACATTTGTAGGTAAACATGATACTAGATTAGGCATAGGTAATCAAAATGATGATAGAAGAGGAATACTCAATTATGAAAATTTTGATAGATATTACTTTCAAAAAGTTTTTTTTCAATTGTTGAGACAAAAAATACATGTAATGTAAATTGAAAAAGTCTGATCTATCTGCAGATAAAAAAAAATATAGAAATTGAATAACATATCAGGATTCTTTACATTCTTTTCGTATAGCATTAAAAAGTGAATTTATTTGTAAAATAATCTCTGTTGAATGTATTTAATGTAAATTAACTCTACTCATGTGATATAAAAACGGAAGATTTTTTAAATGATTAAAATTTATTTTTCTATGGACTGGAAATTACCGATCCTTTCCAGAAAAAAATGCAGCATACATAAGCATGCCTTCAATCTGCAAAAAAATCGTACTTGAGGAATTTACACGTTTTTTTTTTTGTTCTTAAATTGAATTATATTTTCCAGAATCAGGACCATTAAAATATCTAACGATAACACTATTTTTTTGCAATAAGTTATTGAACTGGCAGATTATACTCTGATTAACCGTAATAATCTTTACCTTTTATTATTTCAATAATTGTTTTTTCTCATTAATCCAAGTAACTGTGGTATTTTCAGTATTACATATCAATTTTAGTGACCATAGTTTAGACCAAGAATGTATATTCAAACAGATACATAAAACATTGAAAAGTTCTATACAAAAACTAAAATTGTTTGGTCAAATCACGTCTCTTCATTTCCGTTGCATATGGTGGTTATCGTTGGGGAGCTGCTTGAGCTCCAGACATTTAATTTCCGCTTTTTTCCTGTGCTTCCCCATGTCTTGGATATTTTTTTCATTTGATTTTCTTTATTCTTCACCAGGTACAGACAGGAAATATCATTGCTGAGAAATGTTTTTGTGCATTTATGTTTAGCATTAGTTGACTCCAACACTTTGTTTGCATCTTCAGATATTTGTACTTGAAAATGTTCTGATACCGTCTATAATCAAAATATGCATCTGTACGGTATAATCACTGTTACATTTGAAAGAATAGGACAGGAAATCTGTTCTCTTCCATTATTTGACATCATTGAGAATAAAGAGTCTTCTTCTTTTCAATTGGATAGTATGCCCTATAGATAATTGTTTGCTGTCTTCCTAATTATGCTCAAATGTCAGTCTTTTACTGACTTTACTAATACTAACGCATTCAGAGCTTGGTTTCATGTCTTGGAAACACACACACACACACACGCACATATATATATGTGTGTCAATATATATATGCAGTTCAATTAACTCTAAGCTCAGTGAATTCAAAGGATATTCTAAAATTATGGGGTTTATCCTGGAAGTTTTCTATATTGTGTATTTCGGGGACATCCCAAAGGACTCAACTTAGCATCCATGATCAAACAATTTTCCGTGTGGTTACTCGTTCAGCACATGGGATCAGATTGAGCCTCTTCACTGCATGACTGGCCACGACCCTGTACGGGCTGTCTCGTCAAAACATCGCACCATTGACTTCTTACCCCATGAGTACAGTACAGGTTAGTCTGTCAAGGCATCACATTACCCTGATCTCACAGCATACGGTACGGATGCGGCTCGCCGTGTACTTTGACTTCTACGTAAAGACTCGCAAATAGTGAATAACATTATTGATTATGTAGTCGAAGTGGATTAGAAATGAAGACAATGAAAACTATATTGAAAACTGGGAAAAGTTATATTATATGCACAGAGGCCGACGAGTGAAAATCTTCGGGGCATCAAAATGCAATTACCCTAGGTACTCTATCCTCCGTTTATATGGTTGGATTTGGCAGAATTTATGCTGTAATTATCCAATTATTCATACACAGTAAATGCAAAAAGTATCATATGCATTTCAGTAAATCATTTTAACAACATTGCACAACTTGGAAATTAACAAGGAAATGTTTTCGAAATACGTGGAAACAAGGGAGACCATGAAAACTGTTGAACTTTCACTGCTCAAAGCAATACAAAGGTTATAAAAAACCTCTTTGAAATGTATTGGATACTTTTCCCACTTTTGTATTTACTGTTTTTTGTTTTACTTCTATTATGAGTATTAAAGCTGTAAAGAGTGAAATGAAAATCCAGTATTTTGCAATGAAGTCTCATATGCATAGAAGGGAGGTCAATTGGAGAATTACATGGGTGAATAAAGGATTATCATATAATTCCCAGACAATGGTGTTTAGTTTTTACAAATGTATTGGTGAACTCCTGCATCCAAGAAAAAAAAAACATATCAATGTTATGTTGTCAACGGAAAAAAAGTATTATTTGCTCACTTCTATGTTTTTCTCTGTATTTCTTAAGATAAGAATTGCATAAGACAAAGCATAAATAGACAAATCTCTTTCAGGAGATTGATCAATAGACATAGAAAGAGCAACTTATAGAAAATTGGTGACTGTCTGCTTTTTTCAAAATGAGCATGTATAATTAGAACTAAGTGGCAAATGGAGCCTCGTAGGCAATATAATATTGTTTTATTTAGAGATTCATATTCATGTGGTTAATAACTGAATAGCAAAAATGATAATATGATGAATTTGATATGCACAGTGTTTCATATGCCCTGAGTATTTCTGAGATGGGGTATTATTATTATTTCTATTGATATTCGGACCATCCTCATCTTGGTTGTTTTTCATACAACGTTTCGGCCGTTGCACTCTACAGCCTTCATCTGGTATCATCTGGAAGTAACGATCCAACCCTTTATTTATCTGACGGCGGTATATTGACCATCCTCTCCTCTTAGCATTAGTAGTATTGTTATATTGTCTCACACTAGGATCGAACCTAGAACCATCAGATTACTTTACAGTAATTTGTCTGATGCTGTACCCACTGCACTATGTGTCCATGGTGACAACAGGTGTTTAATTTTTTGGAGCCTTAAACCATAGGTGACAGTTTTTAATTTTCTTTTTTTTTTTGATGTTTTTTTATGTTATTGTTTTCCGTCTTTTATCATTAGAGGTTCCCATATGGTATCCATTTCAATGCTAGGATTACACAGGCAGTTTTGCTTGCCTAGCATATGGGCCGACTCTTTCAATTTTTCGAATTTCCCTGTATTCTTCCCGATCAATTATCTCAACCTTGTTCCAGAGGGGTGGGTGGTCTCCCTTTTCTTTCCATACATGATCAGCTATACCTGATTTGTTGGTTTCACCTTTGCTCACCGCTTTTTGTTGCTCTTCCACCCGAACCTTCAAGGGGCGACATGTTTCACCAGTGTATTCGTGCCCACTGCCGCATGGTATTGAGTATACACAGTTTTTAGTGTCCGATAACTCAGTGTGTGGTTTGGTGCGGGAGAGGTAGCTACGTAGCGTTGATCTGCTTCTGAATACAGCCCGGATATTATATGGGGCACAGATCTTCTTGATCTTCTCAGATACATTCTTAAGGTAGGGGAGACGGACCGTAGTTGGTTTATGATTGTCATCCTCCTCCTCCGTTACACTCCTCTCTCTAGTGGTGACAGTCAAGCCTTTGGGGTAACCATTTTTCTGGAGATTCTTGTTTATGCTACGCATCTCACAGAGGAATGTGTCGGTTTTGCTACTTATTAGCTTTGCTAGGTGCTGTAGGCATCGGACGATCACTTTCTCAACGCTGTATGGATGGTTAGAGGCGAATTTGAGATATCGACCAATGAACGTTGGCTTACAATATACAGACATATTGAAACCTTGTTCTGATCTTGTAACCAGTACACCAAGGAAGGCTAATTTATTGTTACTCTCCTTGTCCATTGTGAACTGCATAGTAGGATTGAGTTCACTTGGTCAAGTAGTAACTGCAGGTCTTCCGGATGTGGCCATAGTACGAAGGTTTCATATATATATCGAAGCCACATGCTTGACCTTAATGGTAATGTTCCTAAGGCCAATTCCTTAAAGTACTCCATGTATATATTTGCCATCACTGGTGATAGCGATGATCACATAGCTAAGTCTTCTTCCTGTTGGTACATCTCATTGCCCAGTTGGAAGTATGTTGCTTCTATGCAGAAAGTTGACATTTCCAATAGGTTGCTAAGGGGAATGCTGGTGCGTTCATCAAATGTGGGATCTGAACCTCATCTTTCCCTAACTACTGACAGTGCTTTGGATGTAGAAACTCGTGCGAAGAGACTCACCACGTCTAGGCCCAACATTCGTTGTCTATGAATTGGAGCCCCTCCGAGTTTTTTTACGAAGACAGCTGAGTTCTTTACGTAGGATCAGGTATTACCCACCAGCGGGTTGATTATACTCACCAGGTACCTGCTCAGTGGATGGCATGCTGAGCCCCGACAGCTTACTATAGGTCGTGATGGAGTACCTACCTTGTGAATCTTTGGAAGGCCGTACATATGTGGTGGCTTACAATATCTTTGAGTTAACTGTCTGTAGGTTACTGGGGGGGGGGGTGATCCTTGTTCTTGCTTAGGATCTGCAACAGCTTCCTCTTGGTTTTTAGATAAAGATCTCTTTTTAACTTGCAGTAGCCGCCCTCCCCAATTATGTTGGCCAAGTTTTCACTGTATGCTAGCTTGTCTATTACCACAGTTGCGTTTCCCGTATCCGCTTGCAGTATGATTATGCTTGTGTCACTCCGAAGGGTCTTGATGGCCGTCCATCCCTCCTTTTTTATATTGGACTCAGAGGCTCTTGCCTTTTCAAGGACCTGTCTCACTTTCCATCTTACCTCATCTCCCTGGGCATGGGGGAGATCCTTATTCAAGGCTGCTGCCTCGATTGGAGCTATGATGTCCAAGTAAGGGACTCGTTTACTCGGGATTGCGAAGTTGAGACCTTTATTTAGTATAGATTCTTCAGAGTATGATAGTATCCGTTGACTCAAGTTGATTACTGCCTTTACGGGTTGTGGACTTTGAGCATCATTCTTTCAGCTTTACTAGCATCCTTATTTGTTGGATCTTCACATTTTTACATTTTATCATGTACGACTTTTGGAGACGGTTCTCGATTCTAACATTGTCTTCGATCTGCGCTAGGTCTAGGAGCACTTATTTTCGAGTAATGATATCATCCTGTAGCTGCTTTTTTCTCCATCTGTTGTGGCATATTCTCTCTCGTACGAGGCAGTATATGAGTGTATCTATATATGTATGTATGTATGTGTGTATGTGTGTGATTACATTGTGTACTACTATGTCTGCCAAGGTAAACACTGTCCAAAACTGAAAAGAAATATAAAAACTTATTCCTTGGGTCAAAAAATATTGAGAAAAAGATTGGGAAAAAAATGAAATATGAAGCTGGTCAATTTTGTATGTTTGTGACAAAACCATTTTTCTCCGGAATAGGCACCAACAAAAAGGTCTTCAGCTGCCAAAATTGCTCCTAACCTTTTCCAAAGTCTATTCAACGCCTGATTGATTTTGGTTTGTGCTTGTGTGTTATTTCAAGTTTCTCAAACACTTGTTATTGACGATTCTTTCCTTTCCTAACATCATGTGACAAGGTCGACCATTTATCATCGGATATCATTTCGGGTTGTTCACCTTTCCTGTTTTTGGTATTTATTCTCTCAACAATTCTTTTCTGACTTTTATTTTTTCTATATTTTTCACTTTTTTCCCTTCTTCTCTTCCCCCTACTCCCTTCTTCTGTACCATTTCCATTTCTCCATCCTCTCTATCCTCTTTATCCGTTGTTTCCCTTTGCTTGTGTTTTTCTCTCATGCTTTTCTTCAATTTCCTCCCTAGTCTCTTTTTTCTCCCCCAGAATCATTTACAATATTGTGTTCCTCATTGCTTTCCTCTATCCATTAATTTTACATCCCCATTCCCCTTTTTTCCAAGCATTTTGGTTTCTTTCACGATGAGACAAAACGATGAGGAACACATTTCTCAAAATATGGAAGTTCCATTAAGGTATTCGAACATTATTTGTTCATTCGGTACACTTCATACAGAAAAAAAAGAACATGAATATGATGTAGATTTATCATGTATAAAAGATAAAAAGTAGAATAGGTTTTTTCTGGATCCATTCATAATGTTCTATGAAAACTCACAATGCCTTTTTCAAGAAAAAACGAAAAAATTGAGTGTTTGAATCCTATATGATTGTTTATGTGTTTGACACTTCCATCACGATCGAAAAAAAGTCTTGAAACAGTCGGAATGTTTTCCTGACAAATGCTGAGATTATCATTGGCAATGCAAGTTGATGCTATAAATACAGTGAGATATACATGGAATCTGTTGCTAACAATCACAAAGAAACAATACTAGGTGAGTAACATACTTGACAAGCTTCATTAAATTGATGGCAGAACGGTTGCCAAAAAGGTCAAGTATATCCTTAAAGAAGTTAAAAATTTTGAATTCGACAAAGGGAAGAAAGCAGTGGAGAACTAAGATTACCCATGTTCTGAAAGAAATGACACATAGAGAGGAGAACGTCAAAGGTAAGGAAACTCGTATGTATTAACAATGTTTTGCTTTTGTTCCCATATTCTCTCTAAATATCGATTCAATTCCCTTACTCTTCATGTGATAAAAAATTGATTAAGATAATTCAACTGATATTTTAGCATCGGAATCGACAGTCCAAATTTAGTAATCAATAATTTATATTGCCAGATGTTTTGAGAATATTTCGTTCCAAGTTCATTTAAAAGTTGACAATTCAAGAGTTGCATATTCGTGAAATACATGAAATTGATTGTTCTGTGAGTGTATTATAACTAAAACCCTAAGATTACTCATATAAACCAAAATGTTTCAGAGTAACCTGTATAGAATCTTTACATTAACATCAGGGAAGTGACATTTCAAAAATTTTCCACATGAAGACTTTCCCTTAATTTTTCCGTAGGTTCTCGCGCCCTTCAATCTGTCGAAATCCGTAAAGTGTTGTTAGAAAAGAAATAAACAATATCATGCGAGACATACATCAACACAGACCATCGGAATGATGGCTGAGTGTATTCCAGTGTCTGTAAAGAAAAGGAAGATCAGAATTAACCAGTTTCTATTCTGGAATTTCAGACAAATTTGCCGGATAGAATCGATGGTTAAGCGTATCTGATAGCAAGCTCGGAAGTCTCGGGTACAATCCAAAGGTCAGATAGACCCGAAAAACTGATATATACTGGTTCAGTGGGAGTGGTAGACAAGTCACACCGCAAGGAAGTATGAATCATACGATATATATATATGTGTCTGTGAGAGGCTACGTCTCTCGGTAAGTGTGGATATTTTTAATGATTTTCACTGATCATACAGTTCCAACGGTTCTTGTAGCAAAGTTTTTTGGGTAAATCTTTTGACAGGATGGATAGACAAATATACCAGCAAATATGTAGACGGATTTAGCCGGAGTAAAATAGACACCTATGTTTTTAAAAAATGAATAACTAAACGTTGACGTATTTGCATATCGTAAACCGAATACACACACACACACACACACACACACACACACACACACATATATATATATGTGTGTGTGTGTGTGTGTGTGTGTGTGTGTGAATGTTGCAGTGGTGTCGATTACATTGTATCTGAAATATTAGAATGATATGACAATTAAGAAAGCTACAACAGTTCAGTTTATTTATAAATAATCATTATTAATCAATATTTATTCACTCATCACATCTCTTTTCCTGTCTTCAGGCGCTGATTATTATCCCATTTATTTCTCCCATCATTATTTAGTTTGCTTCAATCGTTTGTTTGTTTTTTTCCATTTTTTTTTCACTCAATGACGACTTACACACTCCATTGGCCACTCAACGTACAGGTCTAATGTTCTATTTGTAAATATTGAAGGAGAACAACAAATAGTTAGCGACTTGTGGAGACTGAAATGGATGAAGACTGCAAAAATGAAAAGTAAATCTACCAAAATATCACTTTCCAAAGTGACAACAATGATTGCAAGTCTTTATGAACATTGAAAAAATAAATAATATTTGTTTGATGTTTAGAATTAGAGTAACACATTTTCTTCATTTTTATAACTTCTCGAATCTATTTTTTATCGTATTTGATTTCATAAGATTCCAATCATTTAAAAAAGATACAAACCCAAATCATATGTAGACTGCAAAATGCTGGAAGGTGCCTTGGTCACAACATTCTTTCCAGAGCAATAGGTATAGAAAGGACGATTTGATAGATAGAAGGGGGATAATTTCTTTATTTTGAAACTTCAAGTAACAGCAGATATTCCATTGTTCTGGCGCCTGATTCTAATCATATTGTTCTAAGACGAGATACTTATACAAATATGAACAGAGAGTTAATCAATCCAAAAACCTTAAAAGAGTGTTCTGAATCTTTTTCCTGAATAAGAGACGGAAGATATAACTGCTTTTGAAACAATGGTAATATTACTAGTCAATCCAGTGATGGAGAGTGATTTTGGATATACAGTAAGTTAACTTCAGCATCAAACCAAATAAAAGCGGTTGTGGTACGAGGAAAGCATTGCACTAATTATGAATCCAGGATAAACCACTACAGCACGTTTTTTTAGTTTAAACCCCGATCACTGGTTGGAAGTAACCAAAAATCATGATGTAACGAAGATATTGTCAAGACAATTAACTGAAATATAGTAAAATATTCGGAAGAGGAATATCTTTTACCAATCACCCAAGCAGCAGAAGGCTCTTTTGGCGCCTGCCTTTTTCTCATTATTGTCAATATAATCATCATTACTGTCATCATTAACCCCCCCCTAGATAATTAAGGTAAAATGCCAAACAAAGGTATCATTCATCTCGTCTGAAGACAATTGTTTGGCCATGTTGATTTTGATGAAAGTAGTGACATACGGAGCTTCCCTGGTTCCACAATATTTCACCTGTCTGGTGTTTTTTTTTTTTTTTGTTTTATTTTAGTTCAATTCATGGTTGCCCTTCCCTTACAGTTTTTGCCTCCTGAGGGTGTTCAGCTTCACATGACCCTATCCGAAGATGGTGAAAGAAAAGCTTTATTGATGGTTTTCCCAAGAGCATTCATGCTAGGGGTGGGGAGTTTACTGCTCCAGTCATATTGCAAACTCTGATAACTGGTTAGACTGTCAGTGCTTTTAACCAATTACACTGATCATACTTCCTTTTTAAATCAGTTTTGCACTTGGGATGTTTCGTGTTTTAAGAAATGAGAGATTAACAGCTATAAAAGACAGTCAAATGTGTGCAATTTAGATTTTTCTTTAATTTATTAGATTTGGGAACAGATCATAGATTCGAAAAAAAATCTCAATTGGCCACACAACCCTGATCTGTGAGCCTTGAACAAAAATTCCTATACTTTCCCTCGTCAACTTTGAATACGAGTATTCCAAACCCGGTTCATTGAAGCTAAACCTGACATATAAACATACCTTTGATCTCCAAATGCAATTAATGGTTAATCCGTGTGGTTGTGAAAAGAGAAGAGTGGTAAGCCTTTGTCAAGCCAGACGAAGAAAGGATACATGGAAACATACAATACAAATTTTAAAGTTTATTGAGTCTATAACCTGGTATACTTTGAATTTTGAATTTCAATGGATGTCAAAAGGGACAAGTTATTGTTCATCTCGAGTTATCTACCAGTTATTACCCAAACGCTTGGTTCTTTGCAGTAAGTACCTGAGTTTAAGCACACACCCCTCTTATATAATGAGACGCTATTCGACAAAAGCTCTCAAGTTGTGATTATTTTAGGATTAGTATCATGTTTCAAAGCGATGATGAACCATGGAGATCAATCAATAAAGCTAGATATCACATGAAAATTCCATTATCCCGATACAATATTTCTAATAATTGGTACGGATTCATAACATAGCTGTGTGAATGATCTCATTAGGAACACATTCATAACAGCTGGTATTGTTACCCTGAGCATAACTTGGGGGTGGGAAACGAAACTTATGTGTTTTGTTACGTCATTTTAAAGCACAAAGTTGAAGAAATATTCCGATGAATCAATTCAGATGGGAGGGCATGGGAACGTAATAGGTCCTGAACGATGGGAATGAGACATTGAAAAGGTTGAGGACGCCTGCATCAGAGGAATCATGGAAGCAATCTTTCGGATGCATGAAATGATGCGCGCACACGCACACACACAAACGTCCACGCACGTGCACGTGTGCGCGCACACACACATACACACACACATACACATACATCTATCGAGAGGAACAATTTAGCAGGAAGAAGCAAAGACTCTTTATGGATATGCACACGGTCATGCATATCACCCCTCGTCTATGGATATATGATTTTATGTGTGTCCGTGTGATATAAAAATCTGTTAAACCAACAAACTATCCTATGTTTCCAAACCATACACCAACTAAAAGTGATGAATTTGAGTCAATATATCGTTGTTATGATGCAGGAAATGTAAGTGTGGATGTTTCGGTATTTTTAATTCAGAACTAACGTCTCAATCATCTAAACATATGTTCCAATCGGAAGTTCATGCTGAATAAGGCCCTATTCAAACGATTAATTCTCAGATCCTGGTCCACTTTTTTCTTTAACATGGTATGGGAATGTATTGGAGACTCTCACTAAATAAACAAACCCAATTGTGTAAATAGATATATGAAATGAGTGGGGTAAAATTCCTCAATAGGAAGGAAATGCATTTGATATGTTTCACAGTGTTAACAATTCTTCTAAATCATCCCATACTTTTTCAGGAAGTTTAATTGAATTAAAGGATCTGGAATAGTTCTATGGGATGTTAGACATACCGATGGGTAGCAGGCATAGGCAAATGCATACTCCACTTCAAACATCGTTGACTAAGGCTGCATAGTGAGGAAAAACAGAAAGACCGAGATATTGGGAGACAAAAGTTTTCTACATTGCCCCTTTGGGTTTCCTTCTCGGTATGTATGTATCAGTAGTGGTTTGATTTTCATTTTAACAGAAAGAAAAATACAAATAATTTTTACTGACAAAATATCATGCTTGGGAGTTGATATGCATGAAAACGTGGGAAAAATACGGAGGAAGGGAAAAAAGGGGAAGGGAAATGAGAGCAGCAGTAACGCAAGCAAAATAAGAGGGGAAAATGCAAGATAATCCTCTCAAAAAAACAAGAGAAAAAAACTAAAAGAACGCTATTAATGATAACTTTAAATTAGAAAAAAAAAAAAGAAATTCAAATGATGAATATGCTGCTACTGCTAAGAAGGGTGAGTGAGATGAGCAGGTGACGAGAAAAAGCTTGTTTAAAATTCAGTTCACTGTGGATTTATCTTTTGAGTGAAGCCAATATGAATTTTACCCCATAAATCGAATGACAGAGAAATAAAAGAAAAACTAAAGAGGGCATGAACAGGAAGGAACAGATATAAAAGTTGGAATGTGAAAGGTAAATAAGCGAAAGGAAGAACAAAAAATAGAAATGGCAAACACACAGTAGGAGAAGTAAAGATTTGTAGGAGGTCAACAGTGAAAAAAAAAAAAAAAAGGAGAAATATTCATGAGGGCAGATTACCAGAGAGCAGAAAACGGAGGTGAAAATCAAAAGGAAAAGGGATGAATGAAATGAAGAAGAGAATAAGAGAGAGAGAGAGAGAGAGAGAGAGAGAGAGAGAGAGAGAGAGAGAGAGAGAGAGAGAGAGAGAGAGAGAGACACAGACAGACAGACAGACAGACAGACAGACAGACAGGGGCATTACGAAATATAAAAATGAAACGAATGAAGAAATAGGATAAAAAATTTGGGATGAATACAAAGATGCATATAGATGTTTGTGTTTGTGTTCTTGTGTATGTTTATGTTTGTTTATTAACGATGAGATATTTAACTCGTATAATAACTTTGGTAGTCGTTCCCATAACTTAAATTATGGGACAGTTTGAATAAGTAAATGAAATTGAGAAGTAGAGACGAAGAAAAGGGATGGAAAGAGGGGGAAGAGAGAGGGAGGGAGAGAATAGGTAGAGAATTTTGACTGCATGATCAAATGTCTAAAGTAAACCCTCAAGATAGTACAGAAAAAAGGGAAGATAAGGGGGAATGAGAGAATAGATGATAGCAAAGATCAGTAGGAGGGAAAAAGAAATGGATAACAAAAGAAAAGAGAGCAAGAGAGAACAAAATATAAAAATATAAAAACTCAGACAAATCAGTCCATGCATTCCTCCATCTGATATATATATATATATATATATATATATATATATATATATATATATATATATATATATATATATATATTGATTTATTGATTGATTGATTGATTGATTGATATGACAGAAGTACAGAGAAGGTGAGAGATTGAGAAGGAAAGAAAGGGAAGAACGATCTCAAAGTCGTTGTATATCCATCTATGTATTCATATGAATATACATATTTATTCAGAGTGAGGAAGAGAAAAAGAGTGGAAATGAGGAGGGAGTCATTGTTTATCCGTTATTTTTTAATAATCTATTTATTATGTCTATTCACAATGAATTTTGTCAAAATTGCCCCCAAAATGCAAAGTACTTTGGCATAACAACAATTAAGAAAAAGAGTTTTGGAGTAAACGAGTGAAACAATGAATCAATGTACCAGCTGTCATCAGTAAGACTGACTCAAGAAATGCTGGTGATTTAATTATCTTTACCCAACGGCTAAAACAAATTGACAACAACAATAAAAGAGAGAAAGACGGGGAAGCAGCAACTTTGATCTACGATGATGGCGGTGTAAAATACAATCATAATAATTATAATAATAATGAAGAAGATAAAATGATGAAGTGAAGAAAGACTGATGGCATTATCAGTAACCACAACAAGACTGTGAGACAATCCAAAATATTTAATCCAGAATGGATGGACAACCGACAATTAAAACGTCTCCTGGGACAGCTATGTTCAGATATAATATAAACTTCCATCAACTTCCCAAAAAAATGAACCAAAAACTAAGCATTTTTAAGAATTAAAAAACGAACATTGAAGACATTCGTTCAGTCGTTCGAACAGTAAATACTAGCTGCGTGTCGATTGAAAGGAATAATTAAAAAACGAATATCCACTGAATAAATAGAATACAGCATGTGTTGGCAATAATGATAACAAAACATTACTACACTTTCATTCAGATGTACTTAGGGTTTGCATCCGATCATATACCTAATAATGTGAATACCAATCGTACATATAAAAAAACAAAAGTAATAAACGAGAAAAAGTCTACCGAGGTTTTCTTAACAAACAGTTCCTTATCTTACAAGTCCAAATTATTATTTTTTCAAAGTGACCCTAAGAAAGTTTTTGGCTGAAATTGTTCCAAGAGAAACAAGTCACGTGGATTGCATGCCAAGAAATACCTGTAGAGTTTTAAATTATTTTCCGAATTATAAATTGGCTATTAGTTATGTGTGCATGTGTGGATGTCCTTCAACCAAGAAACACCAACGACAAACTCAAATGATATTTGTATTGAACCAACGTGAACGCACCATCATTCAAATGAAAATATATTATTTACTATAGACTTGCATAGGAGCATACATTGTTTTATACATAGGGATTACATATTTTTGTAATGCATGAACTGAATGAATTTAAAAGATCTATAGTGCATTTTTGAAGTGCCCAATAATTGGGTTTTACTTTTCAAAATACAACCTTTTTTTCATTAATATACAGCACTTTCCCCCATTTATATGTACATAAATATCAAATTTTTATTCATAACTCATTCAAACGCACACATACACACACACGCGCACGCGCGCACATTTCATACGACAAAGTATAAAAATAAATACACGTAGTCCTGTAAATGAGTAGATATAAATGTCTGTGTTTGTTATTTATCATAGATGTATATTTGTAAAAACAAATTGTGTATAAATTTCCAATCTTTTTCTTTTTTATATAAATCAAATGTTGATATTAGTGAATATGCGTTTTGACAACATCTTCGATCAAATTCTTTTTCGGTAGAATCGTATCCATTCCTTATTCTGTTATCCTGCTGGGGTAAAGCTTTCTTGATAGTAATACATCTTTTCAGTTTGGGTGTGCGTTATTTTTCCAGGGGCGAAGTATATCTTCTGCATAAGTTGTCTGTAAGCATCTCCCGCTTCAGCCGCTCCCACTAACACCACTGCAACAACCCTATCAAACAATGTTACAACTGCTACCATTACAACATCTACGACTAGTAGTACTGCTTGTTTAGCTTCTTCGAGCAGAATCTCGCTAGAATCCTGCGTTGTAGATCAACACGCGAGCCAGTATGAGAGATGGAATCGTTTACTAGAGAGTCTAATGATTGAATGGATGGAGTGGACCGTCTTTGCACAATGCAAATCGATAGCCATCATCAACACCACTGCCTCACACATCATCCCAGCCAGAGCACTGGGGCATCATCAACATCACCATCATCATCATTAAGAGAAATCAAAACAAACACATAAACACTTCACAAATCATTATTAACACTACACCCATCACTATCACCATCATTTTCACCAAAGTTCATCCCAGTCAGATAAACTGCATCAGGAACTGTCGCTTCAGGAGCCCCACTGAAAACAAGCGACGTAGGTGAACTGACAGTGACTGCGCATGTCCAGCCAGTTCCTTCGTTTTGGTAGGACATTTCTGCTGTTCTAGTTTCTCGTGTGCGCTTTCATTTGCCTGACCCTTCATGCAATCATCTCTGCTAGGTGTTACACAGTCATTACGTGCTTTGATGAAACCACTTCACTTCAGCTTGGGAACCTTGCAGACCCTCACTCTGGCCATTACATCGTCACTGTGACCAGTAAACGAGAGAACGAAAGGGGAAACATAAAACGTGTCATCTCTGTCATCAAGCGTTTCACCTGATTTCAGTCGAGATAGCAGCGTACCCCACATCAAAAGTATCGGGTCTGGGGTCACATACGGTGTTTCATCGAAGTCATTGGGAAATATATCCCTTATTGGTGCACAGAAAGCAGATGTTAGAGGTGGTCCAGCTTTTTCCAAAATGACTGTTCAGGTTTGTGACAGCAACCAAATAATATCAAGGGATCTGGTAGCGGAAAAGGCGGGGGAAAATGTGGTCATTGGAACGGGGTTTGATGTTGCTGCTGCCGTTTTTGCTTCATGCACTTATCGGGGTCACATCAATAATACCTTGCCAAAGAAAGGGATTTTGTGAGAAGAATGCAATTTCTGTTGGGTACATCGAGGGCCTTGGATCAGGAGAAAAATTTGGAGAATTGAAAACACAAAAACAACTGGTTTTAGGGAATATGGTATTGAGAGCAAATCCAAGATCAACAACAAAGCAAAGATAAGTGTCATTGCAGGTATTGAACGTCATGAAGGTCACTCAGAACAGGTTTGGCGATCTACTTCCACCATTAATTGACTCATTGGAATTGTCAATAATGATTACACAGCTCGATTGTCGTCGTTATCCTCAAAGAGTCAAGGTCTTCAGTCACTCGTGCTTGCACAAAAAACTAATGTAAGCTTTGCCACTAATACAGACATCAGTCAGAACCGTTATCCCTCCAAATATAATATCGAAAATCATGGCTCAGATGTAACGAGTGGTGAGGCTACTGATTTCATCGATCATTATGAAAGGAGTACGGACTCATTTTTAAGTGACGTGCATGTTATTTATCCAATTAAGGGAGGATATAAAGTAAGTTCCTCTATGAGGAACAAATTCAAAGCTATCCTCAAAGGAATGAGCAATAAATCTATAACCAAACCCCAGCATCTACAAAGGACCATAGAGAATGATGACTGTCAGGAAGTGAATGGTGTTGGGTGAGTAATACTTTGGATTACATAACTGAAAACAGTGGAAACGTTAAAGTTAGAAGACCTCTGTATATCCATAGGATCAAATGCTACTAAGAAATTGCCACAGGCCATCATAATTGGAGTTGAAAAATGCGGTACCCGAGCTCTGTTGGAATACATTTGATCACACCCTGATATAAAAGGAACTTGACCAGAACCCCACCTCTTCGACAGACATTACCATTAATGAATTGAATGGTACAGGTAGGTAAATACTTGTTTTACTCCGTGTTATGTTTGTATCACATGTGGGCGAAGGCTTCAAAAATATCTGGTTTTCGATTGTGCATTCAGTTTGTTGTTCAGGAAAGAGATTACTAAGAACATATTCTCTCCAGCTTTTCAATATGGGTCTGGGGTTATTGGCACGGAAAGTGGATACAATGAACTGAGTTCGAATTCCAGCAGACACTGAATGCTTTTATTGATGGACTTAATTTCTCCTTTCACTTTGTCCACGTGCAGTATAATAGAAACGTAGGCTTGCCCTTTTATTTTGTTTTTTGATTTTTTTTTTCATCAAAATTTCTGAATTACAAAAATATCGTTCTTAAGTCTTTGGAAGATTTATCATACATGGTTTAAGTATTTTTGGGGAGATTTTAATTGATGGGGGTTGGAATAGTCTGCATGATTGTAACCGTACTCAGCATTCACACACACATTTACATATATTTATTAATTTTTGATCTCTGTCTCTTTCTCTTCCCTCTCTAAGTATTCATATTTATTTGTAGGTGCATATATTTGTCTGAACACACGTGTGTGTATGTGTGTGTGTATGAGTCTTATAACTTAACGTAAATGACCAGCCATACATATAGTGTGTAAAAAAGAAAGATGCACGTATTTATTGAAGGTTCAAAGTATAGCAATATTCTGTTTTGTGAAGTTTACAAAAGAAAAATTACATAGGGAAGTAATGATTGACACAGTTTAAAAGTAATAACGGCGCATTTCAGTGAAAATACCAGAACTTGTCATACGGATGAAAACCAGCAGTGCTGCAGTTTGCAATTTCTCACAGTATGTCTTGTGGTCATCGCTGAAGGTCGAGCCAATCGGCAATATGGTTCTGCCGAATCTTGAGGACAGTTGCCCTCCCCTCTTATACCCTGGGTTCGTACGCTTTTGATGCTTAGATACAGTATTCACTGCAGTTTTGCAGTTTATGGACACCTATCAATCAATATGTCCAAGTGTCCCTCTATATGTATATCTATACAGCTATCAATCTATCTTCCGTTGGTTTATCCAAGTACTTACTTTGTATAACCCATTTGCGCCTGTAGTTCATAATCATGGTCCGCCCACTGTTGACTAAACCACATTATGCAAATGCAATCTTGTTAAATGTGAGATCAACCAAATTAATCTTATAATAAGCTTGAAATCACACAAAGTTTCACGCAGGGAATCTAGCCACATGACTGACCGTTTGCTGATGTATGCTTTGTATTCAGAGAATCTATTCTAAATGGAGTATCAACTGAATTTTTTTTGTTTTCTTTCATTTCCCCATGTCTGCTCATCATCCTTGTTTGGTTCAGACAAGTAAATGCATTTCATGAGTCCGCCTCAAATCTCTCATCGAATGCATGCGATGAAGAAACACATACATGCACACGCATGCACACGCATGTATGCGCACTTTCATACATATTCCTTTTCGTTTAGTGCTTCTCCGATTCCCTCCACTCAAAAACTGCGAGAAAAATTCAATTTTGACTGCTACCATTCATTTTTTGGCAGTAGCAATATAGCTCTAAAGAAGACAAGTTTGACTACTCTCAGGATTGACAAGATAGTTATTCAAGCATTAGACATAACCTGTTTCACCTGGGCAAATTTTCATATTCAACTAATTTTAGTGACGTTTTGCAGCCATAGGGAATGTGTTTGGGGCATATACTCGCTAAAAATCATTTCAGTGGTACATGGATAGTAAGTGGATGCCGTTCCCCATTTTAGATGGAAAAAATAAGTACTGCACTCCTGTTGTTCATCATATTGGAAGCAAGAAGAAATTTTCATTCAGCATATCTCTTGATGTCTAAGACACAAATTTCTAGTATAATACCTCGAAATACATCTGCGAATAGGCCAGAGGTAACTTTTTCATCAAGTCAATCGTAAATTCAATGTTGTTTTTCTCTGTAAATTCAGCATGCACACTTGACACTGTGGAAAACAATTTTTAAAAAAATGTCGAAAAACAAAAACATTAAAAATTATATTCGAACTTAGGAAGTAACGAATTGATAAGATAACTGTGACTGGGACATTGCTGGAAATATATTAGTCCCAGAGCAGTCCCGTATATATTAAAAACAGAAACATGCAATTATCACCATTCAATAACATGTGTCTCGAAAATTCAATTGCATATTTAAAACAATAGATCTCTCTTGATCTGGTCAGATCCGATTGTCAACTTTTTCAAAATATAATAACTGTGGAATTGTTTGAGATGTAAATAGAGCATTCCACCAGTAATTCAAAGATTTTCCAGCATGTAGTTTTGACCGACTGTTTTTCTTTTCTTTTTTCAAGCAAGTTATTCTGAAAAAACATATGTAAAATACAGTATATAAACACAGCATACAAACAACATTATTCTCCATCCGAATAAACAATGATTATATGCGTGAGTATTCCAGGACCGTATGAATTATTTTTCTTCTGACGATGTTTTTGCCAAACAAGAAAGAATAAGTAAAAGCAATTTTTCTGTCCATTCCTGGAGTACAAAACATTATTTGAGTAACTGGATAAGCATTACATACCTATTTTTATCATTGTCGTCTATTGTGCATGACAAAAGTTTCACTGCAGAACATTCTATCACATAAAACATACAATCAATAAAACGGCTTTCATAAAATCACAAAAATTAGTCAGCGTCTACTTTGGTCAGTGTCTTCATGAGTGGCAATTTAACAACCAGGTGATGTCAGACTAGGTACGCCAAATGCTCACCATGCCCTCCACCCTGAAGTCCTCAACTGGCTTATTAGCCAGTGACAAGATATAAATGAATGAAAACCCACGATCACAATCCTTAAGAAACATCAATTTCTCCCCACATACTGACAAAAATGTTAATTTCATTGGACTTCCAAGTTACCACCAGGCTGTTTAGATCAAACGTACAAACGCCACCACATCAAAGCAGCAACGTTTTGTTCTCGGGTTAGTTTCCAGCAGCAGTCCATTTCTGTTTATGTTTATTCTATATACCCTGTCGAAACAAAGTGAAACATTATCCGTGTAATAACGGCTGGCGATTCCAAATGGGCTTTAAAATTTTTCAACACAACCATAATTAATGAGAGAAGTTATACATATCCTATGATAATTCAATCGTCGGCATTGTGAAGCAATAGTGAAGATGAGGACAGTGAATGAACTTGATGACTCCTGGACATGTGGCAGTATTATGTTATTAAGCCCAATGGTAGGATCAAGGCCACCCTAGGATGACTATCAATCGGTTGTTGCCCAATCATTCGATGGATTATCGTATTTACACCAAATATCTAAGGAACCTCAGGATCGCTGATAACATCATCCAGTTTGTTGAGAATCTGCTCGTCATCCAGATAACGCTTGACAAACAGAACAGAGTAAGCAGAAAAAGTGGTGTCCAAGTGAACTTTAATCAAACAAATGACATGGACAACAAATATATCGAAGACAAAGACATGAAAATGAAAATAAAAGATCCAAAATTGGAGGGAGTTGACAATATACATCTACCTATGACAACATGAAATCCTCACAAGGAGAAGAGATCATGCAAATAATCACACTATGTTAGTGATCTTCAGGCGTAGCAAATTCAGCTTTTCAGAATAAGACGATTCTCCCCGTGCAAAAAGATCGGTATGCAACCAATGTATCTGTCTGATAGTAATCAATGTATTTACATGATAGGACCTCAAAGATCGACTCTTAATCTGAGGACCATAAAACATGCACACGAGTATATCAGCAAGGAAGACAGGTGACTGAGTTAACAAAGTCAATAGAAAATAACTCAAATTGCAATGGGCTGGTCATGCTGTGAGGATTTCTGAAAACTGCTGGACATCGCAACTGCTGATGATGAGTATTGTGCTAATTAATCTTCCTAAACAAACAATCGCATATAAGGTAAAATTGTCACCTGTCTAAAGAGAGCGTCTCAATGGAATATGATGGCCACTGTTAGTCAGTACACCCCGAAAACACCATGTACAACCACGTTTCTCTTCATCAAGCAACGATCGCACGTGATTCTGATATTATAGGCATAAACATACATTGATATGTAGAGGTGTTTCTAAAAGTGTTATACATAATCATGAATATATTCATACATACTTATGTATAATTTCATACGCATCTAAATATCCCGACGTGCATTTCAAAATGTCAGTTTGAATGGAACAATTTGCAAAGCGTGCCGACAGAATGCACGTTTCCCTCAAACAAATCTTATGAATAATAAAAACAAAACCTTTTTATCACATTTTCCTCCGCGGTCCCACGTGTGTACGATGCCATCTTGAAAAAATCTTTACGTGAACTATCACACTTATCTCAGTGATAATTCAAATTTTCGAAATATTTTCAAAACAACAATTTTTTTTACCTGTCTTTACTTGATATATATATATATATATATATATATATATATATGTGTGTGTGTGTGTGTGTGTGTGTGTGTGTGTGTGTATTTTTTCTCTTTAAGAACATAAATATATCATCTGACAGAATGTTTATAAATTGTGTTATTTCATATTCAAATTCTATTAGGATTAAGGACCTGTAATTGCATGGTTGACAAGAGTAGTAGGATAGATAACTAAAACACATTATGTTTTTTTTTACAAAATGGTAGTAGTAGTAGTAGTAGTAGTAGTAGTAATAGTAGTAGTAGTAGTAGAAGAAGTAGTAGTAGTAGTAGTAGTAGTAGTAGTAGTAGTGAAAAGAAGTGGAGGAGGAATGATTGAAGAGGGATGAAGGGATGAAGATTGTTCACTGGGTCAGGTCCAAATGTTGATATTGCTATGACTTTATACAGCTATGGAAATTGGAATCAATATTATTGGTTTTGGTCACATTAAACAGGAAAGATGGAAAAAAGGAGGTATGGGCAAACTTCATATCAAACAAATATGAGGCAACTATAAGATATATATATATATATATATATATATATATATATATATATATATATATATATATATATATATATATATATATATATATATATATACTATCTGTAGTAAGATTATTGGGGAGAGTCTCTACTTCTCTATTCTAATACTATGAGATTTCTGCTGAAAATGAGTCAAGAGATGCTAATGCGAATTGAATAACCGACGACCAAACATTATACATATATATGTATGTTTGTGTGTGTGTGTGTGTGTGTGTGTGTATGTGTGTGTGTCATGTAATTAAATCAGGATACAACAGAATGATAATAGATTATGTGATATTATTTTGAAATATACAAACGAATATAACAGATATGAACTGCGAAGAAGCCGAATTAAACTTTGCTCTTTGAGCAGTCATTTAAGCTCTGGCATCAATAGTTCCTGTTCAACACAATGAAAGAGCAATGCCACTATGGAGAATCTTCCCCATCGTTTGCAGCCCGTTTCCTGTGATGATTCAGTTTTCTCTGATAGTTTATTCTGTTTAACTGTTTGAACCAAAGTATGCATTCATCATGTAAAACAGTTGATCATTGGAAATAGGAGTTTTCAAAGAATACAATAAATTCAAATTCATATGAGGCAAATTGTAAGATTAAGACAGAAATTAACAAGGTATTTGACGATGGAATAATCCACCATAGAAGCAAATCTTACCGAATTTTCTTTCTGTTACAGCTGATTAGTACACCACACAAATATAAACAGTTGTTCTTGGGTGATAAAACTGAGACTAATCTTTGGAGAAAATAGGGTGTATGTATACATATGTGTTTGATTCTCCCAGTTTGATTTCAGAGTTGTTTGTCGCCTAGTCTGGATACCAACCATAGGCAATGGATGATGAGAGATAAATCATATTGTCCTAAAGAATATCGGTTGAAAGTGAATTCAAATTGCCCAGAACATAATTTGAAACCGTCTTGCCGAATGTACTTTTCGTTCCGATAACCATTAAGCCACATTCAACTCCTTATTTTAATGTTTGTTTGTCTACACACTCGGAAGTTCAAATATAACACCTCACTGAAGCAAATAATTTTTTAGATGTATATCATTGGTGTGAATATGGCTTAGCAAAAGAATTATTGTAGTAAATACTCTCTGTCGTAGGCTCCTTGTTGATATTTACTTAAAAAAAAAAGGCTGATAAACAATAAGCCAGTTGGAGCAAAGGTTGGAGTTAGAAGATTTTGAGAATTTTATCTAGTATGACTCAGTTCCATGCTTGAATTTTGCTCAATTTTCGCACGATAGAGGTTTAGCAACATACGGAGGGAAATTTATCAAACTTCACAGGGTCCAAATCATTATTATTAAATCTTCATTTTCCGTTACTTTTTATATCCACTGTAATCGAACTGCTTGTCTGCAAAAGTGAGTAAACAGCATTGTTTGGGAATAAAGAACTAGTTCCTGGTGAGATGTGAACTGACATATCTCACTGGAGATGAGGTTTTACCATGCAAACCTACACTATGATAACGCCGTGTGGGATGTCAATCTGAGACAAACCGGATTCCTGATCATTGTTACTTGCTTACTGCTGAAAAATACTGACCTGAGTGGATCTGAAATTAAAATCAACCAAACAATTAAAATGGAAGTGAATATTCGTTATCATTAAATTGATAACAGTGATTTGTAGCGAGTGATGAGAATAGATACAGAATAATAACTGATTTCTGGTAACTTTCAGTCCAATCATATGGTTAAAAGCTGAAAGATCTTTTTTTTTAGGCAAATAAAACTAAGAAAACGTACTTGCTATATGGGACAGGGTTAACTCAGTACGGGCTCGTGTCTACTCGAGAGCAGAAGCAAGAGATTCTTTGTGTTCCACACTAGGAAATTGGATTCGATTTATCGACTTCTTTTCTTCGTTTGGATCACAAGGCAAGATTGAAAAAATATAATCATTTTTTTTATTTCTTCCCTCATCTTTGCTGTAAATCTAATTCTCCTCCTTTGGCAAATAATTTTGTTATATTGCTTTCGTTTTTTCTTTCTCTCTCCTCATCATATTGTCATCAGAATCTTTCTATTTGACTTTTAATTTTCTTTCCAAATCTTTTCTGCATTCTTTGAAATTATTTCATCATCGTCATCATCATCATCGTTTCTCTTTTGCTGTTACATCAATTTTATCATTGTTTTTGTATCTTTTAACAGATCATTTTTTTTGTCTCACCCCCCCCCATTCTTTAGGTTCCATTAGTTTCTCCATTTCTTTTTATCAAACCATAATGTTCTGAATTCTTGTCAATTCTTGTTTCGCATGGAGGTTTTTGGTCGTCCTAATATTTGCCTTCGCACGTTCCTTCTTTCTATTTCCCAATGAGAGAGGGAATATTCTGAAAGATTTACAGGGTAAAAACGCAATGCTAATGTACTGTTGCAGAATCTATGTCAGCCAAGTTCTCTGAGTGTGTACACAGCATACGATATTAAAAATGTTTCTTGCGTCTGGAGTTCGGAGAAAAAAAAAAGAAAAAAAAAGAAAAAGATCTTTCAGCCCAAATCATGTTCTCCTAGGATTATTTTAACTTTTTTTTCCATTCTTGCTCACTTTCCTTGTTCTCTACATAAAATGCAAAGAGTTAAACTGATATGACCTCTTCAATATGATAAAACATGTTTCATCTGGTTAAGGAATGGGTGAGCAAATACATTTGAGCTTCTCATTTAAATGATAGTTTGCCTTGTCTTTTCCCCTTCCCGTTGAACAAACCCGAAAAAATGACTGAATCTGCCTTACAGAGGCATGGACAGACAATTATCATCATACAGTCATCTGCTCAATCTACATCGTTTATATCATAGACATTAACACACTTAGTTGAAACGGCGTTTCCTTTTTGACTTGCACAAAATCAAATACTGTTGTTTTGTATCATACAAATATATTCAACATTGCTCTGGAAGTATATACTACATTGATTAATTGACCATTAACGCATCTACCATTACTCTTCTTTTATCATGTCTCACTGTCTCCCTCCTTCTCTCCCTGTCTCTATATCTGCCTGTTCATCTGTCTCTCTCTCTGTATCCCAGTCCACCTGTTCGACAGTCTGTCTCTCTGCACACACACACACACACACACACTCACACACACACACATATATATATATATACAGAGAAAGAGAGTCAGACAGACTACAGAGAAGGGGGAATGGAGGGAGGGAGATTGAGAGCATAGAGGAATAAAATAGAGGAAAACGGTGAAAGTGATTAGTCTAGCACACGTCCATAGCCATAAAAACCAAACACACACACACACACACACACATATATATATATATATATATATATATATATATATATATATATATATATATATATATATATATATATGTGTGTGTGTGTGTGTGTGTGTGTGTGCGTGTGCGCGTTGTATGAATAACTGAAAAACGCATTTTAACTTGACAAAAATCAAGTACAAGCCTCTACGATTTGATACATTTTCACCAACGTCACCCGTCTCATTATCTTGACAAACCTATATTTTTATAGCAATCAGGGTTCCAGCTAAATTTCTATCATCAACTGCTTGAAGCAACATTGTTTACCAAACCTAGCTGTTTTCCTAGCAGGTGAAGCTGGTCATTGAGTTCTAAGTTGAGATAAGAAAAGCTCGTTCTTTGATTAGTTTTTTTCAGGGGACGGGATGTCGCTCTTGAACGATTTTTCACTTGATCTTCTTTTGTGAATAAAAAAAATGACACTTATATTACACATTTGCCTTAGTTATTAGCAGGAAGACTCCATTTCACTCTCGTCAGTCCAGTTTCAGACATCGATCATTAATTCCCATGGGATAAACTTGAATATTCCTACTCTCCCACAAGCCCGTCTAGATATAATCATGCATTGTCCAAACACTGATCCGAGAAAATGACGGACGGGAGTATGTGTTGTACGGCAAATTTGCAATTTGCAGATTATGCCCATATGTTTTGCTTAAGATTATTTTATTCACTTCTATCAACTCCTGTATTTAGAAAGAAAAAACTTGTCCTTCCATGAAAAGCAAAGACCAGCGAAAAAAACAAAACAAAACAAAACGAAACAAAACAGTTCTTCATTCCATGGAACAAGGGAAAGAAGCAAAGCTCCTATTTTCATAGAAACAAGAGAGAGAGAGAGAACAAATATTCTTCCCATGATATAAAACCAAGATAGATTTTATTCCAAAGAAACAAAAGAAAGAGACATTTTTCTCTGGTTAAGTAAAGTCTGCCTTCTGGAGAGTGGGAATATTCATTTGTCTAAGATAATTTGGAAAAAAAAACTAATCGTTTGACTATTTGTCCGTTTTGGTTAAAGTTGAGTTGGTTTTAATCCAAGCAAGGTTGAGTATAGATGCTATGCAACCGCTGAATGCTTTCCAAATCTTCAAATTCGGCGAAATTAAGGAAAAATCAAACTATGCAATCGAAGAGAAAAAAAACTATTAAAAAAAACAACATTTTTCTTACGTTTTTTCATTTTTTACGCCTTTTACCTCTTCATTTTCGTGTGTAAATTTTCCATATCAACATGTCCTCTGGTTACAGTCAAAGCACGTTCGATACTCAAGTTTCAGTAGGATCCTCAAAGTTAATCAATGTCTAGATTGGTCAATTACTTGATTGGCGGCTGTTTCGAAATATCAGGTGGCATAATCAGCTGGGAATCCTGTTGGGTATTTCACGTAGTAACCCCGTCAACATTTCCATGATAAGATCAATACTTACACTACACTCGATAATCCAAGCCAGATCCTCTTTACTTCACTCCAGCGAACCCTACGATTGACTCCGCTTTGAGTTACAAGGAATCAATGAAAGCGTCCTGTACCAATCCTGAAAAAAAATCTACGACGAGCAACAGCTATAAATGTCAACGATGTCCATTTCATGACTTTATGGTGTTGAGTAAATATGCAAGCAAATGAACATTCATGGTTGGATGCAATAACATGCAAACATTTGAGGCATAAGCAGTGAAATGTTCCAGTTACACCCTGATCACATTTGCTGATAGAAGGGATGCAGATTATCCATCGATGCAATTTCTAATTTGTATCTGAAGGTTCCAATTGTAAACGATAAAATATGAGAAGTATGTCTTTATCATTATGCTATTTTTTTTTATCTCAATATGTGTTTTTTTTTTGTACGCCCAGCATTAATAGCGTAATAATGATGTTGTACAATTTCAATGTTATCCTCCAGTAAATATCCAAGGAAGATAACCTGTTAATCTAGATATCTTTCAGTAGAGCTCATGCTATAGTAAACTGTTTCAGTAGACCTAACACTATAGTCAAAATGTCCCGGTGCACCTCATGCTATAGTCAAAATATTCCGCTAGACTTCAAGCCATAGATGAAATGTTCCATTAGACCTCACGCTGTAGCAAAATGTTCCGGTAGACCTCATGCTATCGAAGAAATGAACCAGTTTAGCATACACTATAATATAAATATTCCAATAGGTTTCATGTTACAGTAAACATGTTCCAGTGCATTACACGCCATAGTACAAATATTTTACTAGACAACACGTGATCATAAATACGGTGCAGGAGACATGATGGTATAGAAGCACCAACTATCATTTGTATGTGTAAATGAAGTAAACCTTGTTATACAATTTGAATTTTCAATAGTTGTACTCATCTAAAATATTTGCTTGTGGCCAGTGATATGAATGGCTGAGGAAGTAATAGAATCGAAATTGGAAGTAGTATATCTCTTTATCACCATCTCTCTTTTTCTTTCTTGGCTTTCATTGCAATTTTCAATCAAGATTAGTATAAGAAGCGATAGCATTTATGTTAACACCAATAGTCTTATTCACGGTGCCTCGGAGTCGTCCTCCATATTTTAAAACTCTGATGCAATTCTTACCAACGTCGGCCGTCTCATTATCTTGACCAACCCATATTTTTATAGCAAATCAGCTTCAATGAAATGGATGAAGACCCTGCTCCTAGATTATTGACATCTTAGATTATAGCTCGTGTTTTCTCAATATATGAAAAATGCTTTTCAATCAATGAAATATTACCAGAAAAATACTTTCTATATTCTCTATAGCAAAATTCCCTTTGAAATTCCTAGAGAACGTTCAGAGGTATTGTTGACTGACAGACATCACTTATTTTCTAATTTTGTATGGGGTAAAATTCAACAAAAACATATACTTATAAAAAATCATAAAGGTTTCTTTCAATTTATGGATTGGCAATAAGGAAATCCCGTATGGTAACATATTTTTAAAGATTTTAGTGTCTAAATTCATTAATTTGAAGACTCAAACTGTTCCAGTTTTCGATCTGACAGGGAACCATTTATGTTTATGATATTATATCCGTTATTATGCAACGATCATGCAAATATGATGCAATTAAAAATCAAATGGTACATATTGCTTTTATATGATCCATATTGATTACATCTACCAGCTATTTTTTTAGTATGTACTCCTTCATCACTACCTTTCGACTAATGGATTCTCCCGCCTCTGAAAATTTGCAGAATTTTGGCAATGAATAGTATGCTTTCCTTTGCTATTGTGTCATTGAATTCCGGCCGATAAAGGCATCAGTAAAAAGAAAATACATATTGCTTCAGCTTTGCAATTTCTATTTTCCGTACTAACCAGAAATTTAAATCTTTAAAAAAAAAAAAAACTTTGAAAAAAGAAAACGATCATATAGATCTGGGTAACAATTCCGTTTAAGGGAAAAAAGGGAAAGTTTTTCGTTCAAATATAACAACTCTTGAAGATGAATCATCATTCCAATGTGTACTCATCACTGATTGATTGAATAAAACTTTGGCAATGTTCCCACTTGTAATTTACTGTAAAGTCTATATCTACATCCTATCAGAGTTATCGATTCATTTTTGGAACTTATACGATGGTGAACTGGTTTTTATCTTCACCCTTCGATGAGCAGAGTTTCTCTCGGATTCATCGGACAAATTCTGAGATTTAGGGTCAGGATTTGAAAACCGAAACTTAGTCATCTAATCATGTACTCACCAGCATGCACACTCGGAAGCACTTGCACATATATGTATGTATGTATGTATGTATGTATGTATGCATGTATGTATGTATGTATATACATATATATATATATATATATATATATATATATATATATATATATATATGTACGTATGTATGTATATAAATATATGTATATATACATACATGTATATATATATACATATATATATACACACACACATATATACATATATGTATACATACATACATACACACACACACACGTATATACATATATGTATACATACATATATATATATACATATATAAATATATATATATATATATATATATATATATATATATATATATATATATATATATATATATATTACCTATCATGATGATTCATTTGTCCATTGATAAATTAGACACTTATATACTCGAATATAAAGATATTCACAGCACCAATTGATTACCTCAAAACAAATTCATTTTATCATTCTATTTTTATAAATGAATTATTTTTGGGTGTAAATAAATATCAATATTGTCATTGAACTCCCCAATTTTCATCTATTTCCAGATAATTGACACAATTGTGTAATTCAATTCAGGGCTGGGATAGGAAAAAAAAAAGAAGGATAAGTATTTTACACCGATTTTATCAATTATGTCACAATTTGCAAAAAAAGAAAAAATCCAACCAAGTCATTAATATTAACAAACGTCAAGTTATTACATCACAAAGTTTACTTGAAGGGAATTATGGCATGGGTTTGTGTTGAGCCAAACATTGAATTCAAAAGGGACTGTTTACTTTGAAAATTTAGCTTTATGCTTGGTTTGACCAGGTATCTCAGAGCAGTGGGGAAATGAGCAAGTACCTTGCACATTGAGCAGAACTGCAGTTTTATTATCTTCAAAGTTATAATCTTGATAGTATACGTTTATATTTACTTTCATTTTGCTGAGTGTTACCGAGTCATATGAAGTAAATAACTTATATGTTCTGACAAGACCTATTATTCACTTGTCCAATTGTTTCTGTGTTTTTTTTAATGCATAAAAAAGTGAGGATCAGAATCAACCATTACCAGTTGAGATTCAGAATTGAATCCATGGAGAAGCCTGTCGAAACACACTAACCGTTTTGCCATCTAAGTTACGATGGTTCGTACACATTAAACCAACTCTCTGTTTTGTACAAAGCTACCAGTGAATTAATTTTTTTGAATAGATTTACTCAATGAAATAATGGAAACCATTCGCTGTGTCCACCATACTTTTAGAAAGGAATTAAATACGAAACCCATTTTTTTGAACAGATATCAAAAACGTCACTTCTGTCGCCACCCGCTACAGTAGCTCTCGATGCACATGGTTGGATGTTCATCGGCGAAATAAGCTGGTTTTGGTTTGGCAGTCGATGCCACCTACTCTCTCTCATTCCCTATCTCTCTCTCTCCCTCACACACATTCTCACTCCTCCCTAAGATTGATATAATTTAGCCGATCTCCGAGCCAATCCGATCGTGACAATGTTTCCACTGACCAAAATCTGTGCTAACTCTGCTCGTTCAAATCACCGATGTTTTGGCATCTCAAATACTCACAGGTACAAAGCTACTCAAGCTTGTCCTCACAACGTGCCGCCAAAGTATATACACTTTTAACTTCCATGGATGGATCAGCAATGACTTATACGATCCAATAGTCACAGCTTCTCTCCTAGTCCCTTTTACTGCGAGGAACACGGTTGAATAAAACTTCATGGTCTATCCGTCGTGCCCTTAAGTTGGATAGACAATTTGGCTCTTTGGCACGCACACTGAACCCGGTCTCCATAACCATTCCTTGATATGCTCCAAGCTTTATGGGTTCAAAAGCAGTTCAGGTTCCTCGGCTTCGACCTTGTCGACTGTACTATCAATGACAACACTTTTTGTTATCTCTTCCCTCCCCTTAACGAAATTGATCCTATTGATGTTATCACTATATGTATTCCATTTCATGTCTTGTCTGTTATTGATATCCCAATATAAAATGTACGTTTCATTTGTCAAATTCGATTATCCTCTGTTTCTTTCAATTTAAATATTTCCCGTGCCAACGTTTATACTTGGTGCACAATCTCCTCAACATCTTTATTGATATTATCGCTAATACCAAACAACGTGGAAGCAAAATTAATCGTTCAACATTTTTGCACTACCCATAACCCATTTATCGTTATCTGCATTTATTTAATTGTTTCCTGAATCGACTCAATTCAGGCTATCGGGCATTAAGTAAACATTGACTGACACTTTCTCATTATATGAAGTGATTTAATAAAAATGACTGAAAATCTAAATGAAAGAAATATTAGTGTGATATTCATTATAATTGGTCGTAAAACTTTATCAAATACAAAATCAAAAATGATGGAATAAAGGCAGTTTATTTCAAGGACTATTTTATTCAAATGAATGAAATTCGAAAAATCGATAACAGTGGAAAAGATTCCATGTAGTCAGCTTCAAATAAGCTCGAACATGGCCAGTGCAGGAGCTTTTGAAAATGTCAAAAGAGGCCTTATTTTTTTTTGAATACATGCATTCTTATAGCATACACATTTTCCATTTGCAAAAGTGATCAAATTATCTCATAAGCCAGGTGATACAACCAATAGTAAATGAATTGGTTTTCATCCGTGATCTCAATGTAACTGCTTTGGGATACTTTAGAATATTTGTAATCATGCAACAATCAGATAAGAAATCTGACACAACTATTTAACACAGGAAAGACTGAAACAAGCTCCCAGCAAATCAAGATGGTACTGGAAGGCTTCTCATCTAACAAATTTCAGACATCAAATATGGCTGCACGTTTGATTGACAAACCTGGTGGAATGTTTTGATATTTAATCAAATAATCTTCAGAACAATATCGTTTTCTTCGAAATAGTTATCTCAATTCTTCCGATGAGATATCAAGCTCTTATTGTTAAATTGAATCACTTCTTCCTTTCATCGTAATGTAATTTATCTGTTCGAAATACATGATCTAATAAAAACTGAAATTAAATTTGCTCGCAAGATCTTCAATCTTTCTTTCGATAAGATTCATTTTCAGAAAAACAAAGATTGAACTAGGGTTATAAATATCACTTCTTTTCTGTGTATTCAATGTTGCCAATATGAACAGTTTCTTGTTTTTGTTATCTTATGAACAATTAAATTTTACCTCTTTCAGGTGAGACACCTAATTAGTTGAGCAAATAAGATTTTTTTTTTATAATTCAATAGGATGATTATAAACAATAATCTTGAATATGACTGGGGATCAGCTGAAAATCATTTTCGTCAATACTTCTATCAGTCTGACTCTGAAATTCGATCTTTCGTGACTACAAAAGATGGACAGAAAATATTTGAATAATCGAAATGACATTTATTGTTCTTTGTTCTCCATCAAACTCGTAGACACACACACACACACTCACACACATGTACACACAAAAACGTAGGTGTGCTTGTGTGCATGTGTGTGTGTGTGTGTGTGTGATAATTACAGTGACAATTCATTTGAAAACAAATTTTGTTCGGCATCAGAAATAACCGAGAAGCACATCGAAAATTAAACTACATTAAGAATGAAAAGCCATAGATAAGTGTCAGTAAGTCTTTGTCATTCATGTCTGTCGGAATATGATATTGTTTCGGAAAGACCTACTGAGGTAAATGGTGCAGCAGCTAAGTTAGTAAATATCCGTCCACTTTTTCGTCCACAGTCAAGTCAAAAAGTAGCAGATAGAAAATAGAGGGAAAAGCCATGCTAACAGTGTCTTTATTCCTCCTTTTCTTCAACCTTAGGCAATTGCAAAGTATAAGGCAGGGAAAAAGGACAGAGGACGGTCGAATGGGCCTTTACTTTACGCTCTCCGGGTAAAACTAACGACTGATGCCTGACAGTCGATCATTATTTTTCGATAACAGCTGTGAACCACCTTCTTTTGGGGAAACCCCATTGATCAGCGTATACATGACATATGTCACATGCTTATATCAATCAAGCCATCAAAATAAACGAATGTTGTTTCTTGTGACAAACAATACTTGAAAACAATTGTTCTGTCTGAAACAATTTCTGGGTCAGTAAAAAAATTTATCTATCTCTGAAGTATCCGTCTCTACTGATGTATTATCGGGATAGTGCAAATTGTTTTGCGCTGATATGTTAAAGTCCAATGATAATCTGTGATTTACATTCTCCTGGGCTGACTTCAGTTTGTGCTGTTTTGACTTATTCCATGGTTACATACCTTTCCATGTTTTCTTCAGGGCTTCATCCTGTCTTCTGGAGTGTTTGACTACCGTTCCAATAGTTATTTATCTCTGCTGCATCTGGCTTCATGTTCTATCCCTTTTATCTGTTCAGATCCTAGTGAAACTTTCTATTGTTTTTTAGAATGCACATTACTGAGTGTGTAAGGCCGACTTTTGACTTTATCTCTTTGGTCTGTCTCTTTTGGTGTATATCGGCCACTGGAGTAGGGATACATATCCATCTTATCTTTTATTTGTCAAATAATCTTACATATGTTCGGTTCATGTGTGGTAATTCCTCAATAGTACTTCGTCTCTATGATGTTATGATACTTGTCTTTTAAATCTTGTTTCCCGGTTAGGTTTTCTCCTTCTATTATTATTTGGAATCTATCTTTGTGTTGTGAATAGTTCTGTTACCATTTTCCTCTATCATAGATTAGGTCGTTGAGTTTTGGTAAGTTGATTGTTTCAATGTGCTGTAGGAGCTTATTGACATGTTCAGTTGCTTCTTTTAATTCGTCCTTCCCTTGTCCCTAAGAGTTGGCATTGTCGTTTGTCTTCTTACATAATTTCTTTCTAAGTTAGTATCTGAGCGTTCTCTTCTTCCGTTGGGGTGCCAGTGTCTCTCTAGTTTATTACTTTCTCCTTTCGTTTTGGTTCATTCCAGTTTTGTTTTAACTATATTGTTATAATGTTGCTGTTATCCTAATGGTGATATTATTGATGTAATTATCTACCGTAACAAAGAGAATCATTCAAATCCAAATATATCCGTAATTTTTGACATTGAGCAATCAACCTATTCACTAAAAATTCCACAAGGGAACGGCTTGATGCAGAAAACACCACAAGTAAACGTGCGTGACAGGAAATTCCTCGTTAATTCTTATTTGACCTCGCAGCTAGAAGTACCCAGGAGCAAAATCCTTTATGAATTCTGGCAACGACACATCCTGTGAACTCGAAATCCGTCAGAGAGAGCATATTTCTTTGAATACTACACAATGACAAGATGATTGAATGGAAATCAGATCCATCTAATGCGAGTATGATGGAGGAATGTATTGCTTACTTCCAAAATGTGTACGGAAAATGTCTATCGAATAAGAATAAATCTCCAAATTTAATCCAATCTTGATCAGCCCGTCCTTTCTCAAAATAGAATTGAACTTCGCAGAAAACACTTTGGGTTAATGTCCGACAGACATTTAGCGATGTAGGGGATGAAACAGTAGGAATACCTTGAATAACCGAAAATGTAATCAATTTTTCTTTAGCCCATGGCCAAAGTTTCTCAGAATTCGATTGGATTTTTTATGTTATTGTGTCAACAGCCATGTAGATCGGACGCAGGGACGTAACGGTGAAACATATAATATCCACATCAAAATTCACTTTTTCCTTTGCTTCCACGTCAAAACGTTCGATCGAAATACATAAAAACTTGTTTCAAGTTTTGTGTAGACGAACACTCAGAAAAATGAGTGCTTATACTTGTCTGATTTTTGTTTAGAGACATCGTAATGGAAAAAATCTCAATCGTGTCAGTTTTGATAGAGTTTGCCCATTTTTTACTCCTTGACCTTCTCCTAAAAGCTCCAAAGGGAAATATTTTTTGTGATCTCAGACGATGATTCATCCAGTTTATTACAAATTGATCATTTCATTTATATATCTTACATCTAGGAAGAAGTATTACCTCTGGTAATACGTACGAGTCGAATTTTGAATTCATGAAAGAAAAGGAAACTGCGTGATTTGTTTTAATCTGGGAGTTTATAGAGTAATCAAGCTCTAATCGGTTCTCTTCATTTAAGAGACACGCATATTCCTTGAAGAAATGATACATTAATTAACTAACAGCTTGGTCTGTTTAGCATTAGATCCGCCATATCTGTAATTCATCAATCAGTCTGATATTGATAGAAATCTATATTTATACACGAGCAATTTTCAGGACCAGCATGTATTTTGTGAACACGCAAGTCTCTTTTTGTAAGAGAGCGATCATAATAACATCTTTGTAAACTTAAATCGATGGAGGGAATATACAATGAAGCTGAATCCTATCCATCCAACATAGTTCAATCACTATCATGCATTTCCAGTATGACTAGTTCCACTGATGTGAATAGTGAAGTTTACCCTGTGCTCAGTTTCCTAGTACAAATGTAATTCGATAGTCACTGATAGAGAAACAAAGTGGGGAAAAAATCACACTTGTCACAATCTAAAAAGATATTTAATTCATTTATTTTTCCAAAACTTTTCACTCTTTTTTTTTTGTCTTAAATCTGTGTTTGATGGAAAAGAAACATTGTCTTTCTCTAAGGAACTCGTTTTGCAGAGTTCCTGTTCTGTTTTTCTCCTATTCAGATGAATGAATAGCGACCTGCAAATGAATATTTTTGACTTTGAAAAGTCGTTGCCCGGGGATCCTCGCATTTCATTTGATTTCAATGCAGGTGTGAAGTGGTCTGTACTACCCAATTTTTATGTTGTAAGAGTAAAATCAAAGTATTGCTATACCACCAGTCTTTTGGGGTCCAATCCTAGTCTATGAGTGATTTTTACATGGACTGTTTCAAAGATAAAGGGCCACCTTGTTATTATCTGATGGATGATGACTGACTTCCACAAGGTTATTGGTGAATACAATGTAAACGCCGTCAGTCAGAGCCACTTCTAGTTTCTTTGCCAGCCACTATCATCATTTTTGTCGGAATTCTTAAAGAAGCAATAATGCGGCTCATTATAAGTTATCGAATCTACCCACCTATTTACCATTTATTTACTTGGAAAGTTCCTGACATTTTTGCATTATTCGTTAATGTTGCTCCCACTTCCAACAGAAGTTTCAATTACTTCACCTTGCAGTCTTTCTTCTTTTTGTTCAATACAATTTTAACTTGGATTGAACGATGTTTCTGAATATTGACCCACAGAAATAATTTGATTTCTTTTTTTGTTTCTTTTTTGTTTATTGACAGTTTTTTTTTCTCTATCTTGAGTGATTTGTTTGCCCCAGTCGAAGTGGTGTAGTTCGTTCAATTCCCGATAAAAACGGATAATTACTGTTTTTGTAAACGTCTTTTAGATGAGCCAAATACATTTGATAATTTCATAACCAACAATCCTCTCTGTTTTATTTCTGTGTCAGTATCTTTTCTACGTTGAGTCATTTGGTATTCACTATATCTTGTCGAATTCCAATGTCAAAGCTTATTGACATTCCCAAATGAAATAGTGACGTATTTGAATTGGGATCAAATGATAAAAAGCTCCTTCATTACAATCTAAATATGTGTAAAATTCATCAAGATATTTGTAACATTGCTGTTTTGACGACAGCAAGTATATTTTCCTTTTTGTATTCCCTTCAGGGTCCTGTTGTTAACGTAGAGATTTTTCACATTATCTGCTATTGATTCAGTGGGGTAATATCTAAGCCTACACATTGTTTAACAACAAAGATGATTCTCAAGTCTGACAACATATAATACAAAATTCGGATTGTAAGTGTCCAGCTTACAAAGTTTTTCTGCATAGTTGCTGCGTGTGTGTTATAGAGAGCCAGTGGATACAACCAGACGGCTAGATATGAATAGATAGGTCAAAATAAATTTATCGAATGGTTGATCAAATATATTCAATAGTTTCAAAGCTGAAAGAAAGCTAGGTAAGTATTCTGTTAATCCTTAGTTTAACAGTGATATTGCGAAATATACCAGGGATTCGGTAAGAATGAATTTACATTACCTCCTGAATCAAAGCAAAAGCCAAATAAAATCGTCCAACACGAAAAGGAATCAACATGGAGAATCAGAAGTTTGCCAATCAGAAAGATTATTGACTTTTTTAGATGTTTTCAAAAATTGCTTGAGTCGGATAAAAATAGTTAACTAAGAATAGAAGACATTTTAGGTGCTAAGGATTTTGTCTCCATAAATGGAGGAATTATTTGAATGTGAAAAAAGGGGCAACATGAATTTTTTCTTCATCTGCTGTCTCTCGAACGTGGTCTTTTTCATCTGAGGACATTAAGTCGAGGGCTCAGCCAGAGGAAAAGATCGAAGGAGGGGAAGAAATGATGATATCGTAAAAGATTGATAGTTATCATCATAAATTTGAGATCGTGCATTGTGAAAGAGAGCCATACATTTTTTAAGAGATTTTGTTTAAAGATGGTTCCAATGTAGAGACGCCTAGGCTGTACAATAGACAAAGATATAAGAAAAAAGATGAGGAGACAGAAAAAAACTGAACAAACGCATTGTACTAAAATATGTTCTTGTTATTTCAGTGTAAAGCTCACTAAGCAACTTTGAAGTGGAATTTTTCAATATTTTTTTCCATCATTGAATGATACATTATACTCATTCGTATCAATTCTGAGTACCATTTATTTTGATCATAAAATCTATTTCCATATTGTGAGGAAAAAAAACTGAAAACATAGATATAAAAGCCGTTTTAAACACTTTTGCTTGGTTCAGATTATGCATTTGTTCAAACTTTATGCACACAAAACATACGCGTATGCACATAGACACTTATACATACTTACCAAATAAACTCAGTATTTGAATATATCTGCAATGGTGAATGCATGTATGTGTGCACTTTGTATATCTTTTGAAACGTGATTCAACGTACAGTTGAATCTTGTACTATTTGATTTTGTTTTTGTCTGTATTCAGTAAGTTTTATGGCTTGATAGGAGCGTAGAGTCCGGGTTCCCTTTTTGTTTTCTCATTTTTATATGTTTATTGATAATCAGTGTATTCTGACTAAATATCCGAGGGAAGACCTTGTCAAATCCAACCCTCTTATAGCAAGTCAAATTCTACAGCCAGTAGGAGTAATTCGAAAATCCAAGGACAAAACCAGATCAAACTATGGTTCAACATCACTTTGACACTTCGCAAGTTGACCTTTTCCAACTTAGGCAGAGACCATTCATCATAAGCTTCATCTTGAATATGACCATTAACCCTTCTGATCTTGGTCCGATTCCACAGCCCTCGAAATAATGTAAATCACTTTTAGGCATTTACTCCCACTTCTCATTTTCTGCAACCTTTTAAGTAAGGTTGGAAATTAAGCTTCAAATATGACAGGATTCTGATATTTGATAGAAGTGGATCAGCTGAAATACTGATTAAATAGTGAGCAAGGCTATTGCATTACCGGCAACCGTCTTCCTCAAAGTTGAGAGCGATGCCACATGGGAGCGATTACTATATCGGTTGCAGGTTCATATATAATTTACAACCGGGAAAGGCAAGAAGTGGGTCGTATGAAATGCTGTGGAAACGGGAAGAAGCGGAAGAATAAAGTTGTTAATAAAAACAAGTCTTTGTATATCGACATATTTCGACCATTGTTACAGGGGTATATGAACTTGTCATGATGTTCCTAATACATGGCCTTATGTCTACCATGTTCATAATTAGCTTTATACCCAAACGCCAATATGAGACTTTGTTTTGGAAAGTTAATTTGCATTTAGTTTTTGAGTTCAAATGATTGGAAACATTGTCCTTTGAGGTTTGACGGTAAATGTTTGAATGTTCGACGGACTGCGAGAAAAGTAATTTGGGAAATGGAGATTGGGAGGTTGGAACAGATCTATTATAGATTTGAACATATATCAGCTGTTACTAAATTACATGAATTTCTGTATCATTCCTCTCTAAACCTTTATGGTAGATGATTCAAAAAGATATGCTGGATGCTTCCCAACAGAGTAAAAACTGACATGGATTTTTTTTTGTTGATTCATCTCCACGAATCAACAATCAAATCATTTATATCACAATTCATGATCTGTCCAACTTGTCAAAGTCATTACAAATCGTATTCTCAACTTAACATCTCTGTCCCATTAAGTCAATTTCCAAAACCAACGCTTTTGTTCTGTTCCAATTCCATGTTCGGCCAATAGACTGACTGAGATATATAATCTTTTTGCATCGATCTTTCGGACCATGGCGCCTATTTATTATGACTCTGCAAACTTGAACAGAATTGATAAATGTACTGATTTGTCTTTATCTGTTTTTTCAAACAAGACATTCGATTAAGTTTAATGAGATTTTCTGGTAAGACCGGAGATGGACTACAGGATAAGCGATTAACTTCATGAGCATGCTGGATTTCCTTTCGATTGCGGGATCTATCTTTTCAATATGTTTATTTTAATTCAGTAAAATCTTAGGAATATATTGAAAATATCCTAATAACCTTTCATAGGCTGCGACCCGAAGTAGGTCAATTTTATGAATTTCAAGGATTTATTGTGAATACTGATGTGTTTCTTTTATATATTGTCAAAATTTCCAAACTTTGGATGCATGATCTGGTTTTCATTCAGATTATAGATAGAGTAAATCATAAGCAGAGGTTGAGGCCATTCAGTTATGCCAGATATTCATAACTTTCTCTTTGATTTAATAGTTTCCTTTCATTCAAGTTCATCCAAAACTTTGTGGAGAGTCGACATGCATTTTCCATTCTTCATTAAAATGGAATTTTAGATGGGTCTACCCCTCTGTTCCAGACGCTTTTCAAATGGTTGCATTTATATGAACAACAAAAATGGCCTTCAGAAAAAGTGTGACGTCATTAGAATGGTTGCATGTTTACTCAATTTTTTTTGTACAGTTTGGTCAGGTATCATTCGCGACAAATGAGCCGGGACTAACGAGTTAAAGATTATGATCATGCTCAGAAAAATCTGTTAAACGACTGAGATAATTTATTACACCATTCAGATGGTAAAAGTAAAGTGATTATTTATTGGTTTCTTCAATCAAATGATCGGAAAGTTGAGTATTGTAATCTATTTTGATAGGAATTTGATCGCCATCTCCATCGTAAATCTTCCGTCTTTCGGAAATAGAAACTCAAAATATGTCACTTGAAACTCAATATGTATTTAGAATACTTTCACATGTACGTAATTCCACCATCAATGCATATCAATGAAGTAATCTATTTGATGATATTGATGAACTAGGATCGCCAAAGAACACAGTACTTTGGAAGTTTTTTTTTATATCCCCTGGGTGGGGGGTAGTGCTTTGAAGACAATAACCTATAAATATAGCAGGTCTCCCTTCTTCAGGCAACAATTCAGCGAAAAATGAAGGGAAGAGCATGGTACCTGTTTTGAACCAGTAATTCATAGAACAAATTTGAATACTGCTTCAGAGATACAACACTTTCTTTCGAATTCAAAATCGTCATTCCTCCAAACTGATTTCGCCCCAAGAGCAAAGAATACAGTGTTCACTACTATGTCATCCATAGGAATAACATGTTTATTTCCATAAATGCGAATATCACACCTTGGTTTCGGAAGAAAACCTGATCGAAAGTCATTAGCAAAGAAAAAAAAACAAACTTTTCTCACTTTCTAATCCTCGAAGAAGATTCCATCTTTTTTGGTTTTATTCTATCAAAGTTTACTACATTCATTTTGGGGCTCCATTTTGCGTCCTGTATTTGCTTTGCAATCACGTATATTTATCATAAAAAATATTTTTCTTTTATGTCTTCCAGCGTCCGATTTTCCAGACTTTCCCAACTAGTTTTTCAATCTTTCATCCACAATAATTATGCAGACCATTGCTCTATCTTTATTTTTTTTAATCTTAGTTCTCTTTTCTGCCCTTTAAGTCTATAGACTTTTAAAAACCGCCTTTTATACCCCACCAGAGTATTTCAATCGTTCTTTTTCTTCCTCATTTCTTTAATTTTCCCCTTCATTTACCTTTACTTTCCTTCTAAATTTTCTTCCCACCTTTGTTTTAGTCTTCCCTTTATTTTCTTTCCATCTTTATCTTTTTTCTTTGTCTTCTCTCTGTTAACAACATTTGGCTTTTTTCTCAACTTTTGATGTTTTATTTCCGACTAAAAAGTAATTATTTGATGATTCTTCCCGTTTGCCAGCCATATTTGAAAATTGAGATGGATTTATTGGATCAAACAATGATCAGTTTGTGACCCCTATTTCAGTTTTTGCAAAAAATGATTTTCTCTCAGCCTGTTTCTATGCATCAACATCCAACTGATGGCTTCTTCCTCTTTGGAATTTGATTTTTTTTTTTGGCTTATTGATATATTTCATTGTATATGGAATAAATGGACGGGTACCCTACTTAACAGTGCTCAAACTCTAAAGAGTGGAACGTTAATGATAATAATGGATGATAGTTATATTACCACCGACAGCTGTTTCGTTGTATTACAACTCTTCAGTGTGGGTAAAGACAATCTAACAACAAGTACAGCAAAGTAAGACCAAAACCATAGCTTCAGACATTTTATCCATAACTTATGGGGAACTTGACAGTCAGTCCGACGGAATTAAGCAGTGCATGTCTACTTACGCATAATTCCCAGTCAGCCAAAATAGTCTATTCCAGAATTGGAAGAGCATTGCATATTGCAATTTATTGTTTAAATGACGTCATTTACATGACCATTGCATATTGCATACACAGTTCACGTGACCTCATATATATATATATATATATATATATATATATATATATATATATATATATATATATATATATATATACATATATATATATATATATATATATATATATATATATCTCGAGAAGAAGCAAATCAACATCTAAAATTCTGCGTTATAGTGTTATGTTAGGGTGGACTTTGGAAGCAGTTACATGCTATTATTATCGTCTCAGCAACATTTAAGTCTTTCTCCTAGTTGTACTTATCAACATCAAAGTCCATTACAAAAGATATATAACAGATGGAAGTGAGCTCATCATAACAATAACTTTTTCGACACACAGTCAAGAATGATCCATGTTGTGATTCATGAATCCTACTGCCGCAGGATATTTTTCAACTGCTATTATGGAACAAAACAATTACACTGAACATTATCCTAAAGAATATATATATATATATATATATATATATATATATATATATATATATATATATATATATATATATATATATATATATTGATCCTACCCAACCGTGTATAGTTTTTTCGTTTTATGGCCATTGAATCGTGTTTTTCTCTCTGCAGACCTCTAAGCAATGAGCTGCACTATACGTGTCAGTTTACAAAATGTTCGTCGTAAAAAGGAAAACAAATATTTCAACGGTCTGTTTTTTGGAGTGTGTTTTTTACTTGATGCAATGATGAAAAGAAAATGCTGAACCATATGTTGCATAATCTCGTCTACTCAAAAGATGGGGGAAAAAAGGGAAAAGCAGAGGAAAGAAAAATGGGCAATAATGGCAAGACATAAGATATACATATACTCTGGAAAACAAGATGTAAATTATCCTAGTATATCATTACAATGGTAAGGTAAAACCTTGTATTATCAAAACATGTTTGAATATAATTCAGCTACATGAACATATATATTTTTGTCCATTTGTATGACGGATGAATGGGATAAGTCGGATACGTTGTGAATTCTGGCAGCTATTTTGTTCCATTATTGTGTCTGGATTTTTAATGGGTTTTCTTTGCTTGATTTTGAAGGTTGAGGGGATTGAAGGATATTAAGTAATTTCTCGTTGTTTACATTCATGTCGACGTATTCCCTTATGAAATCACGTATTTAAGAGCACGTGTATATATCAATCAAATGCATTCCAACAATGCTGCCCAAATGTATTTGAAAAGCAAACACATTACGAGTCCTCTTACTGGTCTTGCTAAAGTTTATTCAACTTAGCAGATTAATTTGTTTCTCAGCATTAATCGTTTTTTTATTTGATGTTTCTCTCGTTGTGAGATTTCCTTCAAATAAACTTTCCGTTTTTCCTTCTATTTTTGGTCTATGTAATGAGTATACTTTTGATCATTAAATCATAGCTTTCTTCCCATCAATCATTATATCTTTTGCTTTCTCTTTTCAAGTCACCTTTCCATCATTTTTTTTTTACCTTCCACTCTTTGTTATTTTTTCTCTCCTCCTTTCCTACTTTTTCGTTCTCAAAGTCTCTCTCCGTCAGTCTGTCTGTCTATCTGTCCGTCTGAATCTCTATTATATAGAGATATATATAAATGCAACATGCATCCATCTATTTAAACTAGCTGAGTATTGGTCATGAATGTCGTAAAACAGTACCAGCGATCAATTCACTGCCCAATATGACCATCTGTTGTGATCAATTCAAAGTTAGTTAATTCTCAAAGAAAATATATATCTTGCCCTTTTGTTGGCTTCAATGCAGACTTTGAAATGTGCAGCTGATTCGTGGTTTTATTTCAGATGACACAGGTAAACGGCACCTACAAAACTAATCCTTGATAAACATCAGAGATATTGACATCTATGCTGATATTGATGTGCAGAGCTAAACTTGATAGCCTCCAACCGATTGCATTATGAATAAAGTGTGACACAAAATCATCAGTGATTCATGTGATTCCAAATTATAAGACAAACCTTGATAAAATACGGAACTTTTGCGTACATATAAGCTCCAGTTTTGTTCAGTGACCCCCAGGAACTTTTCAATTTTCTGCTCTGCTGGTGCATTGAAGATATCTTCCCTTCCAGTTCTGTTATTCTGTGATAATGATACATCCTCGTTGCGTTACGATTTGTTGCTATTCAATCCATTTTTGTATGCCATAAATCATTATTTCATCTGCCCTTATATTCATATTTGGCTTATTTTGCATAAGAACACAGAAAATATATAACCAATCTATATAATTCTCTCTTATATATCAACACGTGTATGAGAGATTGTGAGTGAGCATGATGAGTGCGTATGTTGAGAATATAGAAGGGAGATTCAAACATTGTGATGATCATCATTACATTATACTACTCTCAATCTCTAAGAAGAACGGTAGAAGAAAAGATTAGCTGAACAGATCTGCCATTAAAAAAAAAAAAGTTGACCGAAGACAGGTTCACTGGGAACTCTCTAGAACTGAGAGGGGAGATAATCATGATATTTTCTAAGTTTATGGATATTAGTAATCATTGTTGGCTCCAGTGTCTTCAGCCCAATATCAACATTCGTTTACATGGCATGGAAGGCACAGGTGTTTTTTTATCCTTCAGAAAAGATGACAAAACATGGGAATTTTCTCATCTTTCCGTATACTCTTGACGGACACATTATTACCTTTTTATTTTTATTTATACATTTATTTGTTGCACTTTTGAAATAATTGGGATAACTTGACTTATAATCAGATTCATGATCAATGTTTTTGAAATGAACAACTGGTACTCTCTGTCGAATTTTGCCACACAATGAAAGGATTTTTATGCTCGAAAGAAAAAAAACAAGCTAGATGACAAACACCCGTACAAACAATATTCTTCAGATATTTATTAATTGGTCCGACAATGCAGCAAACATTTTCAAAGTTTTATCGGTTTTGTTGTTGTTATCCCAGCTGTTTAAGGGTCAGCCAGATTTTCAAATTTCACTCCTCAAGATGTGTCTCCATACCCCATATATTTCTGTTTTAATTACATCATTTCTTGGATCCTGTAAGCAAATTTCATTCCAAATGAAAGATCGTGTTGTCAATACAACATTCCCAGACTCATCATGAGACATCAGCTGAAGAAATCATTTGTTTAATACAAGCGTTACTTCTTCTCTAACAATATCCCCATCAAATAAATATTCCATTATTTGATTCCAAGTTTATATATATATATATATATATATATATATATATATATATATATATATATATATATATATATATATAGGTTGATTACACATGTCTATATATCTCACATTGATGTGTACACTTTTAAGATATGCATTCAAAATCCTGGCTTATATCTTAATTTGATGATAAAAAATGCAGTCATTGATGAATGAGTAGTTACCTAACCCCTGATGAAGAGCATTTGTATTTGCTACGTCCAGATTAATTATTGTCTCAAACTGTGAATAAAGGGAATCCATTGAACTCAAAATACATCTGAGAATATTACATAGTGAAATTTCAATCGAAATTAACGAAATTGTAAGTAATGAAAAATTTGAAATATTTTAAACATCGCTCGAAGAAAAACAAAAACAAATATATATATGAGATTTCAAGAGAGGGAGCGACACGTGTTTCTTAGTTAAACCGTTTATTTTGTGTGGTAGATCATTTTCACATAATTACCATCGAAATTCTTGTATAGCCACAGTTTTTAAAATGAACTCAAATTTTAAATTTTAAATTAACCTAATTTTGTCCCTTGGATTCATGTCACGATAATGTTGACTGAACGATTTTGGTCAGTATCTCGTGCATATTGAGAAGAGAAGGACAGAATATCTCAGAAAAAGACCTTCACATCATTGAGAATGAAAACAGCTTTTCTTTGTAGTCTTTCGTTCTCAACTGCAACACCATTATTTGCAACAATTGTTCAAAATGCTCACACGATTTACATGCACACGAAAAAACATGGAGGACAAAGAGCCACATGCACCTAAATCTGGTAGTAATACAACTGCTATGCTACAAAACATGATTAGATACCCTCCATTCAATAACTTTAGTCTTTTAGACTCTGTTATCATTTCATAATCCTTCTCACGATTGTTTCATATTTTCATTCTTTATTTCTTCCTTTATCTTATACTTTCGTCATTTCGGACGTTCATAATTATTTCTCCGCATTTTCCATTCTTCTACGTTTCCTTCTTTGCATGTTCATAGCATTTACTATTTTGACGAGGATGTTCAATCTACAATTCTAGTTGAAGTAATTACAATCCATAAATGAAGAACTCATTTGATTAATTTGGAAAATCATTTTCAATTTTCCTCTGTACTTCAGTCCATCTATCCATTATTCCACACTTATCTTATTTTTCTTGCCGTCTTTGTTTTTGATCTTTCTAGTTGATATTTTCATCATCTATATCAATGTATTTTGCTTGCCTTTTCATCCAGTTTTTTTTTTCAAACTTGGCACCCATGAGAGGGCATCAAACAAAAAGTGGATATCACCCTGTGTCTATATTCAGGATGACATAACCAGAAATGATAGAAAACGAGTATATATATTATCCAAACTGAGCGTTTGTATAGTAAAATATTCAAACAATGTCTCATTTTTCTAAGGAAATGAACATGTACTAAATTTGAATAATAGTCTACAAGTACAGATCAAAGCAGACAAAAACTTTGAAAATCTATGCTAAGGAAACATCAGTGTGTATAAAACAGGATATATGATATTTTCCAAGGATTTCTTCACTTAGTGGTAAAAATTAGAACGAAGTGGATGTCATACACAAATATCCACCTTAATCCTTCACAAAAGATGCACTCTTATAGAAGGATCAGTGACCAAAAGCTCTGAGATCATTTCTATTACTTGCTGAATTTTCAAATACAAACTGAACTGATTTCCAACATCAGACTTCCAGGTACCATTTTTCGTCTTTTCTGCATCTTGGAATGTATTCCTTCAGTTTGCATGAACAACATCACATGTTGAATCCGGCTTTATGATTTGCTACCATTCCCCAATAACTATGACGGTGAAAATAACCAAATCAGCATTGATGACACTGAAATACCTTCTAGAATTATTTATAAGAGAAGTTCGCAAAGATATATATATATATATATATATATATATATATATATATATATATATATATATATATATATATATTTATATATATATATATATATATATACATCAACTGATGATTACTATTCATATAGTATTATGTACATTTCCAAAATATCGATAGGAAAGTAAAGCCATGAGTTTTGAATCGGATCCAAGTATTAAAGACAGAGAGGCGATGTTAACAAAGCTCAGATACCATATTCAGGATAAAGAAATCGATAATGTGTGTCTGTTAGCACATGAGTGACGATTGCTTTGGGTTGAAGATGGAATATGATCGTTGGAAAAACATGAGAGCCAGATATGTAAGCAAACATGCTATTGTCAAGTTCACCATTCAAAATGCTTTGAGGATCCCGAATACAACCGTCGATTCCCTCTCTGTACGAGACCAACCTTCAACGTGAGTGAATTGCATTACACATAGTTATATATTACATATCACACTTGGGTGAATTCCATCTTAATATGTAACAATCTGAGATCGACTGACATTTATTGGTTGCAGTGGGTTAACAATAAAATAACTCCAATGAAAATGAAGAAATATTAAGCGAAATATAGGTTTAGAATTGTTCTGCTCGATATACATATATATATATAAGTATATATATATATATATATATATATATATATATATATATATATATATATATATATATATATTGTCTATTACGCAAGTGATATATATAGCAGTGATTGATATACATGGAAGTTCACAGTAATTTGTCACGGGGTACAAACGCTGAATCAAGGAATCAGTGGCCCAAAACAGATGTTCTTCGTATTTGCTGCAACTGCAAAAGACAAGAAAAAAAGTTTTTCTTTACAAATATCAGAGCTGAGAGTATCTCTAAACGTAATCTTGGTTTTTGGAAATTAATTTCACATGAAACGTGTTGAATCTACTTTTGTGATTAACCACAGTATCCCCATGACAAGAAGAGTAGAAACAACCGAAGCTACATTTATTACAAAAGCATATGGCATCACAGTATATATATATATATATATATATATATATATATATATATATATATATATATATACATATATATATATATATATATATATATATATATATATGTATATATATATATATATATGTATATATATGCACACGCACACACATTTATATGTATATATATATGTATGCGTGTGTGTATAAGTATATAATTTGTTCTTTAATTCTATGTTCCTACCATGTCAGTCATGATTATATTATCAGTAGCAAGCATCAGCCAAGACTATCGTATCATCATCATTACTTTCATCATCATCATCATCATCACTTTCATCACCATCATCATCATCATCATCATCAGTCTTTTATCGTCCGTTGATTGATATGAAACTTCCCCAGGAAATCATAATTTATTCTATCTCAGGCGTCGCAGATCCATTTTTTCCTACATCTGTCCAGTCCATCTCACTATTCCACGTTCTGATGGATCCAGGTCAGCATTTGATCTTTGAGGGTACATGTTTTAGGTTGCCATGTCCATCGGTTGTTTGTCATCCTTGCAACATGACCAGTCCATTGCTTTTTCTTTCAAAAGTGAATGTTGGCAGGATGCAATATTATCATACGATTATTTTCAGTACTAAATGCAATATCTTATTCTTAAAGCTTTGTCGTATCAAAAGATTGCATTCCTAGATGTGATCATCCGATTGATTTCAACTTCCATTGAGGATTCCTAGGAGAATTATTGTTCTAAGTAAAAGTAACAGTTTACTTTCTCAAGCATTTTTTTAATTTTGATTGTTTCCTTTTTTTACAAATACATGTTCATGGAATACTACATGTCTTCAAAATTCTAATATTTCCATCTTTAAATTGTCCTGAATTCTCATTGTGAAATAATCGATGATAGAGCCAATTTATTTTTACTGAATACATCCTCAGTGAAAATGAAAAATTTGAATGAATAATGTGATCGATAATATTTTTTATCATTGCTATCAGTTCTATTAACCCGCCTTTATTTCACAAACATACACTAAAGGAACCTCCAATGAATTCAGTGAATAAATTTGCTTTGTATCATTTATCTAACCCAGGAGAAAACAAATAATAGCGAAAAATGATGATAGACTCGCCGACATTATATTTTAAAAGAGAAACGTTAGCAATCTTCTTAGTCAAACATATATATATATATATATATATATATATATATATATATATATATATATATATATATATATATACATATACATATATATATATATATATATATATATATATATATATATATATATATATATACATATATATATATATATATATATATATATATATATATATATATATATATATATATGAAATAAAGATGAACAAAAGGATAGAGATTATGGAAGGAGATATATTCACACGATCGATCGTTCAGAAGAAATTGCAAAGAGAAGTAAATTAGAGGTACATAACAGAAAAAAATGAAAAGTTCATCGTTGAAACTCTTGACTATTGGGAAAAAAGACGGAAGGAAGGAATGTAAGAAGAAATAGAGGAAGAGATGAACATGAATATGTCAGCATATGAACAGAAATTGTCGGGAATTAATGAATAAAGAAACAAAGAAAGACATGGATGTAAATTTAAAAAAAAAGCATTTTTAAATGAATATAAGAAAATAAATTATAAATTGAAAAAAAAGAGGAAACGCCAGATAGAAAGAAAGTAAAGAAAGGAAAAAGAACAAATGAAGAAAAAGAAAAAGAAAAATGATATATAATCATAAACCAAGGGAAAAATGATCGAAGGCGTATGGCAGAGATAAAGGAGAAACCGATAAAAAAACATGTTTTAATTTATGTATGTGGACTATCGATTTAAGATTGGAAAATTACATTTACATTTCTATCCCAACATCGTTATCGTTTGATTATCGTCACTCAACGCAAGTAAGTTGTCAGGTGTCTGATTGAATTATGCTATGAAGATTTAATTCTACATGGTTTATTTTTTATCTAGTTTAGTGTCCCGGTAATACAACGACGTACATAAACAGATCCCTACAAAAGTTTGGTTTGATTACCATTATACTTTCGTTGATCAACAGTTATGCCTGGAATCTATTCGGAGTGGAATCAATGTGAAGCTAAGTGACTCATCGAGATGATATCATGAAGCCATGTATCGATGCAAAAAATGAGAGTCAACAAAGGCAAAACTGTGTATTTGTAGGTATCAACACTGTCTTTATACCTGGCATACCAATGGAAAAATACGAATTCAAAAATCCACTTTAAACGCGGCACACCTGTGTTCATATATATTCACAGAAATTGTTACAAAAAGTTGATCGAACTTTTTGAGAGGATGGTTTTTATATTTCTTACAATACATATATGTTTTGTGAGTTTTTGTGATCATTGAGAAAACTGATCATGAAGAGTGTTTTTTTTATAACTCCAATTCAACATACTCATGTGGATTTACGTTTCTGGATTTCTCCTTTCTTTATTATCCTTCAAATTCTTGCACGCTTGTATCCCGTACATTTTCCTATTTGCATCTTATATTTGCTATATATATAATTACATTCCCTTCCTTGCAGTTCACCAATACATCATGTAACCTTCTTGTTCTTCGATATAACATTGGTACGAATACAAATCTGTTTTATATTTTTTCGATTACATTACATGCATTTTAGTTATCTTTTTCTTTTAATCATTTGACTATTAATCTGATTCTGGTCCTGCTATCATTCCAATTATTAGGCCCATTTCTCCCTCAACTGTTACATCTGGATGTTTGTTGTGTCTATGTTTACAAAATACGAGCTCAGCTATATATAGATATCAAGTAAGTTTAAGGATAAACAGTTCAACATAAAAAAGCCATATACCATGTCTTATATATATATATATATATATATATATATATATATATATATATATATATATATATATATATATATATATTCATATATATTTTCGAATGTATATTTACTACACTGACTCATTCATGTTTCTGCCTCGTTTGAGCTTCCGATCATTCATTATGTTTTAAGTTTTACTATATTATTTGAAGTCACGTATATCGGGCATACCATATACCATCATATTGTATATCTCATTTGCACAATATATATATATATATATATATATATATATATATATATATATATATATATATGGAGAGAGAGAGATTGAGAGAGACAGAGAGAGAGAAAGAGAGATGGATAGATGGATGGATACATACATACATACCTATATATATATGTGTGTGTGTTTGTGTGTTTGCGTGCGTGTGCAGACAAATTGCGGTGTAACAAACTTGAGGATATCATGGAAAAGACAAAATGAAATATTTCCATGAAATAACAATAATGCTTGAAGCTGAAAAAAATTTTTGGCAAAAAAATTCAGAGGACAGTTTAGAACAGTTTAGGACAGTTTAGAAAATGAATACAGCAGAAAAGAAAAAAAGATTTTGGATGCCTAAACATAGCAGACATCAGATTGATGCATATCCCTGCGTTTGTGTGTGCATATATATATATATATATATATATATATATATATATATATATATGTATATATATATATATAATCATGCACAAACGTATTCGACGATAGTTTTTTCCCTTGTAAACTCAAATATACATACAAAAACAAATACATGCATGTGAACTTTTTGTCAGTTAGTACTATTGTCACTTCCATTTAAGTAAGGCACCTATTTAGAAAAAGCTACTCTACAATGTTCCCCCAACTCCGGAATGGAGCCCTTTGATCGATTGGGAATTATGCATGATTGAATATATTGCTTAATTCGGACTGTCCAGTTTTGCGTAGGGATATCGTCTACATTCAGCCACTATGAAGAGTCGTGATACAATGGGATAGCTGTCAGTGCTTGCCACAGGAAGAAAAAGACAGAGAAAAGCAGACGGGCGGATTGACAGACAGAGACAGTGTGTGCGATATGTGACAATAGTGAAGATATAGACAGGGATTAAACATTGAGGAGAACGTACTGATGGAGCTGTTATAATGGCGTTTGCGTTTTTGCTTTCTGCTCTTGAACGCCGACACTATTCTGAAGCAGCAATCAAATCAGTCACTGGTTCGATCCTAGCAGTAGCTGAAATTTCTTTATTTAATCATTCTATTTGTCTCGTGCAAGTTAAATGACATATCATGCATGTGGCCAAGGGAAGTCTTTTCAAAACAAGTTCCAATGATATAATGCATTCATAATGATATTCTTACATATATGTATGGCTATTTAGGAGATTTCATCTAGATTTTTACATATTTAGCTCATACATATATCCATCTGGCCGTCTATCTATCTATCAATTTATCCATCCATCTATCTATCTATTCATCTATCTATCTATCTATCTATCTATCTATCTATCTATCTATCTATCTATCTATCTATACATATATGTGTGTGTATGTATGTGCATGTGTGTGTGTCTGTTTGTGTATGTGTGTATGTGCGTGTGTATGTGTGTGTGAGTTTTGGTAAACATCGTCCAATTAGGGTCATATTAACAAGATAAATCCTTCGAGATCGCTTCTTACCAAACTAGCATTGAAAGTTTATCTTCAAATGCCTCTAACACGAACAAATTGAATTGTTTTCCATGAAAAATGATTGACTTCTCCGTCGGTGGATTTTGATTTGTTCGGTTCTGTCTATGCAAAATATAATAGCTTTGATTAAAAGATTGATGAATTTTTGCGGGTGTAAGATCAGGACGTGCCAACTTTGAAACTGAGAGGATATACAGACAGTGTCGGCTTGAAGAGCTCTCCCAGTGAAAGTAATCATGGTAAAATAAGTTTCGTCTCTGGAAAAACTGAAAACTGACAGTCAAGACGGATAACACGACCAACAGCTAGCCATTTCTTCATACGATGCAAAAAGGAGGTTTTGACCTTAATTTGCCGAGAATTAGCACTGTGTTAGACAGAGAAGCCTTCATGAACTAATTACGCAAATTGGTCTCATACCATCTTATGCTTGAATTATGATTGCATGTTCGTTTCTAAGCCAACCATCAAGTTGTGAATGGTCTTTGTTCTTATTTAGCTCAGCTTCGTTGCTTCACATGATGATATAACTGAGAATAGAAGTAATCTTCCGTGGTGAAGTAGGGAAGATCGACAAGCCTAGCTGCTGAAGAGTAGAACTCCACTACAGTTTCTACCCTAAATGAAGACGATTTATTCTTGTATTTCCTAAATCTTAGCCGTATGTTTGTTTATACAATATTTACTAAATTGAGCAACGAAGAGATGAATTCTTGCCTTCTGCAAGGTGATGATGCCAAAGCAAAAACTAATCATGACCTGCTCATAATTAGACCATAATTTCTTTTAATTGCTCAGCCATTGGCTCCTCCATATATACAATCAAATAGTAAGCAGTTATTTTTGTCAAGTAATTACAAATATGTGATAACTGAGGGCGAATTCAGAATCGCATTTCTGATAAGAAATTGAAAAAACAAAGCGTTGGAAAATAAGATACTGCACTTATTAAGTAAATCTGTGTTGGTCTGCAATTAAGAGGCATCAATATTTTGGCAATATATCAATCACCTGCCTCTAGATCCACCTCGGTTAGATCATTTTCCCAGCATCTGCTGGGTGGGAAACAAAAAATAACTTCCTTCTCGATGTTTTTTCCCGATGAATACAATGTTCACATGAGTGAACAAGGGTTTCACCAAATGTATGTCTTATTCCAATGTATTTTTCTTAATTTTTCGATGCTTTTCATTTGTATTTTAGTGTTTGTACGATTTATAAGTATTGTAATCTTTTCATGTTTTCTAGTAATTGTTTGTCCTCATTCTATGTTTCAGTGTTTCTAAACTTTCGATTTTAGCATCAATAAACCATTTTAAGATATTTGTTTCATTGTTCTTGATCCCTTGGCATATCCCATTTTCAAAAACCTTTTAAAAGTCGATGGACGGTATAGCTCAGCGTGACTTGAACAGAATACACAAAAAACTCCTTTTATGTATTTCACTATCCCTGTTACAATTGTTCAATGATTAGAAATCAATCTGAAATAATTCTCATGATGCAGAATTGAAAATTACCTGTTGAAAAAAAAATGAAATCTTCTTTCGTCGACCTTGATATTATTCAAATGGGTGTTGAATTGGAATAATTGTTGGTATTGAGTCACAATCTGAGCATAAGCACGTTTCCATCATGAAATTTGTTTTTATTCTAAGTATAAAAATACTCTGTTGATGATGAATGAAAGAGAGTCAACTCTACATTTAATGATCACATTTGTTGCCAAAGTAATGTTTGAGAATTACTCTCTTTCTTCCTCTCCCTATTTGTTTACAATTAAAAAGTATGGTACTGCTACAAAAATAGAACCTACAACCAATAGGATATTCCCTTGAGAGTACTATTCTGTATCATTGTTATTTTGTCTAAACCAAGTTGTAAATAAACTCTGAAACGACTGGAAATCATTTCAAATAAGAGTTTGAATATAACATTGAACAATTCATTATCATTTTGTCGGAACATTTTCTCTTTAAACTCATTATTTGGATGTAAATTGAGACATAAATGTCATCAAAAGTAATAACAAAAGATTTATACGTTACATATTCCACCGATATATTTTTCAACGAAACAATTCTTAAAGATGTAAATTTGTGTAGGTGGTCTCATGAATATTTGTATTCATGCCCTTGGTGATTAATAACTCACAACACACGCTCCCAAAGATGAGGCTTGGAAATATATTTGAAACATATTATGTGCATTTCGGCCAGTTTCTTAGTGATGATTTTACCTGCTTTTCGGAGTAGGTCGATGGTGATGTTGTCTGGTCTAGGGGCAGTTCCTTTCTTCGTCTGTTTAATGGCTTCTTTCACCTCCCACGGGGTTACTTTTGGGAAGTCCTCGAGTTGATTGCCCGTGTCTTGCGTATCTTGCTCATTGTTTTGCGGTCCTTGTTTGGACGAATAAAGTTTTTGGTAGAATTCTTTGGCACGTTCGACAATCCTGTCTGTGTCTGTTGTTAGGTTTCCATTTCCTCGAGTATGCTAGTTATTTGATTTTGAATCCATTAGCCCTTGCAAAGTTCACAAGATCTTCTCTCTCATTGCGTATTTTGTATCCAAATTTGCTGACGCAATTTTCATTTCCTTGTCCTACCTGTGCGTTGAAGTCTCCCATGATAATATTGAAGTGTTTTCTGGTGTCTTGGAGTAGGGAGTTCAAGTCATCATAGAAGTTGTCTATTTCTTGTTGGGTTGATTGCGAAGTGAGAGCGTAGACTTGGATTATATTGAGTTTGTATCGTTTTGAAAGTTGTATGGTGACACTAGCTACTCGGTCAGAGATGGCTTTGAACCTAGTTATATTGTCTTTCAGGTTCTTATTGATGAGAAAACCAACTCCACTTTGTTTTATTTTCTCTTTACCGTAGCTGTAAAGAAGATGCTTGCTTCTAAGTTCGATTAGTTCTTCTCCGGGTCTTCTCACGTCACTAATGCCTATGATGTCCCATTTGACATTTCAGATTTCACTTTCTAGATCAGTTAGGTGCATGTCAGTTGACAGTGTTCTGACGTTGTATGTGCCTATGTATAAATTGTCCTCTTGTTGACGGTCTTAGAGTTCTGTTGAAATGGTCGTTGTTTGAACGGTGACTCATTAGGAATAGGTGTTCCCTTGGTGAAGGATTTGGGTAGTCGCTTTCGGAGCACATCACCCCTACCCAAAGTAAGTGATGTGGCTGAGTCTTTTGGGGCCAATGACCCAACAGGAACTGAGGTGCTCTCGGTGTAGTGTTTGGGTAGTCGCCCTTGGAGCACATCACCCCCACCCAAAGCAAGTGATGTGGCTAGGCCTTTTTTTGTACCTAGGTCCCCTTTTCAACTTGTGTCTAAAACACAGTAAAGTCCCAGACGATTGGAACACTGCTATTATAATGCTTTTATATAAAAAAGGAAACCCGAAAGACCTCAACAACAATAGGCCTATAAGCCTACTCAACTGTGTATACAAACTTTTCACAAAGATCATCACCAACCGAATCACAAAAACACTCGATGAAAACCAGCCACGTGAACAGGCTGGCTTTAGAAGAAGCTACTCGACCATGGACCACCACAACTCGCTAAATCAGCTGAAAGAAAAAGCAGCTGAGTATAAAGTACCATTTGCCGTAGCATTTATCGACTTCAAAAAGGTATTCGACTCAGTAGAAATCCCTAAGGTCATGGAGGCCATCAGTCGGCAGGGTGTAGATCCAGTTTATGTTGAAGTGTTGAAACATATATACAATCACGGCAGCTCATTTATCAGGCTACATAAAGACTCAGACCCCTTCCAGCTCCAGAAAGGAGTAAGACAAGGTGATACCAGCTCACCTAAACTCTTCACAGCATACCTCGAGATGATCTTCAGAAGACTAGACTGGGAGAGTAAAGGAATTAAAATAGACAGCGAGTATCTGAGCAACCTCAGATTTGCAGACGACATAGCTCTTTTCACAGAGAACCTACACGACCTCAAACTAATGATAGATGAAAAAATGAAGAGATCAAGAAAGTTGGCCTACACATGAACTTCAGCAAGACGGAGATCATGTGCAACAACCACATTTGAGATAAAAACACTAAGATCGAAATCGAGGACACAGAACTCGAGAAAGTTGACCACTACATCTACTAAGGACAACAAATCTCCATGAGACCCTCAAAATAGAAGAAATCAAGCGAAGAATCACATTAGGATGGCAAGCCTTTGGCAGAGCTAGCTCAACCTCCAAAAATAATAAGATCCCATTAATCCTAAAGAGAAGGGTGTACAACCAATGCATCCTCCCAAAAGTCACTTATGGAGCTGAAACATGGAACTTAACCAAGAGATAGACCCGTAAGCTGAGAACCATGCAACGTACACATGAAAGAATAATGCTGGACCTCACATGGAGATACCACAAAACAGCACAGTACAACCGGGAAAAGATAAGAGTTACAGACATCATAGAATCCATAAAAAATCTCAAATGGCGGTGGGCTGGCCATGTTGCAAGAATGGCTGACAATTGATGGACATCACGACTCACAACATGGATTCCCCGAGACCACATGCGCAACCGAGGCCGGCAAAATATTAGATGGAGAGACGAGCTAGACAGGTTCAGGAAGTACTGGCTCCGCGATAGCGAAGTGTGGAAAATCCTGGGGAAGGTCTATGTCCAACGACGGACGCTAAAAGACTGATGATGATGATGATGTGTGCATTTCTTTCACTCACACAAACACACACACACACACACACACATATATATATATGTGTGTGTGTGTGTGTGTGAAGGTTTGGGGGGTTGTTGATAGCAAGACCGAATAATAATTTTCCCCAATAAAGATGGAGATATACGTTTTCAAACTCGTAAATTGATTAAATATACATGGTTTTGTCTCCAATAAGCGAACAAAATGAAAAATGATGCGCTAGGAGAGCTCCTTTGTATTTTTAACTTTTTATATAGTTCAATGATTTCTCTGAAATTAATTCAATATGAAGATAAATATAGTATGTCTGTTAATATAAAAAAAAATTTGTCGGAATAAGGGGACATTTTCTTTAGCTGATGTCATGACTTTGTATTTAAAACCAGGTAGAAGCTCATTGAATTGCTGAGGTTGATTTACCAGACACTGATTGTCAATTGATATTTTCTAGAAACATTGATCATTTTGATAACAATTTCCATTGAGATGATGCTCAATACTTAACCATACTCACTTGGGTTCAATGCAATTTTGAATATAATGTAACATCACTCTGTTTGTCAGGTATTTTATCTTCGTATCGCTGCAAATTTATGAGCACGTATAACATGATTTGAAGAAAACTAATACAAAAGCACAAAAAACTTGCTCAGTTCCAGATTTTCCTCAGTGATTTTTGGTTCGAATTCACCTAAATATGCAAGTTCTGTGTTTTCTTTCCTGCTTTGGTAAATGATTCAGAGCTCATGTAATTTAAAATCTTGTCAGGATAATCCAGTAAAAAGCTTAATTCATTGTGCTCTTTCAGAAAATTCGCCTCGAAAGGTTTTGTCCGACGTTCTCATTGAGTCCAATTAGTATATATCTCAGTTTTCTTGGTTTTATATATATATGTATATATATATATATATATATATATATATATATATATATAATATATATATATATATATATATATATATATATGGCGCTATAATCGAGAAACTCCACCTTACAAAGATGATAACGTCTGCCAGGACTATACAAGTGGTTAATATATCAAGGGTATTTCCAAATTCTGAAGAGGAAATTGTATCTTCCAGGAATATTTTTTTCAGAATCAAACGGGGAGATATGAAAAATCAACCAACAATGCTATTTGAGAGAATTGAGTCGATCTGGACCTAATTTTTTCCTGCAATCCTCACCAATAAAAAGAACATCTTGTAGATATTATAAAACTTACGAGCGCCCATTTTTATTCAAGAAATGGAATTTAACTTTAGTATTTTCTTTATATCTTTCAGAAATTGGACGTTATCGACCAAAGTGGAACAGATATACCGTCGAGAAGACACCAAGTTACTTCATAACCACGGAAGCAAGAAAGAGTATCTTCAATATGTCAAAGAAAATGAAGATTCTGGTGATTCTTCGTGATCCTTTCACGCGTACCACCCCTGATTACGCCCAATTAGGAAGCAAAAGACTCCACATGCAATGATTCGAAGATCTTGCATTTATCAATTACACTAATTGTATTATTGACACCACATGGAACGTAGCTCAGATGGGTATCAATGCCAAGTTCTTTGAACGGTAGCTCCACCATTTCCCTCTAAAACAAATGCACTTTCTGAGCAGAAAATAGTTGGTCTCTGAACCGGTCAGGGAGTTGAGCCAGGTTTAGGATTTTCTCAGATTGAATTGAATTATCTTGGAGAAGCATTTCTATTTCAACAAAACGAAAATTTTCCTTTTTTAAAAAAGACTGAAAGCTCTGGGTATACACATAGCCTTGGGAAGACGAAAGGGAAACTCCATCCAATTGTATATCCCACCGTTTTTAATCGACTTCGTGACTTTCATCGGCCGTTCAATGCGAAATTCTACCAAATGGTACAACGCAATTTCCATTGGCCGTGACAACGTCATAGCTTTTGTGTAACAGGCCTTCCATTATTTTCTCCGGTTTTTCATGTCCTTTGTCAAATTCGTATCAAAGTTTAGTGCATAAGTTGACTTTAATTTCCAACATTAAGAAGTGCAAAAACAAGAATGTGAACAAAATGAGAGCCATTTCCATCTTCGTTACGTAACTCTTCATTGTTTACATCTCCAATACTGAAACATTGGAAATGAAATTCGAAAAAATTCACCTCCCCAACATCTCCACTTATAATAATTAGGAATGGAATTGGATTCAGCAGCAACCAGGCTTGTGATACACTTTCATTAATGGAAAGAAGGTTTTAAGTGAATAAGGTAAAAAATCGGACAACTTATTTCACATAGAATATGCATGACATATTCAATATTCTTACATAAACTCAGCCATTCAAAACCCATGCTTGATCTAAGTCCTTCCTAATTCCCACATCATGCTTGTATAGGCATGGTTTGTAGTCATGCATATGCATATACGGGAGCCAGTGTCCTTCTTCAGACTGGTAGGCTTTTTTTAACAAATTTGTTGACATTATTGTTCATGGATATACCATCTTCTTTTGTCGGGGCCTCCATAATATCAGTCAAGCAAGTTAACCATCACATGTTAAGAATCGATCATAACATACGAAAGTAAAAACAGTATATACGTGGGACACTGATCAATGGTTGATGAAGAAATAACCATATCCATCTTCCGGTATGTATCTGTATTTATATACTATCGAGCAATATCTGTAAAATACCTTTATACATTATTGGAGATGCCAATTTCAAAATACATCACATAAATGCTCCACGAATTAGTCGAATGTAACCAATGGTGATCGTAGAAGAGGTGACAACTGCATGACTGAGGAAATGTTGGACGAGGTATTGACGGCTGAAGGTATGACCAGGTCATGTAATGGAACCCATCTGGAGATATCATTAAGTTGTATACATGCATATCAATAAAGTGAGGTTTAATCAATGTGAAAAGGACACTTTCGAAGTTCTCAAGTGTCTTCAAGGCTTTATGTGAAGATCCGGAGTAAGTTGCAACCACCAATATCAAACCATGAAGGCTGGATATAAAGATAAAATTTAAATTAAAAAATGTCAAACTAAACTCAATTCTGTCCCGATTTCGGGAATGGACGTTGTTTTGCCGGGGACACTCTATCCTATGGATAATACTATAATTCATTGGATCAAGAGATCCGTTCATTTGTTCAAAAACAAGAAAAAGTTGTTAAAATATTGAAAAAATATGCATAAATAAATGAGTTAATATCTTCACCTGTCTCGTTGTTTACGTGACTTTATGCAGATATATGTACTTTCCACGAAAATGGGAATGAAATGGAAAAAAATCAAAGAAAATTAATATTCATCTTTCATTAAAAATAGAAGTTCTTGGCTTAATGCTAAAATATGATGGCATGACTTCAAATATAATATTTTTTTCTATTATTTTGATCTGACTGCACTTTTTACATTGATAAAAAAGTGGCTTATGTCGGAAGAGTGGATTAATAAAAGGAGATGGATGTTCTGCTGAAGTGACAGTAAGATAAGGCTCGTGGGAAAAAACGGGGTCATAATTTGAGAAAAAGCAATTTTTACTAAACGAACAGAATGGATCATTGGCATAAAGTTGATAGGGAGCATAATTTTGCTTTCTTTAATTTTGAAAGGCTGGTGTGGAAGGAAGGATGGTCGAATGTGATAGTTGTCGTTGGAAAGAAATGATGTTCTTATTATGAGAGAAAATCCACGGAGTTACAGTTATTACGTTATATTCGAGGAGTATTCGTTTTCATTCCTCAAGTTAGATTGCTGTTATGTAGTTTGTAGGATTACAATCATAAATGGAACCTTTTCCAGTCCAAGTATAAAAAGCACATTTTAATTGTATTTAAGATAGATGTACATTTTACCATAGGGTTTTTGTTACAGCCTTTCGATTTCTACATGTATTTTGATAGTGTGTTGAATTTTTAGTGTTTCCATGAGTTTAAGCGGTCCATATATGTGTGTGTGTGTGTGTGTGTGTGTGTGTGTGTGTGTGAGTGTGTGTGTGCATGCATGCGTGTGTGTGTGCACGTATACGTGTGTGCGTGCGTGTGTGTTTGTTTATTTCGTTGTTGTTATCAGTTGTTACCTGATCTTGGAATATTACATTATTTGCTCGGTATTTATTTTGCATTCGGGATGGTTTTCCTATTTCTAAAATATCACCGATCAACTTCGGTTGATATGTGTAGTTTTCATCGTGTTATCGCATTTTACTTATCATACTTTCAATCATCATCACCATCATTATTCTTTTAACGTCTGTTATTGGACATAAACTGTCCTTTAGATTTTGTACACTTCTCTGTCATGGCGCTAATAATCTCAGAAATTGTATAGTTTGTCTCTCCATTTAGTATTCCTCTGGCCTCGGTTGCACCAAGAGATCCGTCGTGTGAGTCACGATGTCAATCTATTGTCTGCCATTCTCACAACATGACTAATTCATTGCAGTGGTAACCAGTTCCACCTCCTTCTTTATTTTGCTTGCTTGGATATAATTAGATAGAACAATGAGAGAAATAAACATATATAATTCGAAAAATAAATGAACGTATAAAAAGCTTAAAAACTTCTCCGTGCTTTGAGCAATATCAAAATCTGTGTACTTGAAAGTATACCGTTGCACTGAAATAATTGGCACATTGAATGGTAAGCTATCAAATATAATCCATTAGATATATATATATATATATATATATATATATATATATATATATATATATATATATATATATATATATATATATATATATATATATATATATATATATATTCGGGATTGGGAAGAGGAAAAATATTTTTTGCCCCAGTCTTGGTAGGCAATGGAACTGCACTGTGAAATGATTCTGAGTGGTAAACTGTTTGACTTTTGTTTGAACTATGTAACCAATATCCTCGTTCGTTAGGGCGTGAACAGTGAGTGATTGGTCAGGAAAATTGTCTCCCTGCAATCTATCTGAGCTTTTTGTGTGGCACACCACCATCTTCACTTGCTTAAAACAGGATTATTTGTTCACCATACTTGTTCACCATACTTGTGTCATGAATTGGCGATAACTTGGATGTTTAGCTACAAAAATATTTTGAGTCATATGGAAACTTTTATTTTTCGTGGCAACACCTCTACGTGCCAAATTTTCCTGTTCAAAACTTTAATCAAACTAATATCGTTTTGTAGAATGTATCTCATAATTGTACAATATGATCAAAACCCTTTGGCATAACACTCATCTTCTCTAATGTTCGTTCACAATTCGAAGAAAGTTAATGAATTTGGATTCAGATTAGTTCATTCGATTTGGATTTTTTCTAAATCATTAGTTTTGCAAGTGTTTCAAACTTAAAAAATTCGTTGTACTAGAAAAAAAAAGAGATAAAGCTACTGATTAAATTTCAACCTTTTGTAACCTACCAACTTGTTGCTGCAAACTTTCCAGTATAGAGCTCTACCATATTTTTGCTAAGATATGCTTACACATGAAAAAGTACTAGTTCAAAGTTAGTGCAGATATTTCAATTTTTTCGTTTTTTTTTTACGCCTTTTCATCTGTTGGTTAATCAAATCCTTTGTCAGGAGAAGTCTTTACATTGCAATAATGTATAGCCAGGACAAAAGATAAATTTTTGAAGTCTTTCCAGTCTTTCTGCGTGGCACCTTTACATTTTGGATTCTTTGATCTTCGGGTTGGAAGTCAATTTGCTGATAAAGAAAATGGGGAAAGCACCTAATGTCTTACCCACTGTCAAGATAAAAGGGCATGTGTGGGTATAAATAACATTATATCATACCACAACACTTGTTTTAGATGATCACTTGTTAATACACGAGTTGATCTTATATTAATTTCTAAAAGACAAAATTATTGCGTTGAAAGAAACAAGAAAACCAGAAAAATATAATAAATAACAATAAGATCTGGAATTGAAGTGGTTAATTTGGCTCTTTCATTTTTTACAGCTGTTTAGCTCGATGGTAGGAGCAACGCTACGTTGAAGCACACATGTGATCACTGCAGCAGCACTAGATATCTCGGTTTTTTACCCTATTACCTTTGTGAAGGCAAAATGACCCATCCACTATGCAATGACAGGATATGTTTCCAAATAAGGATTTTTATATGATGTAAATTCTATCAGATCGTACATCCATCCCTAAAGGAAAGAGATTTTATTTTTGTGTCTGGTCTTGTACACCAGGGGGCATATTTCTGAAACCAGTGGGATAGAATGTTGCCATTTTCAAGTTTTTAGGAATGGAAAATGAACTTGAAATATCCCGGACTAACATTGGATTATTACCTTACATGTCCTGTGAGATTGAGATTATGAACAAAAATTAAAAACCTAACGACAAGAGAAATATTCAAAGGGTGAAACAAATTCACAGTCTAATGAGTTGGTAATCTGATTCGTCTCATCTTATTAAGGGGTGAAAATTTAATGAAAAATACACTGTGTACGGAACCACCAAAATTGGAGAGAGTACGAGGTAGATGAATCGATGGAATCAGGAACAAGATCAGAAAAACCGTGAATAAATAAAAATGCAAAGGGATGGATTTATGCATTCACCAATAAATTATTTATTCTATTTATTTTTTCAATGATTTTCTTGTCAAACTGAGCAAAGCTTCTTGTATATACTTTGAAAAAAGAACAGCATTTGAATGGTTGGCGCAAAGCAATCTTCCTATCTCTGTTTTATCACTTTTTTTTCCTGTAAATTACAATAGTGTGTCAAATTAGTTCCTAGATACAACAATTCATCCAACCCGGTTAGGACTTATCAACCTACAAAAAAACATTGAACACTGTCCAAAAATTTGCTGTTCGTTAAGCCAAAACACTACAGGTTATTCTCAGTTGGTCTTAAGCAAGCTTTGATAACCTGAAAGGTAAGTGCATCATTATGTTCGTATACACAATACTCACTTGACTGTTTTTAACGTAGAAACTGTTGAAAAACTAAAATGGCAATGGGCAGGCCACGTCGCAAGAAAGAAAGACAACCAACGGACATCACGAATCACAACAAGGATCCCCAGAGATCATATGAGTAACCAGGGACGATAGAACACAAGATGGAGAGATGAACTAGATAAATTAAGGAAATACTGGCTCTATGACACCTATGACAACAATTTGTGGCGAATCCTCGGAAAGGTCTTTGTCCAACGACGAACATTAAATGATGATGATGATGATGATGATGATGATGATGATGATGATGATGATGATGATTTCAATTCAATACTTTTATGTAAACATCCTGGTATGTTTCCAGTTTTAATAATGAAAAAAGGTTTAAAATTCATAAATGGTTTTTCATGAGCCCAGGGCTCCTACAAAATGTTAACATTATTTTGTGTATCAAAGATAAACTGTGAATGTTTTTTTTCAGTTCTGTAAAACAATATAAACGAAAGAATGAAAAAAACAAACTAATGTTTATTATTGGAATCATTGTTATCACTACATCGCTTATTGAGTTGTTTTTAAGTCTTCTCCGCTTCCCGCCCTCCGATGATTTTTGCCACATACAAGTTAACATCAAAAGATATTTTTTGAAAAAAGAAATAGATGGTTGAAAGCTTTGAAATTTAGGTGGGGGTGTTTACCATTACAAAAAATACATAAAGTAAACCAGAAAAAAAAAACTGAGCATACAAAATATCAGCATTCTGTGATTTTTATTTTGGTTTATTTGGAATCTCTCTGATTTTCTGTTGCTTTTTTTTTCTCCCACTCTGTTTTGTCCGTTTTGAAATTTCCTATCCTCTGTGGCTGCCTTATCCTTTCTCCTCTTATCACAATCATTTCATGAAACAGTGCAAAAAACCCTCCCAAAAATATGATTACGGACCGATTGAAAAAAATCTAGAATTATTCACGTGTTATTCTCAATCTCTATAGACTCCGAACCTTTTCCTCTTGTTGATTAACCCTCTTTTGTTGACTGACAACTGAAAATAACGTTTTTGCGTGTTTCTGTCACGTATTTTTTCGATCACTTAACCCCATTTGCATTACTGTCATGGTTGTCCACATCTCTCCAGGGTGCGATTTAATGGATTTCAATGAATAGATGAAAAGGATCACAAGTGATCGTCTGTTGATGTTCAGAGTCCTATTAAGAGTAAAAGCAACAAGGGTAAACATTCCAAATCAATTGCCAATTTTCAGCACTATTTTAATGAAGTCAGATTTTTATTTGCAACGATAACACACATAGAGCCATGTTCTCATATTTTTGAGGTAAAAGATAATCCTCTGGCCAGATACAGACCATGTGGCATATGTTCATATGTATGTGATAAGTGAAACAGAGATCAATGGACTCATATATGAAAGCATGTGCGGAAAAATCAGCCTCTGAATCTACATTACACGAGATATTTAGTGGGAAGAGGTAAGAGCACATTTTGTATAGACTTACGAATAGAGTAGCTTATGAGAGAATAAAGGTATTCAAGCTATGCTAAAGTCATCTACCTGATCAAGATTTTCGACCATTGAATCATAATAATATAGCATGGGCAGTATGTTACCACAGTGGACGGCAGCGATTGGTCTTTAAACCGTTGCACTATCATGAAGAAATAACTAATATAAAACATCTATCACTTTGTTTTGAGAACAGACTATTTGTTTCTAATTCTCAGCAGATTTGTCTCACCACAGATGCAGCATTTTCTTCTGCAAATTCGTCTTTATTTTTCCTGGTGACTGGATCTGAAATCCATATGGACTTTCTGGAAGAACATTTTGACACAAACGTGTTGTGGCTGGTGCAAGTATGAAATGCAGGGAAAAACCAAGCGACCAGCATTTCAGGAGACAGTTGCTGACCAAGACAGGAGTTTCATGAAAAACCCTGCCATCGCCCGCCATGGACAGGATGTTTCGCCAAGTTGTCCGACATGGCAATACGTGGGACTTGCAAGGAATGACATTATAGAAAAGTCCTCAGACTGCTTTTAAATGGCTATGCTTTTTAAGGAACTAGTTTCATACACTGAATCACAAGACTGATATTGATTACTTCTGGTCGCACACATTGTGAACCCTGTCTATTATCTTAACTTTTGAAGTATGGATAGCATTTGATACAGCAAAAATGTGTAATCACTGCTGGATTAGGCCAATCAAGCATCAAAAATGTTTCATTAATTTACTGAGAGTGACACCACATCATCATTTGCTTAGATAGCAAAATTAAGAGAATTGGGTGCATGGACAGTATTTCTGGATTCCTCTGATATATTCTGAATTTTGCGTCTATATTCCTGACCACATAATTGAATTGGTGAAGAAATAAATTATTTTGAAATATGTTGTTAATCTGAAAAAAATGTCTCGGTGAAACAACTGTTTGACAAGCTCAAACTAAATGTTAAGAACTTGTGAAGGCGAAAAAAAAAAGTATCTATAATGGCATGCTAAAGCATTTTACAACTGCTACTTATAGTTTGTCTATTTGTTCTTCTCCTCATCAAATTTTGGATGAATATCTCAGATTATTACATTCTGATACGAGAATGATGATGGTTGTTAGTATAGTTTACAAGATATTTATATATCGATTGAAGATCCCTCAATAATAACCAACGTCGAGAATTGCTAATTTGGATCTCCATTTAAGAAATAAACAGTGGTGGTAACTGCATATATATACCAAGTTCCATGCAATTAACCATAGGTACACTTTATAGCCAAACCCCATTGCTTTCCATGCAACCATTTATAATTTCAATGAATTCAAATGTTACACAGCCCCAAAATGACGCCGTTACGTGATACAGATTCAGCAAAGTAAAGTTATTCTATAGTTATCTTTATATTCGTATTTTCAGGCGTTATTTTTTTTATATGTATAGGAGAAAATCATTCTTGCTTGATATTTTTCCTTCTGAATTAAGCAACTCCAAGACACCGTGTGTGTCCGAGTCAGAATTGTTACTTCTGATACCATTTTTTTCTTTGAAATTATGCTATCGCTGTGATTGAATCTCAGACTTGTATGAATCATCTAAAAGGTCTCAAGGCAACGAAATAATCACACAAATGAATGAAATGGATGCAGTTTTCTCCTATTTGCAATAACTGATTTTCTGCCATAACCAAATAGATGTATTTTTCTGGTGATTTTCAAATACATAGAAAAATTCTTTAAAAATTATCATTTGGAGTCAAAATAAAAAAAACAGAAAATAATTCATTTCCTTTTTTTTCTGAAACATAATCCCGATTCGGAGAAGTAATTCAACTTGAAATAAAAAGAATCTTTTATTAAAGAATACATAAAAATTGGAATAGAAAGTGAAATGTCTACTTCTTGCAGATTTGGTACGTGACTAAAACGATAAAAAAAGCTCTGCAAAATCATTCCAGATACATTTTTCGTCCATTAAAATATTCAAGTGGGAATATTTCCCGTTACTTATTTTCAATATGTTTATACATATATATGTATATATATATATATATATATATATATATGTATCTATATATATATATATATATGTATATATATATATATATATATATATATATATATATATATATATATATGTATATATATATATATATATATATATATATATATATATATATATATATATATATATATGTATATATATATATGTGGGTGTGTGTGTATGTATATATATGTATGTAGTAGAATTGCTACACATATAATCCTATGTCTCTGCCCTGTTTGTGCCTCTTCAGGTGTATGGGGGGATTTTAGACACGATAGACGATATTGTTATGGGGGGAGGATTTTTTCCTTTTGTTTTATTTTTTTTTTGTTGTTGAATTTGTTGAATCTACGTTTTGCTTGTGCTCATAAGCTATTCATCAAGAACAAAAGACCATGTGTGGGTGTTATCTATCATTAGATCCGGAATCTTATTTCATGGGACGTCTTGATTTCATCCTTGAATTTTACATTAGATTTGTACCCTATATCACGGATTTTTATGACCAGAGTGGATTATATTATTATAAATTTACTTCGGCACGAATAAGAAGACAACGTTGATTAAGTACTTCTTTGAGATAAGTTCGTAGGTAAACCGTCTATGTTACATTTAATGGACTAATGCATTAGTCATTGAGTTATTTTTGCTTTGAGCAGTGCCAGCATTTCAATGCAATTTCATTTTTCCTGTTTTCTAGATCTACTCAATTTTTCTATTCTCTCAGCAAAACTGAGTATTTGGAATTCCCAATTTAAAGAGGGATAACATCAATTCCCCATATCCTGGCATGTATTGGTTTCTCTAGATATTTCCCATTTTACCGTTGGTTTGTTGTTCATTTTGCAGATTTCCCTGGAATAATTATTAACCATAAAGGGAAGGAATCTCTGCGTTCAAGTTCATCTAGATTACTTCTAACCACCCGAAGATCTGTGAATCTATTTCTTTCAAAAACTAGATTGAAATATTGCTCCCCAATTGAAACAATATTGAACAAAATTGAAACAGTTATATCAAAGCTCTAAAAAATAGTGATTGCACTGAAATAAGCTTTTATTACGACAGGAAGGTGAAATTCAATAGAAAAAAAACCCAGAAAAACAATAACACCAACAAATAAAAAACAACAATAGATACAGGAAAAAATCTGTTATACACCATCATTCAACCTACAAGAATGAAAACTAACTTAGGTGGAATATTCACTCAAGGATAGAAAAAATACTCTCCACCGAACCATTCACTCAACAAAATATTTAACAAATACAAATTGAAAGCCTGCTTTAGCTGTAAAGGAAAATCCGATAATTCATAAGGTAGGCCTTTTGGCAAACGTTGCACAAACCATTCTCTTCTATGACATCTAGCTTTTCCAGAAATGATTTTAGTGAGAGACGAAACTATTGATAGCAACTAGAAAAGAGGATTTTGTAAGCGGTTTTTGGAAGTGAAAAATACGCAGATATCAGAGTATCAACTTCTAAGGGGAGTACACAAAATTCGTAAGATGAGATTGCTTCCACTAGCCACTTTCCTGTTTGTAATTGAATGTACAAGCAATTCCAAATCAGACCTTATATATGCCATAACTGCAAAGTATGGTTTCAAATAAAAATGTTCGGTATGATGGAAATTTCTTCCGGAATATGTCGCTAAGATTATAATTGTCATTATCTTCAAAGAAATACTCTATTCGAAAAGGTTTAATACAACATTCATTAGGACTTGACACATCAAATTTTTTTCAAGTTTAAATGAATGTTGTATCAAAATGTTAAATAGTGATAATAACGATGAAAATACTGATGATAAATATTATCATAATAACCATTTCATTAATAATTCTGATAACAATTATCACTGTATCATCCACAAAGAGCTATTTTGTGGTATTACAACTATATCCTACTATGTATGTATGTATGTATGTATGTATGTATGTATGTATGTATGTATTTATGCATGTATCTATCTATCTATCTATCTATCTATCTATATATATATATATATATATATATATATATATATATATATATATATATATATATATATACATCTATCTATCAATACATATATACATATATGTATATATATGTATATATATATATATATATATATATATATATATATATATATATATATATATATATATATATATATATATATATATATATATATACATGTATGTATGTATGTATACGTGTGACCAAGCCTGTCCGTGTGTTTAGAGTGTCTCTGCATTTTTTTGGTTACAATTTTTTTTGTGTTTTTTTTATACACCATATGACATTTCACGTGTATGTATTTTTTGTATATATGAAGATGTATCAATTCGTGTGATAGTGGAAGTACGCAATCGTACATTTTGTACATATTTCTTTTAATCACTCTCTCAAATATGCACTGTTTCTGCCTGACACATTTCGAATCGATCATTACCAAATGCGAGAAACTATGAACCTGTTATTAGGTTTCTCATATATCAACCGAACAAAGGGAAAGAAAGCAGAAAAAGCAAAAAACAAACATCAATGATCAATTCGATGGCTGCCTAAGATTTTCAGTTCTACTTGCTTTTGCAGGTCAATACCCTGTGCTTTGCAAACCATTACCTTGACACCATCGATGAATCGGGTGACCGGGTCATACAATTAAGTTTAGTTTAAACATTTGAATCGGGCAAGTATAAGAAATAAAGCACAGCTAAGAAAACAGATATTTTTGTAAGGAAACAACTACTATCGACAACTTTTGTATGAGATTGTACACAATAAAAAAAAAGACTGCTCCCAATGCAAATTCGAACGCAGGAAGCAAATTGAATGCATGAAACACCGACTGGAACATTTATCATCGGTAGTTGTGGACTATCATGAATATTCGATTGTTGCACATACTACTAAGTTTTTTGCTCCTTAGGGTATAATGCTAAAAATAATACATCTACCAGTGCACAGTTTCAATGTAAATATATTTGTGTTAATTTTTGTTGATTATTGAGCCTCTATCTTTTTAAAATTTACGACACCATGCAGGTCAGGCTTCTGATGATGTAAGAAAGAAAATTCTGAGTGAACACCTTGACAATGTGTAATATTCAGTGTTGTTTTGAGGGGTTTGTTCGAAAATTATTGATCCAAAACATTGATGATAAATGAGTATCCCCAACAGTGTTCATTAGGAACTATTATCAATTTTTGACTATAATTATCTTTCATCTTCATGTTTTCATCCAAACTCAATCCACGCTGTTCATCTACGACTGTGATTAAACAGTGTGAATCAGATAGAATATTTATTTTCTGATCTTTTGAACAATCCCTATTTTTACTTGTTTTTGTCATTATTGCAATAGTTGATTTATTTATTATTCTGAGGCTTTTTATCACTTTGTTCATTCATTTCTAATCGCTTGAAGCCATGAAAAAGTGTTAAATAGATCGTAGGAGGGACTCTGGCTTAAATTATTGAGAGTAGTGTGCAGAGTGCTGTCCCACTTAAGAAGATTATCAAGATCGTCATAAGAGGATCTTTATATTATCCCAAGCTGTTTTTCACATTAACTTTATTTTTGACTTGGTTTGATGCTGCTTAACCGCTGATTTCATAAACACCGTATTTATCACAAAATACGCCCAATAAATAAATGAGTATGGTTGATATCATGATTTATTTAACACTCAGCACTAACCACACAAGCAATAAGAAAAAGTACCAACGTTATGAGGCTAACCTTAAAGCAGTAGATTAACAAATATTCTGCCCTCTTTTCAACAAATCTCTCTTGAAAAATGATTCCCTTTTTCTCGCTTGGAGCCTGATTGGCCTCAGATCCATCAATTATCCCCACATGCAACGCACATATAAAGAATTTTTTCCTGTTCCTTTTATGAAATTCTTTAACATTGCAAGCATCCCTAATTCCTGTGGGGTGAATTGGATATATTTTCCTGGATATTGATTTTTTGTTCTTATATCGTCATTAGATTTTTTTTTCTCTTTGCATATCCTGTGGTGATGACGCTAAACAGATTTATCTTCATATGAGACTTCATTGCTATTCAGGGATTGATTGATTGGGCCCTAGGAGGGTTTCGCTGTGGGTCATACATGTCATATCCCACTGGTCGACCAACGCTTTATCTCTCTTTCCTTGAAGCTTTGATGAGAAGCCATTTCAATGTTGGATACGTAGGACCCGTGGCGATGCAACACGTCATATCCATCCACTCAATGCAAGCATAAAAGGAGAACATCCTTAGAAGATGCACCACATTTTGGGATAGAAGTACGTGATTTGAATAGTGACTTATACAAATGACTTCAATAAATACTGAACTAGAATTTGAATTTACTGAGCTTGGCTTAGGTTGACAAGAGGCCAAGGTATGGATCAAACTAACCGCAGGAGAAATGGTCAACATCCCAAGTGTGTTTGCTATTTAAAGGCTGATTTTGTGCAGATGTTGCCAGAAAGAACTAGAAAACACTTTGCTGTATCAGAATTTAGAAAAAAACTACTTATTTCAAGGAAATTTTAAAAACAAATTATATCAAGAAAATGAATAATTTTGTAAGTTTGTCTATGAGTTTTGGAGTAGGGGATTAATTTTTAGGTCCATGGGAGTGTTTTATACAACCATGTCGATAGTATGTCGCTTGAAGTAAATTGACATTCGGTTTAACAGGCTAATAGGGCAGGGCAACACTCCGTTGACAAAAGATACCTGTTATATGGAATATTATCGGACACTGAATCCAACTGTTACCTCATATATAAGTGTGTGCGTATGCTGTATTAAACTTTTCACGCTCTTTTCACACATCTCTCTGTTGATGACATTCTAATTCGTAACAATTGCAAACATTGAAATTTTAAGAAAATTATAAACGTTTAGAATCCGTAGATAATAATACAATGACGGAGTCGAAAAAAATGTTTTCATGAGCATCCGTCCAAGTAAACTCAAATATAGATACATAAACGGACACAAATACATGCATGTGAACTATGGGTTTTTTTGCCAGTGAGTGCTATTGTCAAAACTTTTACCTTCTTATGAGTAAGGCACCAATTTGGTATAAGCAATTCTACAATGCTCTTCCAACTCTGGAATAAAGCACTTTGATGGATTGGATTTATGCATAGGTAAATCCATCGCTGAATTTGGACCACACAGTTCTGCGTAGGGCAGGGGTTGGCGTTTGCTTCTTGGTCCAGTGCTGGAAGGTGTGTTTAATCACTGTCCCACTATGAATGTGACACAAAGTCGGGCTTGACGTGGGGAAAATAGATTTCCATCCAAAAATTCAGCCACACTAAAGAGTTGTAATACAACAGGATAGCTGTCCGTGTATGCCACAATATATATATATATATATAAATATGAATATATATATATATATATATATATATGTATATATATATATATATATATATATATATATATATATATATATATTTATATATATATATATATAAATATGTATATATATATATATATTTATATATAAATATATATTTATATATATATATATATGTGTATATTGTTTTTTCTTATGTTTCTTTTTAAATGCATCGTGTGCAATGTATTTCCTAGATTTTGTGTGAGCCCATCAGAGCCAGTGTTTGTAGTTGTTTTCGTTAAGTAAAGCAGTTACGGTGAAATTGCACGAGACAGACCAGTCTTTGCACTATTACTGGAAGTAAGGCCTAGTTCAGTCAACGGTTAGATATCTTACCATCCCGGTAGACCAGGTTTCATACGTATCGTGGGATCAAATAAGGAGCTTTTGGTTGCAATCTATTCAATTTCCACGGTAACAGAAGCAAAATCACCCCTTTCCCTAACCCCTGAACTCCTTGACTGGTCTGGCTGTTAGTGGTCTCAATGAACAAATGAAGAAACTGAGATCCATTGTTTCAGAAAAAATCAAGAATAAAAATAATCCCCTGCGACAGCAAACCCAAGCCAACGTCTTATTTAAAAAAACAAACAAAAAACAATCAAGTAATTCATAACTACCATGCAGCGTACCAACTTAGTTCGTTTATTTTTACCTACTGTCATGATATATATATAAATATATATATTCACAACCCCTTTTCAGGATGGAATACTGTTAAGTAAGACACACGTCTATTATTGCAATAATGCAATGATATTCCAACTCTGGAATGCAGCAATTAACAAGTTGGGGAATTATGCACAAGTAAATAGATCGCTCATTTAAGTTATTCTGACCGTCCAAGTTAAAAAGAATATTAGGGAAAAAAATCAGCATTTTCTATATTTGCTAATCTAATTATAGGAATTTAAAAACTGGGTTAATTCGATTATGAATGCAGTCACAATTACTACTGAAAATGTTACCAATGATATTACTTTACAACCAAATGTTAGATTACTTACGAATAAAAGTCACAGCAATGTTAGGGATGAGTGACAAATCCAAATTCAGGAGAAACACACCTTGGATTCAAACTGATTTATCTCATAGTGTCAGGAAGGAGCGGCAAACATTAAATGAGAAACGTGCTCATTATTATGACTCTCTCTCTCTCTCTCCCTTTTTCTCTCTCTCCCTTTCTCTCTCTTTCTCTCTCTTTCTCTTTCTCTCGCTCTCTCTCTCTCTCTCTTTCTTTGTCCCTACTTGAAAGATAAATGATGTGGGCGTTCTGTACGACTAAGGGAATACAATAAGATTTTATTTTCGATAAACCTGGCTTTATATTCTCCCTCCAGCATATACACCCATTCGGGGCAAGCCAACCCAGACACACAGTAATTGCCCTAACGATTCGAGCAACACCGACCAAGTAACAAACAATGATGATCGAAGTGACCAACAGCGTACCATTGACCGCTTCTTCCTCACCCACCCTCGAACTAAGGGGAACAGTCAACACACGGTTCGTAAGTGATGCTCTAAAACATGATGCTACACGACTTCTGGCTTTTCTGAAGATAAATCCAGGCGTCAGTTATGCTACTCAATTTATTGCATTAGTTAATAAGCTGATGACTAAAATCACTCATCGGATTTTAATTCCATTCATATGTGCAGGAAATGTAGTCATTCTTTATGATTTGGAGTTGTTTCTCGCTCTATTACAAACAGAGTTAACTCCGTTGGAGACATATTGAGGGACAAACAAACGTAAACATTTATAAATATATATGTAGGTAGGTGTTTCCATTTTTTATATGACATAGCTGCTATGAACTTTGCAAAACATGGGAAATAGCATTTATGTACTTCCGAAATCTATAGTAGAGTATCTGCTGACTCAGTCGTCATATTCATTTATCAAAGGATTTTTTCGTTTTTTTTAAGTATATCCTTCAGCCCAGCCTCCACCGACCAGTCAATCCAAGATGCAGTAGAGAGTCTGAATCGATTCAGAGAATTTTACATGACTCTTCCTACCTAGATATCCACAACATTCAATTTCCCCCGATTTGTTTTTCGTTTTTCAAATCTATTTCAGCAATTTAGCGGTATTCACAACCGCTAATACTTCTATATAATTTCGAAAGTAGTGTTATTTTCGGTGTTGCTCTTTAAATGTATTCATTTGAACAAATAAATGATGTTTGGTCTTTGGGAAAAGGTCCATACAGGGATTGTACTTCTAAAGATAGATGCATAACTAAGAAACTCATCACAAACGTTGTAATTACGAAAGGGTTATATCAAATGGCACTTCAACATATTTATCAATATATTGTTATTACATAAAATTTGTTGACCTTTTTTTTAGGATCCTTTGTTTTCCTCTCAATTTACAGCTATCTTGTATTGTGACGCCCCCATTTTGTTTAAATTGTGTGCAAAATTGCACTCTTATCTAGATATGTAAAACGACACGTACGACAACGATTTCCAATAAAAGTTTTGAACACACTTGTTCGCTTGTTCTTTTTTCCTGGCTCTTAAGCCCTGATACCCATTGTCTGTCTTTTTATTTATACTACCGGCTGGTGTAGTTTTTGATTTTTTGACCATGACTATGTATATCCTCTTTTGAAAATAATTTTCCTTGATATGTTGATATGCAAGAGATTTATAGCTACCATTGCAACCAATTAAACAACTTGACTGTTTTTTTCAGGGAAAACGCAAAAAGTGGGCACCCCCAAACTTCCCTTTTGCATTAAACCTGAAGTAACCACATTTGATAATTCAACTTGGTGATACATTACGATAAGCACTGCTAATGAGGCTCCATTCGGTTGGCAAACCAAACAACATTAGACTCGTCATGTTTCGTATCCCCCTAACAAACTATTATTTCCTCTATTTCTATGTACAGAAGTGACTTTGCTAAATAGGTTTCTTTTTTTTCTACACGATCGATCATAACATCGTTTTCTCACACGTTTCTTCGTCTCAGTCCTGTATTGTCATAAATGTCTACGTATTAAATATGCGTTTCATTTGTTCGTATAATACCCATATCTTTATGTTTTCTCGGTTCGAACCCTGCGTCTACAGTGATACTTGACTTGCATACTCCCACGCTGTCATTGCAACCATTCATATCCCTTCCTCCTTGGCCATTTCCCATGACGTCAGTGTGCGATGCTAAAAACCAAACCACTTGGTGGCAAAGATCTTTTGCCTTCTACGACAACACAACATCTCGCTACACATAACCAATGCCACTACTACACTAATTCACACAATACAGAAACTAACATACTCATGATATAAGAAGGAACTGAAAATTAGGATGAAAGTGAAAGATAATATAACTTAGTGCAGTAACAGCATCATATTATTTGAAGAATATCTGGCTTTTTAAAATTTATGAAATGTCTCCATGGAGAATATCTTGATGATTGATTAGTTTTTTTCTGTTGTTTTCAAATATCTAGATTGTAAATATTTGAATGAGGATGATTCAATCGTTTTCATTTATTTTTTACTCAAGAAGAAAGATCTACGAGTCATTCATTTATTTGTAACTCCTCTCCTACCTTGCATGATCCTCCAAAAAGTTTTGAATGCAGATGGGAAAGCCATATTTTAAGAGTGAAAAAATTACCCCGGGCCTTTTCCTTGCTCCGAAATTCTTCTGTTTCGAGGAAAGGATTCCACCAATAAGTAAGCAAAGATATCATCAGCTGGGTGAGACAAACGAAGGAAAAAGAAAAAAAATGCAATAGAGTAAAGAGATGGAAGGAAAATATCACCATATGTGAAGGAATAAACATTCAAAGAAGCAAAATATATAGGCTGTTGTTAAATTTGATGGAAGCTATAGAGGGAAAGTCATGAAAAAGTCGATTCTGCTTTAGGAATAAAATACTGCAGATGTAACGCTGGAACCTATATCGTGTTGGAAGAAAATGCTGGCAATTGTATCTTCCAGTTGATTATACAACGTTTTTATCGATAACATAGTGTTTTTTTTTTAATAATCAGTCTAAGTCCTTTTAGTTTCCTCTTTTTCAAAGTCACTTCCGGATGAAGAAGCCAACAAATATCACCAAATTCATACTACCCCTGTCCAAAAACTAACAGTAACATAATTCATAACCATCACAATGAGTGTTTGGCGTAAATTTGCAATAAAAATCCCGAGGATCAAAGTTGTCCATATGATCAGTACATATTATTTAGATATCACTCCAATTTCTTGGTATATCTCATTAGAATATTCTCTAGCTTGTTGTAAAAGTTCATGCTCTTTTCTCAAGATAAAGAGTACAAGCATCTTCATCAAACTTTCCCCAGCTCCCAACCGGCTCGGGGAAAATGAAAGAATGTTTCGTCAGATTTGGGCATTTATTTTCAAAGGAAAAAACATTCAACACGTGTGGAATAAAAGTGTGCATGCTGAGGATTCTAAGCAGCAGAAGCAAAAGGAGCAAAAATCGATGAGACCTCACATTGATTTAGATTTTTTTCATTTCCATCTATTCCATCTTATTGTAGCATATTTTCTTGCACAACTGATATATCGGATTTTTTTAAATATCATACAAGAGGCAATACCATTTATTTGTATTACTTCTTTCATATTATTCTTTCTCAATCTTAAGATATCGATCAAATAAATTTCTTTTGCATATAACCGTAATGGCAAAGTATACCTGGATAAACTCAGATGATGTAATGGTTTGCACATCTGCTTCATATGCTGAAGAATTCAAAGTTGTTCCTGGTATGAGTGAAGAGCGTGAACGAAATTCATTGGGATAAATTCTTCCGTGCAGTCTACAGCTGAGTAAGTGAAGCTTAAGCAGTGTGATTAGGCTCGAATACATAATGATTAGTCACCTTACACGGTTTCAGTAAACGATATGTATTCCCGTACCCGAGAGTATTGTGGAATAAGGGAATTTTATCAAGATGCTATCTCCACTGAGTCTTCTGGTTTATGTTCGATCCTGGGTAAAGAAAAAGGATTCCGAATGTTCGGTTGGAAAACCAAGTCAACAGTCTTTATGTCATCTATTCTCAACCAGCAGATATTATGTCCAACTAAGCTATAATACACAGTATGCTCACTGAATGGTTTTCCTGCATTATTCAAGGTTAACTGGTCCTAGGAAACTCTTTTAAAGCAAAAAGTTTTATGCAAATGAGTAATTACCTCTGATTCACATGGATGAATATTTTACAGACCCTCAAGTCCCCCAAAATGGTGATCATGTTATGCCTAGTTGGGTCGTTAGGAGTTTGAATTGTGGGATGTACAGGAGCATAACGGCTATGCAAAAAAAGCATATTTTGCCAATGTATGTGACTGTGAAAAAGACATAGAGAAACAGAGATTGACCGAGAGAGAGAGAGAAAGAGGGGTAACCTATCAGTACAGATGTGCACTTTTTAACATTTGCCAACAAAGTTTGAGAAGTATTCATAATATAACGCCTGTCTTTCAGTCTTTTGGTTTTCTGTCCCTCCACTAGTAACTCTGTCCGTCCACTCTATATCTTCGAAATTGCTCAAGAGTATTTTCTAAAATTTTGGAATAAATATCAATGGGGGATAATTAAATCCAATATTTATTCAGTATTCGATTGAAAAATGTTCATCGTCCTGCAAGGGAAAGGTGGATCATTAACCATTAATTGAATTCACTTAGTAAAAGAATTTACTCACAATTTGTGCATATTGTGAAAAACACACTCCCGACCAAGTTCTTTGAAATCCTATTTCTATTCATTTAGTTGTCAGTACGTAGCGTTCACTGAAATATGCGTCCTTTGAATACTTTCTAGTTGTAGGGCTGCCAATACTTAGATCAAATACGTATTTTATTTTACTTCAATGCCTTTGCAAGCATCGAAGGCCTTACTAATAAATGGTATGATGTGTCGAGAGATGTTCATAGAGCTGTTACTGACATCTTGGAGACAATTTCCAGATTAATTTCCGGCCAATTAATCATGATTATTTGTTACTATCGTATACATAAGCGTAGACAATAAATTGATTTATTTTTCGGTAGACAATCTTCCGCTATCAAATTCGATGAATTCTATCTATATAAATGTCCGGGAGCAAGATTTGGTATTCAGTGGGGCATGAAACCATTTTTAACTAAACGAGCTTCGTAGCGGAAAATATTCGACAAGGACATTGATCAATAGCTGGAAGTTTCAGAATCTATTTTCTTTATATTCTATTTCATCTTATTTGTCAATTCTTTCATAACTCTTGTACAGTAGCTTATCTTCATTGAAAGCAAAACTGATATTATATATTTCAAATTTGTCATTCCCAATGCTTTTTGCCTGTGAAACCTGGTAATGTGAGACCGTGAAAAACAGTAAATTGGAAACATATGACACTAAATCCCTCTATTTACCCATGGGCCTCAAATAGATGGGATATGTCGGATAAAGAATCAAGGGAAAGATCACAGCAACTTTATATCAAACACCCTCCACATGCTGTGTTTCAAAATGTTGCAGCTCGTGTTGAGATTCCACACAACGACACCTGCAATCTAACCATGGAATTGACGTCCATAGTTCAAAGGAAGAGAGGTCAGCAAAGATAAACTGGTAAAGGTAGTGGACAAGGACTTCGACTAGTTACCTGCCATTGAATACCCCAGAGTTACTGAATCATTAGGTTGACAAACAAACAAAAAGACAGACATACACGAGTGATCGCACTTAATTTTCTGAAATTTACGAAACTGTAAAACTCTAAAAGACGTATCAACCCTGTTTCATTCTATGGTACTGTTTCTACTCACTTAATTTACACAAGATATCGGATTAAGGAAAATTTGATCTTGTCTTTTGTTGTTTATTTAGGTCCTCCTTTGGACTGAAGGATCATGCTGTCGTCCAATATGCATTTTGGCTTTCTTTGTTTGCATTGGCGGAACGTTTCAGGTCTGGTATTGCAAGTCGTGTTGCTGATAGTTTGATCCTTCCAAATACTTTCAGACACTTGCATTTCACTTAGTTGGTGAGTAACACAGATGAGCAATGGATCGGTTTTCATTGTGATGCTCCCCTCATATTTAAATGACTGTATCAAGTTTTACTTCTGGGGAAAATATCGATTTCATGGAAATCTAAGCCATACAGTACGATTGGAAGGAGACATATTCCATAATGTTCATTTCCAAATAGGTCAGGAATTGTTATTTAGTCAACCCCTTTATCAGTGACAACAATGTATTCTCTCAAATTGGAATATTGCCAACGAATAAATAATAAGGTACAAGGTCAAACATTCATACCATGTGCTAGTTGCCAGCTTCAATCCTAAGCTAAGGTTAGTACAACACCATATGTATTTGAGACCAACTTAGAATTGAACTGTTTGTCTTACTGTCTGTCTGTCTGTCTCTGTCTGTCTCTGTCTCTCTATCTCTGTTTCTCTCTCTCTCTCTCTCCCTATATATATATATATATATATATGTATATATATATATATATATATATATATATATATATATAGAGAGAGAGAGAGAGAGAGAGATAATATCAACAGTGTGGGTCATGCGTGCAGTGCTCATATTTCATAAACGAGTCCTAGGCCAGATCACCTGATATCAAACAAAGATAGCAACAATTCACAAGTTCAACTTGATGATGGTTCAAACAGGCATGACTGTTGATATCAGCAATGCTAGAGAGAGACTGCAAGGTATTTCTTCCAAGTAAAAAAATTGAATGGATTTTATAGAGAATGACGGCAGTTATCCTTTGCAGAGTCTGTTAAAGTGAGAACCCATACTCAATATTCATATTTATCGCAAATCCTTGTCAATCTCCAGTTAAAATAGGTCTTGAGACAGAAAGTCATCACCCTTAAAATCATAGATTGGTGGGAGTTTTTACTTGCAAATTTTCTCTGTGGATATATAAAGATTTCTCTTCTAAAAAATTAGTCATAGTCATCACGAAAAATGAAATGTTTGTAATTCGGTCACTTATTAGATGTGAGGTCATTTTTTCAGAGCTATGATATCTTTAATGAAAGAAAAAAGAAATATATGTATAAGGTTTGCGCTTTCAAAACTCAATTGTTGACGCCATAATGTGTTTTCAATTTCTGTTTTAATATGTGAATGTCGGGTTTTCATGTCACGTCTGCAAAAAGGAAAACAAATATTAAGATGAATGAATATGGAAAATATTTGTGAAACAGTATTTCCTCAACAATGGACGTTGAGCACGTGATCAAGGAATCTTTTTTCTTATCCATGTATTTTTTAATCTTGAAAAGCAAAATGGGGTCTTTTTTGTTTTGTTTTTTAACGGCAACTCCTACTTGCAAATGCAAAACTCACACTTTCACGAAAGTCTGTATGTGTGGATTTTGCCAGAGTGATTATCAAGACTTTCCAGATAAATAATTCGGAGACGAATGAAAGGATACACTGTAAATGATTATTTGATACACGGTGGTTATTCATTAAAAATCATTAAATATAGATTTTGAGCCATATCAATTCAAAATTATAAAACTAATTTAGATAGAATAATAATGTAATAGTTGATTCCTGTTATTTAAAAAAGAAGTTTAATCATTTTGATGGTAAAATTCGGACAAATTTTGTCCATTGGTGAATCCAATTAATTTAATTCAGGCAGCTATTTGTCCGGATCGATAGGACTGTTTTATATCTGTCTCTGCACATATTTTGTTTTCTGTATATTCTTGTTTGTACTGATATAAAATATTTTCACTCAACCAAAATAATGGTAGCTGCTACATGAAAATAATAAAAGCAAAATGATACGTAATAATCAAATGTGATAGAAACTAATGTATAATGATAAAATCATCCGTCAATATATTAAATGATACGATGTTTTGTATCTTCACTTCCCATTCTGTTACTTTCACTGGTGTGCACTGATGCTACTGTTTGATCCACGTTTTCTGCTTTCTACATCAAGGCAAAAAATGCTCAAAGTCTGGTTTTTTTCATGTGGGACTCCTTGTACGGGATGCTCATAAATTCTTCACATCCCTGCAAATCTTTCTTTTCCATGTATGTACTCAAATGCTCGAAATAGGGAAACAAATGAGGGAATAGTTTCAACCAAAATAACTCCGGACATCGGGAAAGATAGACAGGTAAGAGGTTGTGCACTTCAATTCTTTTCATTCAATCTGAATTGTGATATGAAAGACGGTAGATAAGGGTGGAAAGTTAGTTTGAAGTATGTTAACATATTAATTTGCTTTAGTCTCACACCCTTATAATATGAAGAAATTCATTAGAAAACGCGTGCGAACATAGAGGTTGAAATTAAATCATACGGCGATACCAATAATACCATTGATAGATGTGGCTGGCAAACTGATTCTCAGTATTCAGAAATATTAATGAGCTTCAAACAAAAGCCAGGATTTGCGTTTGTTCGCTTCTTTTCGTGACTTTGACCCTCTTTTTTGTGTTGCAAGCTCTTAGAGAGAAGGAACAATTATTAATTAAAGTCAACCTTTGACATGTTCTGACCTGTCGATTCAAAGTTGAAACGGACGTGAATCCCCAGACATAATTCTAAAGAATTGAAGAATTGAAGCTGAACCACAATTAACATAAAGTACGAATTATCCTCAACGAACATGAAATGACTCGTATTGAAAGTGACTTTATCAATAATGCAAAATCCTGTTTTCATCGTTTAAATCAGGCCTTTATATGACTAAAATCGTTTTTATTGTATTTTTATGTAGCTTGAATCAGTTCCTTTCTTGTCAAATGTGTGTGTATGCTTGTGTGTATGTGTCTGCATACATGTTTACGTGTTTGCAGGTGTGTCCGTGTGCGTATTTGTGTACGTTTCGTCCAGAGCAGAATTCTCCCTTGTCGTGCCGAAGAATGTTATACCTTTGTTTGAGCCCAGTTAATGCCGTGATTCCATTTACTGAAATTTTGAGTCATATAAAATGATTGATGTTTACTTTGACCTTTAAAATTAACAGAAGTATTTTTGTATTTTGATTGTTTTATTCTATTCATTGTGTTCATTCAAAACGTAACTATTATAAAAAATCTAGCTTTGTGTCCTTAAAATACACATGCCGTTGTATTTTCCTAACTGTATTCGTAGGATCAAAATGAAATACTATTTACCCACTATATTTGAATATGAAATTCACTTTTGTTATGTTTACCAATTTGGGTATTCTTAAGAGAAAATGAACAAAAAAAATGTTCTTTATAGCTGATGCCCCAGCCCCTAGAAAGCCAAATTGCGTTGAAAGGGGATTCCATGTGTTCAGTTTACCCCATGGAAATCATATCTGAAATTCAAGAGTTTTCAAGAGGAAATTCAATTCCTTTTCGGCAACTCTCTGTTAGCCAGCTGCGTGTGTCCGCTCCCCTTCGGGGGTCATTATTTTTTCGGTAATTCACAGCTTGGTTGCAGGAGAAATTAGAAAGGAATTACTGCTGCAGTAAAAAGGTAGCATAGTTTGATACAGGCATTCGCAACAGAGGTAATAGGAGAGCAAAATGAAACCTAGTATTTGGTACAATCGAGAGGAGCTGTTGAATGCATGGACGATGAACTGCAAAGGCCTAATTCAAAAACCTTGTTCTTCCCTCGGAATAACGCACTTGCAAAATGCATGAACCCCTCCCCTTTTCAATAGTACAGTTTTTGGTAAACAGCAATGTAGACTGGGTTTGCTGAGTGTGGTTGAAAGCCAGTCTAAGGGAAGAAAAACTATGAATACAAACCAATCCACGAAGTAGTTGCACAATTTTGCCCATGACGTATCCATGATGAAAAGATGGGTGATACTTCAGTGACCCTGCAATACAATAAATGGAAGTTGGCAAAGAAAATCAATTTCAAAAGACAGGCGTCAGATTTTGACGATAGATATAACCGTAGGGGAAAAAAAATTCTCCGAAATATGCACTTTAACCTGTCACACATTAATAAGCATCTGGAACTTACATTTAAATATTGTGATTTGAAATGCATTCGAGGCAACAGAAAGGAGTTTATCGATTTATTTCCTGATGTCAAAATGGTTTGCACTATTTATAAATTCATGAATGAGTATATCGATGTCGGGTGCCTTCGGAGTTATTCAGAAGATATTTTGTTGCCCTTGCTGATATGTATATATATATATATATATATATATATATATATATATATATATATATATATATATATATATATAAAAGTTGTAATACAAAGAAGCAGCTCGATCATTTGATCGTTATTGTAATTAAAGCTCATTTTTTCGGGGTTTGAAGTAAGTAAATATTTCACTTAAATTAAGCATTACTGACCGTCAAGTCGTGCATAGTGGATATATCGCTTAAATTCAATACCACTGCGTAGTAAATATCTTGCTTAAATTCAGCATTACCCCGTTGTGAATATTACTGACCATCCAGTTTTGCAGAAGCCAGGAGGAAAATCCCAGCCTCTGGTTTTAAAGCAAAGGTTTCGATACTACCATGTGGTACTGGATTGGATGATGGATAGTCTATAGCCACATCGGAGAGTTGTAATACGACGAAACTCAGTTAATGGATTGATATCATTACATACAAAAATATCAGGAACCAACCTCCTGTACACCTTTATGCAAGTTCCCATCCCCAACGAAACAGGACTAGCAATTGAATGACGGATGATCCCCAAAGCCGTACGGCTATCGATTCACTGACAACCTCAGACAAGATCTTTTCCCGTTCCAATCAAAAAATAAATAGCTTCGATTCTATTCATTTATATTCTTCATTTCTTGATCATGTGATGAAAAATGATTGTCAGTAATTATCGTAAAGCATGAAAGTTCCCCGGACTACAAATATTCAAATTTGAGGAAAATAGTTTTATACGTGTTGGAAAGTATTTACAAACAATATATATATATATATATATATATATATATATATATATATATATATATATATATATATATATATATATATATATATATATATATATATATATATGTATGGGGGTTGTTTGCTTTTTTCTCTATCAGTATTAGATGTCATCAACTCATATCAAAATCAAAATTATTCTGACTTTAATAACCCTGTTGTTTTACTATTTCTTCTGTTCTTGTAACCCATCAGGTGATTTTCTTTGTTATTCATCACGTTGGCTTGAAACAGTAGGTCTAATTTATATTCGTTTCCATTCACTTTGGTGCCACCCTCTGCATCAATTAACTTTCTCAATAATTTGGAATAAATTCGGTTTAAAGGCTATTGTTTTTTCAAAAGTGTTTGAGTTAGAAAAATTAACATATTCAATTTGAAATATGAGTGAGTTGCATCATTTGATCACACAGATCTGTTGAAATTGAGCAAAGGAAGATGAGAAGTAAAGGATGTATGTTTTGGACGAAAAGGGGTGGAAAAAAAGAAATGAGAAAGATGAGGAAGGGTATCAGGAATAAACGGGAATCAAAGAAGAAAAGAAATGTGATTGTACAAGAGGTGTATTGTATTTGAATCGAAGAATTGAGGCAAAAAAGAAACGCAAAGCAGGATATAATGGTGAGAAGGGAATGCAGAGGGTCAGTATACGAGGAATAGATGAGATAAGCGGGGTAAGAAAGCAATGTTCTCTATTTGAGGGTCAACTTCTTCGTCAGCCCTCACATTTGGTTCTTGGAATTTGAGCTTGCAGTACCCAGAGCTTGCCAACCTAAAGTGATTCCTTGCTTGATTACTTTTTCTTTTCAGGATTTCATGGGTAGTTGCAGTATCTGCTTTCATTTGTAACCAGAAGTTTAAACCAAAAGAGAAAGAAAGACGGTGGCATTTGTTTTTGTCTGTTTTGTAATTACAAATTTTTATAGCAATTTGAAAGTACGTTCCGTATAGGTGAGGAAACAGGATGAAGAAGGGGTGCATTAAAGTGTAATTATAATACATTGATTTACATTCATTAAATTGGCTTGCAGAAAGCTTTTCCAACGTTAATAACAATGTGTCCAGGGAGAGAGAATATGGAAACCCTCTTCTTTGAACCCAGACGGACCCCTGTGAAGGAGCAAATTTTTCATCAGTTTTGCGCACTGGGGATATTAACATGTTCTGAGATTTCGAAACTCCAAATGATGTATAGATTTCTTTGTATGAAAGGGAAAGTTTCAAGCCAGGAAATTCACATGACCTCAAGGGGCCAATGGAAGAGTAACTTTTTGTTTGTTGTGCTAGAGCTTAGGTATTGGCGTGAGAAAGGCAAAAGGGCACGGATAGAAATGTTTGCCTCTTTATTCTTCCATCTGCCTGTAAAGGCAAAAAAGCTGACACCATCGATATCAACTGAAAATATCCGTTTTAATCAAATTTTAAATCTCTAATATATATATATATATATATATATATATATAAATATATATATATATATATATATATATATATATATATATATATATATATATATATGTGTGTGTGTGCGTGTGTGCGTGTGTGTGTGTGTGTGTGTATGTATGTAATATTGTTCTCTGGAGCAACATATGGGGGAAAAAGGGGAAAACAGTACTTCAATATTGCATAAATTGCATTGACAGACATGGGAAAAGGAGTGACTGAAGTGACACAGAAATAGTACGTTGCTGTAAAGATTTTTAGACTCTATATATATATATATATATATATATATATATATATATATATATATATGTATGTATGTATGTATGTATATATATATATATATATATATATATATATATATATATATATATATATATATATATATATATATATATATATATATATATTGGGTTTCCGGTGAAGGAAAAAGTGTTATCGAATAAGGGGATTAAATTGGCAAGAGATTTTGGTATCACTTAACCATTTGAGATAATATAGTGAGTACTTCCAAGATTAAGGAGTGTTCTGGTAATAAAGAATTCTTACATTATTGTAGATGTAGCTAGTTTGACTTATTTTTCATCTATAATCTACTTAGAAAAGATAATCAAATTAGTTTGAATGTTATTCATTTTCTTTTTTCATACATTTATAATTTTTACAATGTAAGGTGGAAGGAGTGTTGGCTGATTATGTTGTATTTTTCTTGCTTTCTTGTGTTTATCAATAGGTGTGCGTTGGTTAGGGCTTGTGAGCAGTCTTAGTATTCTAAATAGATGTTTTTTTATCACATTGGTAATATTTAGGTTTCATGTTGCTTCATTTGATATTTAGTCTATCAGGAGAACAAGCTTTTTGAAGTAATATCAACATATTCTGATGATTCTCGAAGATATTAAGGTGACATTTTTTCTGTCTTTTCAATAATGATGAATCACTCTTCATTGTGAAAGTTATGGTTTGGTAAGCAGAACCTCTGCTGTATTGATTGAAGGATTTAACTTTGTATCGTTGAATATATACAAAGACACACATTGTGGCCAAGAAAAAAATCAGGAAATGTTTAATTTCTGGGTACATTCATTCTGCCTGACAATCACTGCTGACTCAAAGAAATATACGAACGCATGTCCATTTTTCATTTATTTGTTTTCTTTTGGAGAAGTTACCAGGACAACTGTTTCTGTTTTCAATTGTTCGGTGTTTTAAGAGAGCAAATACGATAAAAAACAATCAGAAATCACCGGGATACCTTAGTCCACCACCCAAGAAAATAATAAAGCTTTAGGTACGAGATGAGAAGATACAGATATTGAGAGGTAAGGAGAGCAACATACAGCCAGGATAGATGTCCGAAATTTTTTTTTTCAATTCTCCATGATGTCATAGTTACTCTATAAACAATTTAGAAAGTTTTTCTATGTCAGATGCAGACTCTAAATGATTGCAAAAGGTCTGGCAGCTTCGTTTAAGGGATTTTATTCGCACTGGTTTCGAATGGGAGACTGTCCAGCAAAATTTGAGTTGCAATGATACCCTGTTGGCAGACGTTGTTTCCCAAATGTTTTTCTTCCAGAGGTGATGGAGACCTTTTTCCAGGACTGTCAATATCTTTTTTGGTTGCCAATGAACTGCACATACCAGATACTTGATACCCAGAGCATGACAGTTTTCAAGAGATCATAATGTTCCATCCTCGCCACGTGTTTTGCCTAAATCGCTGGTGCCTTAAACAACAGAGTTCCTTTGTCAATGGCTTTAGCAGCTGAGTATACTGTTGTTGATGATCGAGTGTCTCTGGTGTGCATTGGAAATTATGCAAAGGCAACACTGCTGGAAGTACTTCGAAATATTTAAACAGGGCTGCTATATGAACCAGGATTATGGTTCAATTTAACAGGTAAGTAGCCTCATGGCTTCTAAAGATTTTTTTATTTACCTTGGGTTCCGTTAAACTAATTATCTGTAGTCTATGTTGAGCTTTTTTTGCCCAAGCCCATTTGTTGTCCATTTGTATATCAGCCTATCGTTGTAAAGTATGTACAGTTTTTAAACATATTACTATGTACGTGAGGATGCATGCCCTAATCCCAAACATAAAGTATTATGAATGATATATATTCACTAATATTCATCAGCTATATATATATATATATATATATATATATATATATATATATATATATATATATATATATATATATATATATATATATATATATATATATATATAAATGCCGATTTCTGGAGACAAATTGTGTTCCACAATGTATTTCTGAAATATTTCAAGTTTTCAGCTCTCAGATGAAAAATCCCTGAAACCATTTGCCAAAAAAAAAAAAAAAAATCCCAAAACTATATTTTCAATTATTTTCCCTTTTTTTGCCTCATTACTAGAAAATTGCATCCCCTCAATTAATAGTTGTAGAAGAAATCCAGACACAAATTAATTATCATTTAAAGATTTCCCTAAAATAACTTCAATTTAAAAATCTATCCTTTTCATTTCCTGAATATTGTTTCATGTCATTTTCAAACAGCCTTTAAAGTAAAAGAAAAATTGGCAAGATAATTCTGCATAATGATGCAATAAGTCTTCCCAGAATTAATCTATTCCAAAATTCAAGCAGTTGTAATGAAACACACATTCAATTCCATTTTATAAGTAGTCTACTCATGTAAACCCTCTTTTTCCTATAAACCCCACTAGGATTATGTTCAACCTATAAGGCTGTAGCATGATTACTCATAAATATCTCGTTTTGGTGATTTGCATTGATTTTAAAATTTAACATGATATAAAAATGAGCAAACCTGACTTTCAAGGAGAGAAAAGTACCACCACTTCTGCAATATAAGGTTTAAAGACTCTGCAACAACCTGCTATCAATCTTCAGGGCTGTAAAAAAAAAAATCAAAACAGATTCGATCAAATGATTGGACCTGAAGTGGACAATCGTACAATATTCATAGGAGAAATATTGAGCCCCAAAACACTGGGAGGGATCAAAACACAGCAGAATATACACAGGAGTTGGAAATATCGTAGGATATGATATAACTTTTTGTAGTTTTCATGTTTTGGTGGTAAATATTGATTCTGAGTTGAAGTTATTTTTTTTTTTTTGCATATTTCTCTGAAGTGTTCATCAATGTCAGGTAGCAATGTAAAAAAACAGTCGCAATTCATTCTTTCTTATTTGGTAGTACAACAATCCACACCAAAAACGACATAGAAAAAATATCCGTATGTACAAAATTATAAGGAAGAAATCAATATTCCCTAACATTTCCTTATCTGAGAATAGGAATAGGAAAAATCTCTCTCTCTCTTTCTCTTTCTCTCTCTCTGTTTCTTTCTCTTTCTTTATCTCTCTCTCTAGATATATATATATATATATATATATATATATATATATATATATATATATATATATATATATATATATATATATATATATATATTTGTGTGTGTGCGTGTGTGTGAGTTCTATTCATATACTCTCTTAACGTAGGGAAAATAGGAGACACCCTTCAAAAAATGGCTCTACTCAACGTGGGTTCCGTTTTGCAATGCAACTAAAGCAACCTCTTCCACGAAAGTATCCACCTGAGGACTTGCTCCGTTAAGTGGAATGGAGCAATGCTGCCCCGGGTAAACTGACCCCCTGCAGCTGGGCTGAGTAACAATAGGGGAGCCGAAAGACGAGTCCAAAGGCTCCCCAATGCGCTAAGCAGTGTGTAGTCTCAGTAAAACCTCATTGGCTAACGCATTGTACCGGCGCACTCGGTCTTTGACACTCACACTCTCCGGCCCACTCGGCAGGCAAATGTCAATACCAACTCCTCAGTCTATGCCCTGGAACTGATACTAAACTTTGATCTTGTCGGAAATGCCAGAAAAAAAGTGGGCCCTATTTATTTCTTGTCCTACCACGGCAAAATTTAAAACAAAGTTTGGCTCAACATAGAGGATTTAGGAGATATCCTTCCAAAAATGGCTCCAGCCGACGTGCCCACAGCTTGGCCGAGTGATAATAAGAGGGCCAAAGTACGAGTGCAAAGGCTCCCCGATGTGCTGAGCAGTACGTAGCCTCAGTAAAACCTCATTGGCTACTGCATTGCACCGGCGCACTCAGCCTTTGACACATATCCTCTTCGGCCCACTCGGCAGGCAAGTGTCAGTACCGGCTCCTTGGTCGATGCCATGGAACAAATACTACACTTTCATCCCACCAAAAATGCCAGAAAAAGGTGTGTGTGAGTATATATATATATATATATATATATATATATATATATATATATATATATATATATATACTACTCGACATACTTGTGTTTTTAAAAACTTTATTGAATTAATGCTTTTAGGCTATTCTCCGTCCGTCTTTTTATGTATTTCAGGGTATGTCAAAACACTGAAATCACTATCATCGTTCGCCTTCACCTCCTACTTGGTTTTTATACAAATAAGTAATTCAGATGATGTAATCACTTTATTACAAAACACATGACAAAATGAATCATTCTTTAATATCCTGATGTTTGAGCTTTTTTTACTCAATATATCGATCCTGGGTCTCTGTTCATATTCATTATCATATTGTCATTTACTGTGTAATTCTTTTGGAGATGTCATCGTCCGTGAAAGTGCTTTCGTGTTTCTCTCTAATGTATCGATGAACGTTTGCAGTTAAGATACATGTCACTTCCCTGTAATCAATGATGACAAGTCAGGATCAAAACATGGTTTAGCCTGCTTGAAAAAAAATCAAATCATCAGTTGATTTTTTTTCTTTTGTTTTTTGCAATTAAAATATGGAATTTCATTTCTCAATCAGCATAACATGGACTGCATTTAATTGAAATTTTAACAACCAAAAATACAACCATTGGTGTTTGGAGTCAAAGATCTGTAGGTTTTGTTGCATAAATAGAGTTAGCTTGGATGGCAGTCTTCTTTGTGATTCCCGTGAGGAGTCTGATTAAATTCCCTTGCCTGGTACAGCAGGTTGTCTTGACATGATTTTTGCAAGAGTACCTTAATTTGGAGGAGCACTTGCAGGATACATAAAGTACTCCTACTTGTTGTGTTATAAAATGAAAGGTTCTAAATTGACAAAAACGTCAAAGCTAATCATGCAGTGCATATAATGTAGTAGACGAGTCAAGATGGTTGCAGGTTCTAATTGTTCTAACAAGTACACATTATTAAATTTACCTTCAATACACGCATACTCCCTGATTGACTGGGACATGTTTTGTCATTTTTGTCAAAAACTAAACTATACTTTGGCAATGAGTTTAAATCTGACTGGGGTATTTCCTTTCTTCTGACCTCTGCTATTTGCTTGCACCAGTTACTTCTGTAAACAGTCCCAAGTTACTTACAGCAACTGTTTTGTCTTGGACGATCGAGAATCAAAGAGCACACAATACGTATATATATATATATATATATATATATATATATATATATATATATATATATATATATACATGTGTGTGTGTGTGTGTGTGTGTGTGTGTGTGAGTTTTACATCTAAATTACCTTGATTTTGATTCACAGGTATTATCAGGTTGTCTAAATTTGCCAACCATGTCAAATACCAAACCACTTATTCCTGCCCTTGATCCCCAGAACAGGAATAATTTGATTCTGTGCTTTTGAAATGGATCTGCATGCTCTGCATGGCCAGGGGGGTATTTCGATTGCATCAGAAATAGGGGGGTTTTTGAATGTAGTCAGGAGAGATAATTAAGCGGATGTGATCACTTTTTTTTAAAATTCATCGTAGGTTCTTCACAGCGCATTTCTGTACTGAGTTAATCTATTTCTCATCGAGTCCCTTCACCTCTTATCAACTTTTATTTGTATTTCAAGTTGTTTACTTCATGTCAAACAAAGCAATAACTGGGAAGCACTCAGTAATCAAACCCCCAACCAAATATCAACCAGTTCGTCCTTACCACATGGTGTACCCTAATTGGATTCCGTAGAGAACTTTTGTAGATCCTATGTACACAACTACGAAGCATATGAGGTTTCCGTGAGATGTTCCTGATTCCTCCCCAGAATTCAAACAATTCTGGATGCCTTTATTTTCCATTTGCTTTTCTTCAATTCTTAGTCTCTATCCCTCAACAATTATTACCATTTCAGTTTGAATTCATCACATGTCTACGTCACACTTAGCACTAACTATCCTCTACATCACAGGCTCCAATTTAAGCTCCAATTTTTCTTTTTTGGTCGTCGTGGAGATACAAAACTCCTGGTGGAAATGGATAGAGGGTTTATAAATATTAGCTAAGAATCATAGGTAATATTGATCATGCTTGCATGACTATGATATTGAAGCATGCCGTCCCATCAACAAATATAGGGGGATACATATTGTCATTGAAAAACAATTAAAGAGTGGAGCTTTTGAAGAGAAAGAAAACTAGATTACTTAGTTAGATAGTAACGACAAAACATCTTTTCAATATCTGGGACAAATTTCAGGAGTCTCTTTTGATAACTTTTATTTGCAAACTTTTTTTTCGAAATAGACATCGCCCCAAGTTCCTGATTTTGACTACTTTGAACATATAAATACCTTATAAAAAGTTTTTGCTTTTAAATGATAGTGGTATTCAATGCTTTAAGTCGATCTGATCTTTATTATTCGTCTGAATCAGTTTCAATTACAATTTCAATCTTAGTCATTTCGACTACGAGTTGTAACTTCACCCAATTTCTTTTTATAATAACTTAACTGAAAGAGGACTGTGTGCCCAACTCTCAAAACGTGAAAAATTAATCCGACAATCCATGAAAATAATATATCATCAGGAATGAATATAATAGATGTATGAACGGGACATTGTAAAATGATTGCAATGAAAATAAAAGGAAATCTGCGTGAATTGAATCAGCGCAGAATTTCTACAGAACCAATCTGATCAGATATTTGAATATAGAATTGAACACCACATGGTAATCTTATATCGAAAGAAAAAGTAAATGTCAAGATTGCAAAATATAAATCTATTGCCCAGTGAATAAAAGTATTGTATTCTCTGGCATTCGAAAATTCACTTCCAGTTATGGATGCTAGGATAAATGCTTTGATCGTTGAATATCCGATTATCAGAAATCAGAAATACAGGGTCAGAAATTTTTAAGGGGGAAGATCGACCTTGTTCCATGTGTCAACGACTTCCCAAATTCACTGTTCTTTGAATCACTGTCTAGTATCCGTCACTTATATTATCATCACCACGTACCAGTCATGCTTGTATTTCCTTTTACAATTTTATTGAAAGGGAGATGTGTTCTGAATAACATCGGCTAAGGTACAAGGTTATTCTCACATTTTTTTCAAAATACCAATTATATTAAATTGTTTCCCAGATTTTCTAAAATGTGTCTTTTCTTCATTTTTCTCAAGACACCGTATTCTGTTTGGTTGCATTTTTTGTTTGCTTTTTTTTTCTTTTATTTTTCAGGTTGTTTCCGACAGTGGTGAAAACTTTATGGTTTACATAGCTTGTAATGGAAAAACTGAATCATCATTTGTTCCATCCATTGAAATAAAATACATTCCTAGTCATTTACTGATGGTATCCACAGAGTGAGCTGTAAAGCTGATCAATCAAAATGTAATAATAACAACGGCAATAGAACTATTTCTTCATTCCGAAATACCTTTGAATGAAGATTCTTTTAAAAACAATTACTTGAAATACCCATTATCTCCAACATTCAGTGGTATACACTCACACACACACACATACACACATATATGTGTGTGTGTATGTGCGCGTGTGTGTGTGTGTGAATCGACGAGTTCTGAGATCTTTATTTGTAAAATGATATTTTCCCAGATTTTGCTGGTGCTTCATTGGTGCATTCTGGCTTCATATGTATTTGTGCATGTGTGAATGGGTATATGCGTATGTTGAAATATGTCTGTAAATTTGTTTGTCTGTTTGCATGCGTGTTTGTGTTTGTCAGTGTGTGTATGTGTGTGTGTGTGTGTGTGTGTGTGTGTGTATGTGTGTGTGTGCATCAATTTCCCTTAACAACGTTTTGCAGATCGTATATGTGTATAAATAACGGAAGCACAGATCACGGACACTTCGAGTACTCCAAAACCCCTCCTAATGATATGAGGATCTTCGTTCTGTTTGGCTCTGTTTCATTGCTTCCATTTTATTTCGTTTTTTTTTTTTATTCCATTCGTTCCCATGCAATTAAATCATTGCAAGGATGACATTAAAAATTATAATTGCTGCAAAATTGCCGAAAAAGAGATTTTATGATTAGAATTTATTATTGCTAACTCATTTTAATTACGAAAAGGCTTTCATTCTTCTGTTTTATTTGTTTTATCATGCAATGACTTGAAAGAAAAAAAACCTCTTTCTCTGATTTGATTAAATTTAATTAATCATTATTTGCTAAGATATACAGTGCTCAGACTAAATAACTGGAAAATTGAAATTTGTTTACTAGGATCACCGTCATCATTATCTTCACTAAGAGCTGTTTGGCGTCGGTCCTTTGAAATGACATTCACAAAGATTCTTCAGTCCTCTTTATCATATGCATGCAGAGCCGGTACTCTGGTTCTCTGTTATTCTTGCAACATTCCCAAGCCATTGGTACTTGAGTTAGTATCCCAAGGGTTTCTGTGATGTTTTGGACAGTCTTTTCTCTAATGTATCGTATCGTCCTTTGATCTCTCCAAGTGAGTTTGAGTATGATTCCCCCATGTGCACTTTGATTGTTTCTCATTTTGCAGATCAATATTTCGGTCAAGTTCAATCTTTCTGCTCCATAAGTGACTATCAGGAGGATGCACTGGTTGCAGATTCCCCTTTTTAGGACTAGTGAGCTTTTCATGTTCTTGAAGATTGAGATCACCCAACCAAACGTTCCGTAAAATAATTATTTGCTTGATTTCTTCCTTTTCTGATGATTTCATGGAAATTTGTTGTTCATTGGAGATGTAGTGGACTATTTTCTTCAGCTTGGCATATGCGTTTTTGACCGTTCTGTCCTTGTCCTACACATGTTTGCTGTAAATGGCATTCGTTTTAGTTGAATTCATGTTTGGCCCGGCTTCCTAGCATTCTTCATTCAAGTTGACTGGCAATATCTGTAGATTGTGAAGGTTTTTTTTTTTTTACAAAAACCGCGATGTTGCTTGCAAATCTGATATTACTTAGGCCTTCTTCATCTATTTTGAAACTCTTGCGTTCCCATTTTATGTTTTGAGCAGACTGTGAATAGTTCTGTTGAGTTGATGAATTTGTGGAATATGAAGAACTACTGACATCGTCCAGGATACAAAGAATAGTCCAGAAGTATTGAGTGAAAAAGTTCTCACTGGATCTCAAGTGGAGGCCACGAGCCAGCACTCGTGTGAAAACGTAACTAACAAAAGAAATAGAACAACAATAAACATATATACTTGCTCATCAAAAATTTGCTCACGCCACATTCTGCCCAATTACTTGGGAATAGAAAAAGCTAAAAAAACATCCAATATACGTTTTGCAACATGTGTATTCCATGATTCCCCATCGTCGGAGGAAACCTGTTGCTGTGAGTAGCTTCGGACTGTTTAGAGAAGCTATATTCAATACCTAATCGTTTAAACAACCACAACGTGCTAACGTCATGATACTTCTACAAGACTTTATGCAATGCATGATTGGCCTTGAGATTTTGTTTATTTATAACCTGTTATTTTATAGCACTACAACTAGGAGTACTCGAAAGATGCTGGAAGTGTTCATCCCAATTTAGGCATTCCGGCAAAAATCATGTCAAGACAACCTGCTGTACCATGCGGGGGAATTTTATCAGACATCTCACGAGAATTACAAAGAAGACTGCCATCTATATAAGTCATATGAAGTTAACTCTATTTACGCAACAAAACCTACAGCTCTTTGACTCCAAGTACCACTGGTTTTATCTCTGGTTGTTTACTATCGAAATTTCAATTAAATGCAATCCATGTCATATTGAATGAGGGATATAATTCTATATCTTTACTGCAAGGAACAAAAAGTTCAACTAATGACCATGTCTTAATCCTGATCAGTCATCATTGACTATTGGAAAGTGACATGTATCCTAACTGCAAACGTTCATTGATACATTAAAGATAAACACAAAAGCACTCTCACGGACGATGACATCTACAAAAGAATTACTCAGGGAATGACAATACTATAATGAATATGAACTGTGATCCAGGATCGATATTTTGAGAAAAAATAGCTGAAACATCAGGATATTGAAGAATAGTTCATTTTGTAATGTTTTTGCAATAAAGTAATTACATTATCTAAGTTACTTGATTGTATAAAAACTGCACATGGGATGGGGGCAAACAGAGATAGCAATTTCTGTGGTTTGTACCACTCTGATATACATGAAAAGAGGGAGGTAGGATAGCATACGAGCAATTATTCGATAAAGTTTTTTAAAAAGACGACTAGAGAGAGAGAGAGAGAGAGAGAGAGAGAGAGAGAGAGAGAGAGAGAGAGAGAGAGAGAGCAGTCGTAAGTTTTTCTATGTTCTATCATTGCTTTGATTTTATCATCATTTTTTGAGCTGAAGCTCAAGAGTCATCCTCTGCGCACGTACAGTTTAGCCATGTTATAGTTTTGTTTCGAACCAATTAACAAAAAACAGGTGATGCCAAAAAATAAAAAAAAAAAAAAAGTTAATGTTGAATTAATTGATAACAATGACAAAATGAAGAGTGGAAAAAAGGGGATGAATAAAGAAAGAGAGCATCGGGGTGAAAAAAGAATAAATATATGGATCAGGAAAGAGTGGGAGAAAGGAAAACAGAAAAAGAAATGGAGAATGAGAGAAAAATGAAGACCAACTGATTGAAATAAATAAGAAGGAATAATAGGAAGAAAAACAGACGGATAGAGAGAGGGAAATGCAGAGAGAGTGGGAGAAAGAGACAGACAGACATACGGACAAGTAGATGGAAGGAGAGAGAGAAAGATGAAGAGAAAAGGAAATAGGGGAAAATAAATGTCAAATAAAGAAAAATTAATTGAAAGAAGGAAAATACAAAAAAACAAGTGAATAAGAGAAATGAAATTTTGGGAGAAAAAAGGAAGTGCAATCAGAAACTCTCAAAAACAAAATTAAGGGATGAATTATAGCTAAAACAATGACAGAAAATTTCGAAACGAAATCAATTAAGTATTGAAAGATTCAGATTCCAAATAAACCAACGCCAATATATATTAGTTGAAAACCAGACAGTTGTTTGGTTGGAACTGAAGCCTTCTAAATAGAGCCGTCAACGTTAAGAACTGAATCTATACAAGTAAAATGATCTGCTTCACAGGAACACGAATCCAAATATTATTTGTCCGAACGTGTTGGTCGTTCTTTACATGGCCAATAGGAAAAACACGATCCTTCCCTCGTCACTCCACTGAAAAGCATCGGAATTGATTCTTCTGTACAGCTTCACATACAAATTTGTAAAGCCAAACAAGTTTAGATGAGCAATAGTTATAGACAGGAAACTGCCATAGAAATTGTTAAACCAAGCTCCTTCACTTTTCTGTCCTTAAAAGAAAAGATTGGGTAATGAAAAAAAAATAAAACGACCATAGTAAATTCCCGATATTCCTTACGTTATTGTATTCAAGGACAATTTATAGATTCTACAGAATCTATTTGACAAACACATCTTTGGGTTTGTTCTTTAAATTGGATGTTCATGTCGATCTTGTTAATGCAGAACCTAAAAACCGAACCATACTGGTATTGAGAATGTAGCGTATAACACGTAGGGGCCCCAAATTAGATTAACTAAATTAATGAAAAACGTATCTACAAGGTTGAATTGAGCTTTAGCTGGGTCGTATGATTCCTGTTTTGTAACAGTTCAGCTGAGGTGTTTGCTTAGATGTTAGTATTTTGGAAGAAGATATTCAACTTGTAGTCGAGATTGCATGAGTGCAGGGGTTCATGCTACCTTGTCTGTCCATATCATTTCCCCTTAATTGGGCGTCCATTTTAACACACTTTTGGCTCAACACGCCTGTCAAAACTTAACCATATCTTATTTGCAGTAGAACATTTTTTTATTCAGAATTTGCTGTCTGGTACCCTGTTGCCATCGGAAGCTGAAGAAGCCATCAACTTAGTCAGAGCATTGGAGGCAAGAGAAAAAAAGACGTGACTTTGATCTTTTATTCCTTCAAATGATTGCGTTTTCTGGTTACCAGGTCCGTCTGTAAGTTACATAAAGAAATATTCTCATATCTATTTTTTAAAAATTATCCCCATAACCAAGTAACAGAAGGTCGGAATAAATTCAAAACAAGTAAGTGATGCATTTACTCTACTGAGTACAGTCATCTTCACTAGCACGACAACTGCAAATTATGTATTAATTGGATATCAACAAGTAGAGTTATTTTGATTGTGTATTGTTATTCAGATATACAAATGCATGTTGTTTTTTTTTAACTCTATGCAATGGCAGATGATCTATTTCTATACGATATCTGTATGATGAGCAAATCATTATTCCGTTTCAAGGAGACAGTTTGAAATAGAATAAAGTTCAGGACATTATTTTCCTCCTTCTCAAAGTGTTTTCCTATTTTGATGGAATTAATGGGTTGTGTCCATTGTTTAAAAAATTAGGGAGATTTTTGCAGTTATCTTACGGGAATGAAATACAAGGATTGAATGAATACATATCTGATATACAAAGTTTCATTTCTCCCACAAAAGTGGTAATCTACTTCTATGAGTATATACATACATACACATACGCACGCGCGCGCGCACACACACACACACACACACATTCATATATATATATATATATATATATATATATATGAACTCATAACATTGAATATTCATCGAAAGGTACCCATTGACACGATGACTAACTTTTTCCTTTTCAACAGCTATGAATTTGCAAACTATTTATCAAAGAATGTGCTTACTTCTAAAAAAAGATTTTCATATCAATGTAAATATTATAAAACAGTATAAACACACTGACTGCCAAACTTTCGCCGTGAAAAATCGATGGAATGGATTAGACTGTTGGTAGCCTTCCTCCAGCTAACTGTTTTGCTCATGCGTACTCTGCGATGTATATCAGATTCATTTCATCATTGGCTTCAGGTGGTTCGACTTTTATAAAGACCAATTGCGTTATACTAGTCATACAAATATGGGTCTAGTCCATATCTTAGAAGAAAAAGATACGAATGATTATTTAGTTGTAGTTCTGGCTTCTAAATGTGTACGTGTGTGCGTAAATGTCCGATTAAGTATTTTTAGATACCACCTCAAACGTGCCCTGACATCTAATATATTCATATTTGACAGGGTTTCATTGAGTTGATCGTTCAATACCGTAACTCGAATGCAGAAAAGAATGAATGGACGTGGAGAATAAGCAGTGAAGATGGGAAGAACAAGATTGTTGATTGAAAGTAGGCGACGCACATAAGACGGAGACAGTCTTATGAGACATTGAAAGAGACGAAAGTTGAAAAAAAACAGTATACATTCATGAAGCATCTCAAAAGTCAGTCCATTTTGCCTAAAGGGCAATGTCTCATTCAATGACACAATGACATACAGCTGGCTCCAACGATGTGGTGCAATTGAATAGGCGTTGAAAAGAACTGAATTTGAATCAGTCAGATTCCTGTTTATTTTAATCCTAGAAAACACGATGTTAGGTGTAAAAACATTTAGCATACTAAAACTAAAAATCCAATAAAATTGACTATGTTGAACATTAACAGAATGTTTGCTGATAAGTAGTTCGCTGACTAAAAAAATGCATTGGTCGATAGTCACATGAAGTTTTCAGGTAACACATCGTCTACAGCCGACTTCATTCTTTGAACAGAGGGTTAGCATCCCATAGTCCACCAAAGTGATACAAACAGAAACAGATTTCATAAGCAAGTATTTAGCATCCCCTGCTCTAGGGCAAACTAATCGTCAGGTAATTCGATTATTGGTTAATTATACTCAAATATATAATTCATAAGAGTGAAAAGATGTTTGGAATATTATATCCCAACCAATGTGTGCAAAGGAGGTAGGGAATCTCTCTAGCCATTCAAGAACATACATAGAATATCCAAATGAATTAGTTCAGAGCAAAATATCACAGATCGAATGAAAATAACACTTAGGGCCAGACACTTCATCAAAAAATAAATGTAAAGACATTTCATGGTTGACACAATTTGGTGGTTGTATAGATTTTCTTGGTAATCTGAAAAAAGATTCGTTTTGATGGCAGTATTAATCAAATGATTGATGAATAATGATATCAATAATTCCAGGAACGTTGAAATAAAAATGAATTATGCTATCATACCCTGAAAAAATAGCAGGCAGTACTGTCAGTGAGTACAAACCTCTATAAAGGTATGATAAAACAATTAAAGCATCGAAATAAATAAAAAAACATTTGAAAAAAAAATACCATAGGCTACACAGTGTTGCCAACTAATTTAGTCTGGACTCCGGCATTTTACTAATATTCACTAGAAAGACATGGATGGTGTTGATGTAAACACATGAGTGGTGATCTGTTGATCGTACGGCAAAGCAAATTAATGAATCAAATGATCCAATAGCAATACTTGTTTGCACGACTTGAGCCAGAATAATTTCCTTATTGCATGTATCCACGAATAAAAAATTTCATCATATCTCAATGTGTTGCTGTAAATCGAACACATTAGTTTTTACTGATGAATAGCAATGTGAATTGGTTTCGATAATTTTCATATTATTTTGTTTTAACGGCATGGAGTTTGAAATTAATACATAGGGTTTCGGATAAGTGTTTATTGTAGGAATCGGTGTTCGGTTATAGGTTAAATAGACCAAATACGGAGCAAATGAGGGCAGCAACTTATTTTTGAGATCGGGTAAAATTACATACTAATCCGACGAGCCATTTAATAACTAATAACCAATCTATGTACAAATCATCCGCTTGGATTTCACAGTAACAAAATCACGTTCCCATACTTAATTTATGGAGAAATCTTATGATATTAGGTACGTATCTCTATATAATGATAAGTGCCTATCTCAAAAAGTTTTGAGATTAAAAAGTGATTGATGTTTTCTTAGTTTAAGCGTTTATCCAAACAAACCTTTCCTGCAAGCCTCGGTATTTTATGTGATCTCTGGGGATCCATGTTGTGAAACGTGATGTCCATCGGTTGTCTATCTTTTTTGTAACATTGCCTACCCATTGCCATTTGAGTTCAAACAAAGAAGAAAAAAATAAAAAGGACAGAGAAGAAAAACACATTTTCCTCCGAACCCAGCTAGGGGTAGACCAGCCATAAAACTTAGATAAAAGACAAAACATCTTCAACCATCCTTTTGGCAACCATTTTATTGGCAAATTCTTGTTGCTTGTACTTGGGGTGAGCAATGTAATAATGTGAAGTGAAAAATGAAAAACTTCGTTGGCTAATATAAGAACCCCCCCTGCAAGTTGATGCAACATGAAATCGAACCAGATAAGTAGACTTTAGTTTGCCACATCTCTATATTTTTAATCAGTTTTCCTTCCATATTTTTTCTTTGTTCATTCATTCAGATTTGTTCTTTAGACCATTAAAATGTATTCCATCTGCCATATACCAAGATTGTAAGCAAGAGTAAGGCTTCAATATTTTCAAATGTTGGTTTTACATCAGATCAAATGTATTGTATCGGCTGTCTCTGGTGTACGGCTCTGAGAATTGCGAAAAAGCAAAGGAATCATTCCGATCGAACTGAGCAGAGGCCAAGAAGTAAATGCCTGTTGTTGGAAAGGGGAAGAAGCAATTGAATAAATAAAGGAGAAACTAATTGAAGGAACAGACTTTCTCTATGAAGATTTCAAGTAGTTTTTTAAAACTGTTTGTTGCTTCCGTCAATCTTGCATGGGTTCCAAAGATCACATTACTATTTACTCAATTCGTATGCAATTTTGGAAAAGAACACTCTGAGATAGCTACGTTAAGGCAGTGGAGTTGGTTCTTTGCTTTTCTTAAGTGTACGAAATAAACACAGGATTTTTGCTACCGGCGTTCGAATTGTATTTTTGGAGCTGCAAAAAGCGCAGGCAACCTCGAACGAACAAAACACCAAACGTGGTAAAATTTGAATGTTATGGCGATCAAAAGTTATAAAAGTTGCGGACGTGGATTTACATTTGTTCACAACAGAGAATTCTGCATGAAATTACGATGAATAATTGAATGAGATATTGAAAGGGAAGTGAAAAACTATAAAATAATAGATGTTTATTTCTGATTATGACATCATGTAATTAGCTTATCTCTTCTTGGCCCAGTCCATGATATTATAAATAGCTAAGATTTCATTTGTTCAACTGCAACACTAGACTCAGAAATTCATCGTAGAATAAAGAATTCACTGATAGTTTGATGATGTCATCAATTGACGTCCAGTTAACACCTCAGAAATTCAACTGTCTATCCTCTCTCTATATATATCTATCTATCTATCTATCTATCTATCTATCTATATATATATATATATATATATATATATATATATATATATATATATATATATATATATCTATATATATATATATATATATATATATATATATATATATATATATATATATATATATATATATATATATATATCTATATATATATATATATATATATATATATATATATATATATATATATATATATAAACGCGGTACGCGTCATCCAACAAAAATATCAACATAAAAAGCACAAATTCTCAGTGGAAATTTGCATACTAGTTTTCAGATCTTTTTAATGCTCGCTCATCAAAGACCAAAACACACTGGAATATTAGTGAGAACTAAGTTCAGTAACTTATCATTAGAGACAGAAACATATATCTTGCTTTTTTTGTAGACATTGATTCATGAACATTAACACTGAACGAACCAGGGCATAATTATATCCAAAACGTAAATCCAAAACATTACTTTGAAAACAAATGTGAAAAATATACTTCTGCATCGTTTTATAATGTGGAATAATAAGGATGAATGCCCTTTACGTTTATCTTATAAGTTGCCATTCTGAGTTTGTATCGCGTATCTCAATATGCTGCAAAGTTCAAGTCAATATGAACACTTATCAAAAAAAGATGAACATTTTGTCGATTTCTAGTGATAATTTTACTCTTAGCTTTTTATTTAATTTTATTTAATTTATTCATTTAATTTTATTTAATTTTAGCTTTTTATAGCAACTCACTAGACCGTCATTAAGAGGCTGATAATGATCAACAGAGATCAGAAATAAAGACTAAACCAAACTTGAGATTGCGCAACTTGTCAAATGTCAAAGTTTGGCCAGGGCAACAAATCTTAAAGCCAATCTAAGGGGCATCACTCATCCAAGTCTGATCCCATCAACACTGCTTGAACTCTGATAGCTATCACATCCTCCCTAACGTTTGGCCTTTAAATGCTTCAAGACTCTAATTTCATTATCATATCTGAATAGTTTCCTGATATGTTCTAACCGGAAAAATTCTCTCGACGAGTGTCTTCTGAAATAATGGTATCAATAACGAAGGGTTAGTTTGAGAACTGTTTGCTAAGTATCGTAATTGAACTCTAATTAATCCAACAGTGGATTATATTTGATTATATTCACGAATCAATGCTTCTCCAACCTTACTAATCATTATCTGAAGTCGAGGGGGCATTTACAGTTTGTGTGATGTCCAGCTTCCAGATACCTTCTTCTTTGCGACAGTAATGGTCCAGCATAGACCAAATAGCGATGTCTGTCAGCGTTGACTGCAAAACCAATTGGAAGTAACTCAAAAGCGAACCACTTCGAGGGAGGATCCACTTCCTTTTTTGGAGTTGTCTTTCACCTACACTGGTTTTACTTCATGCGGATACGGAGCTCAATATGCCAATTACCATATATATATATATATATATATATATATATTGCCATATCAGGTCCAATGGAATGAATCGTATCATATATAGAGACTCATTTGAAATGATCTGTCTTTGTTATACGACTAACTTATCAATCGATTTTGACGATGCAAAATAGACCTACCACCGATATGGTAACCACTCTAATGTAATGATGTTCTTATCATTGAACTAAAAAACCGCCAATATTCAAGGGCCAAATGAGTGATATCAACCTGAATTCATACCTTATTTTGCTTTTGCATTTTCGAGACTGATAAGCTCAGTTGGATGAGCATTTTTACTCTAAAGCAGTTACCAAAAGTTTGTTTTGTGCAGGAACCCAATTTTGATTGATTGTTTATTCTATTTAGCGATATATCAATCGTGTAACGACAGGATATCATATAGTCTATATAATGAAACACAATTCATATTTCTCACACACAGTCTCTCTCTCTCTCTCTCTCTCACACACACACACACACACACATATATATATATTTATATACATATATATATATATATATGAACACACATATTGCTATTCCTCCTCTCTATTATGGTTGTTTTTCTTTGTAATGATATTGTTCCCTTATAATCTTTGTCCTATTTTATCTGTTTTTCTCTTCTCCTCTTTTTTTTTCATTCTTCCCCATCACTCCCTTCCCTTATTTTCCCTCCATTCCTTCTTTCCTTTATCTGTGTACCAAAATGAATTATTTCCTCTCATCCCTCTCAGTTTCTCTTTCAAACTTGTCCCTTTCATCCTATTCCACTTTCTGTCTTTCTTTATCCCCTTGAAATATCTCCGTTTCCATTCCTTCTCTCTCTTCAATTTCAATCTATTCACGCTTCCTGCACAATTCAACTCTCTCTCACATCTTTTTCTACGTTGATCTCCCCTGAATTTAAATACGTTTGATAAAAGGATGGGCCTTTCACTTCTACTGAAAGAAACTGCATTGATTTTGTATGTATTACTTTATTCTTATTTTATTATTCTTGTCCAATTCAGACATGTTATTGTTTTTCTTATCACGACCTGGATTCTGTATAAACAACTTTTTCATTCATTCTGAAATAAAAAGAGTATGATAGATTCGACCTCTCTTTTACTGATGTTGATCGTCTTTGATACAAACATAACAGACTGTGTGTTGCCTATAGTTTTTATATAATGCTGTGGTATAATTACAGGCTTTGCAATTGCTCTATTTATATGCATATCTCGAAATGTTGGCTTGTTTATCCTCCAGTCTTTCTGAAACAAATTCACAAAACAATAGATAATATGCAAACTTTTCTGATGAGTTCCATTGAAATTCCGATTTTTTTTATCGATAAGCTTCAGCCAGTTCCGTACATGTCGTGAGAAAGTAAATGATCTCTGTTTGTCACTTGTTTGTATGAAATCACGTTTACCTTTGAAATACATGTGCAAAACAGATTGAGGCTTGCTAAAATTAATACACTTTAAGTACATAACTAGAAAATTTGGCTTTTATTTTTCCGATTTTTTTAAATTATATCCAAACTGTATTGCAAAAGTTACCTACACTTTATTTTTTTTATTTTTGGCAATCTTGATAATATTCCCCAGCTGCATATTCATATTCTTCATTTTTGATTCATTTGATTTTGACATTTTCGTTATTTTGTGTATACACCGTCCTTCCAAGTCATTTTGAATAGTTATTTCAAAAGTTCCAATTTTTCCCTTCTTGAGTTATTCTTTGATAATGACGGATGATGGTCGGAAGACTTCAAGTCAATATGTTTAGAATGGTTTTAAAACTTTCTTCTAATTTGTGCACGATTTCAAACGATATTAGTTATTAGGAATAACATCAATTATAGAACTTAGTACACAATTTAGAAAAATGGATTGCCTATTATCTTCAAGTATATGCGTTTAATTAATTAATATATATATATATACATACATACATGTGTATGTATGTATATATATATATATATATATATATATATATATATATATATATATATATATATACATATATATATATATATATATATATATATATATATATATATATATATATATACGTGTGTGTGGGCACGTAGATGGATGAATAAATTATCATTTTACAACCATACCTCAACAGTCTAGTCACAAAATTTTTCGAATCGAAACAATGTGAGTACAATTGATATTGTCCTCTACATGTTTCAACTCTATGTACTCTGTCATTGTGATATTGGTGCAACGGAAAATAGCGTTATTGATACTGTTTGAACGGTCCTCATCAGTCGTGAATCCATCATACAGTGACCAGTGACAGCTTCTGTCATTTTATTGAAAATAAGGAAATGACGGCTTCTGTTACGCAATTGAATATAAATTTCAATCAACTATAGCCTGTAAAAAGACCGTTGCAAATAATACTGATATTCACCAATTCAGTTGGCAACACAATCAAGAGGATTGTTGCCTTTTCCTCCCTTGTTTATGCAACGTTATGACAAGAGGAACAAAAAAGAGAATTTCTCAACATTCTAAATGTAGACAACCCTAGAAATTAAGCGAACTATAGTTTCAATCCTCTGCATCCAAATGAAATCTTTGATTTTATTAGATACCAGCTATGATTGCGATATAAAAAGGTATCAGAATTATTTAGAACCAAACTTGAATTAAATTATCCTAAGGTCTTCTCCTGAAGCTTAACCAATAAACATATATATATATGTATATATATATATGTATATATATATATATATATATATATATATATATATATATATATATATATATATATATATATATATATATATATATATGTATATATGTATGTATATATATATATATATATATATATATATATATATATATATATATATATATATATATATATATATATATATTTAATACTTCACTCTGAACAATTCGTCTTCATCTTGCTAGTGCCTTTCTTAAGGTTGAATCAAAAAAAGAATGCATTGTTAGAAGATTCGGTTCTCATGTCTCACTTGATGATATTATTTTGAATATTGTATAGTCCAAACGAAATGCGTAAACTTTTAATGCTTTCAATCAAAAGAAGGTTCCGTCGAATGATTGTTAAATTTTCTGTGTGTTGCACATATCATCCTAGTGGCATGTTGAATATGTCTCCAAAGACTTTTTCAAATCAATATAAACAGCCAATGCTAAGAGTCACTGAGTGGAGGACGCATCCAGTTTCTTGTGTTGTATCTTGAAGTGGACGTGCTTTGATTAACTTTGAAAATTCCACGTTTAAAATTTTATATTTTGGTGAGAATATTTTGTTATTCTTATTACAGTCTGTTTCAAAGGATTAGCTGTCATGAATTTGAAGGTGGAGAAAAACATCGAGAAAAATTAGAATTTTGCCTCATATAAAAGGGCCCTCTGACTTATCATTGGCCATTGATGCATGGATTAACCCTATCCCTTTCTATTCATCGATACATCTGTGTCTCAAAGAAATGGATAAATACCTTAATATATAACATGAAAACATTATTTGTGCTATTACAAACAAAAGCGACAAAATATATATGTATTTTTTTCTCATAAATTCCTTTTATTTCGATTTATCAATGTTGAAAAACACCTTTTACGAAGATTAATGTCAAAATACTGGTTTAGCCGGAAACAAGTCCTGATTGTGTCTGCGAATATATTGTCTATAATAAAGACAAGATTGCAATGGAAAAACTATGTAACAAGTTTGTCTACTCCATTTATCATGGGGGGGAGAGATTTGTGGGACAGTGCATCAATTCAATGGAGGGGATTAAATGGCAATAACATGAAATTGATGTAGAAAATAAAGAGAAATAGTGACAGTGGAAGGAAAGGAAGCGCTGAATTTACAGGGAGAATGATGTCATTGAAGAAGAGATGTGGAGAAACAAGTCAAGGAAGGAAGAAATGAATCAGAATTTAAAGAATAGGGAGACGGGGAAGATGAAAACAAATAATACAAGAAAGAAAAGTGGAGGATAAAGTAAAAGGTTCGAAAGAAAAACAACTTGAAATCGATTATCAAGAAGAGAAGCTTGGATGGTAACACATAAACAGGACTCTGACCGGAAGATTATGGACATATAAAAAAAGAAAATGAAGGAAGTCAATATTCAAACAATTGTAGTATCAAAATTTTGAGTCCTGTGAGAGAGCTTCAATCGGGTAGTAAATGGGGCCGGAACATTTCATAAGTAAATCGTCATTGGCGCTTTCCATTGGGAAGATTCTCAAAGATCATGATAGTAATGATTTGTAGCCATAGCAGTTGGAGCTGATGCAAACTCTCTACTTTTTCTTCGCTACTAACCTTTTCGAATGAGATGAAGCCAATAACATTCCTAAAAGTCGACCATAATGTATCTGCAGAAGAAACAGGGATATTTTTCCAAATGAGGAGTTTTCTGTGCCCTTGGTACCCTGATCTTGTGCATATGAGGCAATTGTGCACACCATTAAACCAACTTAGAAGACAAGTCATTGATAAACCCAGCCAGATTCCATGCAGAATTTTTTCTCATTTTTAGTCATGGTTGCTTAATTAGTGAACCACAACAATATGTCTCAGCTTGAAATTATTATTTTGCAGTTTAATTATTATTGACAAGAATATAGAAAAAATTGGAGCCATAACAATATGAAATGTACAATTGAAATATTACAAATGAGAGTTAATAAGGGATTCACAAATAATTTTTTGATGCTTCATAAAATATTTTATATAAATCATTGAACACAAAAATTATATTTATAACTAAACCTTATGTGAACTGACCGCGGATGATTTGGGAAGATATTCAACGATGATGGGGTCATTGAATGGCGAAGTCATATATGCAAATGAACCTTCCCGTCTGAGGGACATTGTCTCAAGGAAAAATGACAACCCCCGACCCATAGCAACAATGGATTTCTATCTTAGGTCCACAAATAGGAGTGAAACCCCGAAGTCGAATGTTTGCAAGCCCCCCCCCATCTTGTCCCAGTTGGTGTTATAGCCATTTATACGGGTTTGTTTTTCCTGTTCTAATAACAAAAAAATAAATGAGATGATAACAAAAAGACATTCTGTAAGCATCATCTAGATAAATGAAAATTTTCTAAAAAAATTGACTGAATAAATATTGCCACACAATAAATTTGAGATAATGCAATGATTATCTCCCTTTCTCTTACCCTCTCTTTCTTTTTTCTGTCTTGTTTTTTTTCCTTTCTCACTTTTCTCTCTCCAGTTCCTACTTGATCAAAATTATTTGTAGTTTAGCATTTTTATTTCTTCTCCACACGTTGCTGCTGACATTTCTGAAAATGATCTTTGTATTTGCGCGCTCATTCACCATTGCTGCCGGACTGGATGATTTGAGTCTCTAACAATACGCAGCTCAACATAAAAGCATCGAGACGCCTCCAGTAAGCTAGAATCAATAACAAATTCTCTATTTTAAAACCGCTTTATCAATTCGTTTCATTCATTTATCTCCTGTCACTCACATCCACACCTATCAAGATCTTTAGATTATGGAACAAAATGATGAAATTTCTTTTCTTTGAATCAAAATCAATGTTCTCATGTTGTGGTTAGCAAATGTTCATCCAGTCCTATAACTCGTCAGTTGAATCGACACGTACCAAATACTTCAAGAATACAACTTAATTTGTTTTTACTTATGGCGGACTGTATAGATAAGAATTGAGACAACATGGATCAGGATAAGAGCTCTGCTAGTTTTTTTTTCTCACCCAAGATTCGCCCACAGAAGTTGCTTTTGTATCATATTCTCACTATTTAGTTTCCTCAGATGCATAGACAATTCTAAAACGAAATTGATCAAAGGACTGAGACAAAGATTTCAACGAGTTCCTTCTTTTCATTTGTTAACGCACTTATCAGGAATCAATGGATATAAACATCGTTCAGACATTTGGTATCTTGCAGAATATCAAGTTCTTGTGAAATGCCCAGTATAGCATAGGCCCAATAATAGCTATGGATGTTCCCAAATCATCGTCGTGGAAAGAAGAAGATCCTCAAAAATAAAACATTATTTGATCCCAAGAGGAACATTCTCTCCCATGACAGAATCGAAATTAGTTTTTACTTCGTTTTTGGCACTGTGGTGTCGAATATATTTTCTGGTTAGCTCACTTCGATGCCTTAAGGCAATGTACAATTTTAGAAGAGATGATAACATCGCACACATCCAAACATTGTCAATTATGTATCCGAATATTTCGATGATTTTTTTCACTCTAGGGGTAATGACATGCTTCGATCAATGTTCACATTTCAATCGTCCTGGAACGATTTGAATGTTATGATACAACCTTTGATGATAACAGAATACAATTCATGTGCAGTGTTAACACTGTACTAGCAGACAGCTGTATGTAGCGGTTAGAATTTTGTTTCGCAAGTAACATTGAAGCATGGATTCTTTTGTGTTAGGTGATTTACTTCATTTCAGGGTGCACTGAAATATTTCTGCGTTCAAATTAGTTTGAACCTGAATATAGTCAGACACTAATGTAGCGTTCAATTTCCTTGAGCTCAAATTGCACCTTCCTATCCTAAGGGATATATCCTTCCCTAAACAGCTATTATTTCGAAAGAAATGAATTATTTATCTATATATTTGCATGTCAAAAACATTTTTGTACTAATTTTTTAATCGATACGTAGTTCAACTGAACTTTAGAACAATGTAAAACAATCGGATTACGCATTGATAAGGATTTCTCTGGCCCAGAATAGTCTAATTATTTAACTGGGATATTCATCACTGAAACAATCAAATATCAGAAAAAGACATAACTAGGACACATCTACAAAGTGATCACATCCGTAACGCTGTACATAAAATGAAAAATTCAACAATAATCGGTTCATATTAAGCCACGATATGACAAAATCCCACAGGGTCACCAATCTATTTCCCTCCATTGATACTACTATTCAGAATATAGTCAATGCCATGTAGATTTCATTCAGTTATCCTTGTTAACTTGGAATCGAAACAGGATATAGATCCACGAATCAATATTGTTTTTATCATTTCAGTTATAATCAGAGGCGAATAGATTTTTCTGTATAAAAGTTTTCCCTTCCTCCCTTTGTGGAGATTTTCACGTCTACCAATGTTACTCTGATCCCCCGGTTTTGTTTCTCGTTTGGAATCAACAGCTTTGACACATAGAAGCTCCCAAAAACAAACAGGTTGATACTTCTAACAATTGCTGTGACTAGATTAGAATGTTTGATGATTTTGGATTCAAATTTCTCTAAATGTGATCCAAGAAAATCTTACTCTGTGCCATTGCCTGTAACTCCCTGTCAGACCTGCCATACATGATATGTTGGATCAAATTCTATATCAAGTACATGTTGGTAATATATTCTGATGTAAGTTATTTCTGTATATATGTCCAACAATGCTTTCACTATTATTTTCTATCTTTTTACCATTAGTTCATACCCTTTTAATATTGATTTTGTATAAAGATGTAAAATGACTTTTTTGATTTAATTCACTGTATACTTTTTGAATAATCGTATGTTTGATTTATCATTGGTTTTTCATTGGATAATTGGTTACCTCACCCCCACTGGATCGATTGTGCGTTTTGCTCTATCATCGATTCGGTGTTATTGCATTTTCTTTCTTCCGGTGTTAAATGTAGTTGCCGATTCTAGATAGCTATTTTTTTGACTCGATCCATTCAAGCACATATCATAAGAGCTTCCTTCATTATTCACATCAAACTTTTAGGAACCTAATTCAACAAAAGAAGAGATTTCCCCCCTGTGGCCCCATCACTTCATTGTGGAATAAACTGTAGGGGTGTTACTCGGCGTTTTATTAACGGTTTCTTTTAATATGCCAGCTGATATTTTTCGTTGTCTCTTTGAAATCCGCTACTTAGAGGGTATCTTTCAATGAACACCTCTAATTAATTATCCACTTAAATTGTAAGCCAATTATCAATGTTTCATACTAAACTGAACCTTGTATGGCATAACACAAGGTATAAAACATGAAAATTGGCTGCGATACTTGTTTAGATCCATCCTTTTTCTTTCTTGTGGGAAAAAGTGCTCTATTGAATTGCTAAGAGGCCCTATTTTGACATCTTCATCAATGTCATCAACAAACTACAGGAGTTAGATGACGTCGATATGTTTAACTATATTTTATGTATAGGAAAAGGTGCCAATGATCTATAGGATTATTATGAATTAATTATTACCGTATATATTCTTTGATTGTTCTTATCTTTTTTTACATACGCTACAATTGCTCAGTTATTGACTCTTAGGACGAGTGTTTTTCCCATGCATCTGTGTTTCGTTATATCAATTTATGCTTGTTTTTTTTCAATCATTTGATTAACAACTGATTAGCAATTGGTAACTTGGACTCGAATTTTCAAACCCGTTCAAAAGAAGTCAACTGATATACTCGTAACATGCAAACCAATGAACTTGAAGTACGCAACATGGGTAACAATGATGTGTTTACGTGCCAAAAGAGATCAAATATGTTCACATCAATAAAATGATGGCTTGTTTGGGGTGAGGCTAAACTATTTTGCTGGTGAAACAAAGGTCAGAGTCGTGAAAGTATCTTTCCATTAACATTCCTTCAATTAAAATGTAAATCGAAATTCAAAATGTGGTAGAGGTAGTGAAGATATTGGGTGCAATCATAGAAATAGTACATAGAATCGATTTTCTGTCCCATCAGATTTTAAAAGAGGAATTATATCTACTAAGATGTGATTCGTTTTGTTTATTTTGCCTAGTTCATAGGTTCAATCATACCGTAACACAGAATAGTTTCTGCTTCTAACCCTATTGAAATGTCTGTTTACAGTGTACACTAAGATATGAAAAGTGGAACTTTTTGAATTTTGAACTCTTGGAAAACAATTGAACATTTATATTGATTTTTTGTTCAACTCAGCGACACAGGTCATGTGTATAGAGAACATTTGATGTTTAAAATAACTGCGTAATATCTTCCAGATAATCGTGTAAAGGAAGCTTGATTTTTTTCTTTTATTTTATCATAATTCCTTTGACATTCAAACCTTGCGTGTAATCAATAAGAAATTAATATGAAATCGAAACTACATTCCTAATAACCAAGTATTTATCTGAAAACAACTGAGCATAGGATGTGCCACAATGCTGGGTTACTGTACCTGCAAACGTGTGGGCAGATTGTTTTCAGAGGTTCTAAAAAGTACTGCAATCTCGGGTTGGTTCCGGATACGGCTGGACATGATTACACAGTGCAGTACCACTCCACTTAAGAGAAAAGCCAAATCGGCTATGGCATCAGATATGTTCCCACCTGGTCAGATGTTCTCATGTTCAAAAGTATAACGATAACCTAACAACCAAGTCGATCATATTAAAACATTAACCAGAAGAAGATTAAGAACAGAAAGATGGTTTCAATCTAAAAATGGAAGGTTGCAGGGAATTGAAGTTTTTACCAGGACTCGAAAGCTGACATCTGACACCGACGTCGTCGTCGTCGTCGTCGTTGTCGTCGTCGTAGTAGTAGTAGTAGTAGTAGTAGTAGTAGTAGTATTGAATAGGCGTAGCTTATCCTTAAGAAGGTTAGCACGAGTGCGACACACTACAAGACGGGATTCTATTTTATGTCCTGTACGATAGATGATTAAAATATTTCACCATTTGTTCAATAAAAACTATCATAATATGTAGTAATTTCCAATCTATGGGAAATACAAATCGAACCCTGTTACTAAGAAGAAATATTTCTGTTTTACTGTAGTTTATTGTATAGAGGGTGCGAGTGAAAGTCAAACCCATTACAATTGTTGTCCAAACTCAGTACAACAGTATCTCCAAAGATGATCAAAAAAAGTTTTCCTGGAAAGGTTGACACTATCCAATGAGGGATATGTATGATGTGCGAATAGAAAGAGTGATAGGAAGGGGTTAAAAGACAGATTTAAAAAAATATGTCCATAAATAACGGTCTATCCTTTTGATAAATCATTTTTATATATTAATTCATCAAATACTTTTAGAAACGTTTGTCCTATTATATTATCGTTCGATGATAAATGATTAAAAAATACACTGGGTTTCAATTGCTCTAAAAGGATGTTACAATCTGAAATTGTTTTTAAGATACCTTGTGATGCTGTAATGCTGAATTTCGTTTGTGATGATTGAAACATTGCAAAATAGACAGTTTAATCAATAAAAAACAAACACTAATGGTTGAATCAAAAGGAACATTTCTTGTTAATTCAATTCGTTCCAAATAAGGAAGAGCATTCATTGATTTATATTCAGAAAATAGTTGTTTACATGATACCTTTTGGCATGGATTTGTTTTGCCAACTTGTAAATGCTCTTAACTGCTACTTTATTGCAGAGCCTCCAGCCCCAACGAACGTAAGCACTAGCATCAATTACGGTATTCAACCTTCAATTTGATTATGCAAAAGCTGTCAACACTTAGAGACCCTTGAGACCTTCGAACCCGGATGTGTCTTCTCTTCACACTCTGATCATTGATTTTATGACTGAAAACAAACTAATAAAAAAATAGCTAAACAATGGTGAAACTAGATTGCCTTCATCTCACACAGATTTTAATTTTGGCCACGACTTCGAGCTATAATTACTGATTACATTCAACTAGATTAGTCTAGACTTTTACTTAGCCAAAAAGAAACTACGAGTTTTTATTTTTCTCTTTGATTCTTGTTTCCTGCTTTGTGTCTAGGTCAATATGATAAGTTGTCCTAAGGTACTTTTAATTCAGTTCGTGAGAAATCTTCCTAAGTAGGTAGGAATCAATGCAAACATATAGACACATGTAACATTACACAGGGAAATCAAGTATACTCACAGTCACACACAATTACTCACATGATACAGAATAAATGAACAGTTCATACATTCATGGGTATTTTAGCTTTTAAAAGATATGAGCTCTCTTGTGTCGAAGTTTGAAGCCAGATGACCCCACATGTATACATATATATATATATATATATATATATATATATATATGTGTGTGTGTGTGTGTGTGTGTGTGTGTGTGTTCTATGACGCATTACGGATTCAAACAGTAAATACTGGAAATTTCCAAAAAGATTTTTTAGTGTCACTTCAGTCACCATTTTCCCAACATCTGTCATTCAATTTATGCTATTTACTATCATTGTTTTCCCCCTTGTTTCCCTTATACTCTGTTATTATTGTAAAAAGTGTAAACTGTCTCTTGTTTGGACGATCAGTTGTTTACCATTCGACTGTTACTTAGGGTCTTTGAAAAAAAATATTGTTCTTTCAAGGATATCCCTGGATATTGGATCAGCGGCAAATCTTTCCAGCCTTGCTACCCACCCCCCTCTTGGATCTTACTTTCCCTTTTTGAAAGAAAGGTTTGGTGGAAAATGATGTCTCGCTGTGGGCAATCGTTGTTTACTGGCAATAGTTGATCCAACGTAGGATGGGCACTAACCTGTTGTATTTCAGGGATAATGAATGTTTTTTCTGTTTACTTTAACAATACACTGGACTTGGGTTAATAAAATGATGGACCCAGACATTGCTGTAACAATGTCAGGCATTGAAAAGAGTAATTTGCTTGTCTGAATATCAGAGACACGATTCAAAGTCACAGAGGAAAATATGAAACAAAATATGAATCTCATACATAATATCAGAGTAATGACATGGGAAATCAACAAAAATAAAATGAAAATAGGTTGACCAAAATCATTTGAAGATAGAAAAATATACAAACGTTTTATAAATGAGTCCAGCACCATCTGTCCACAGTAAACTGCAACTTATGTGCTGAATTTTTTTTAATTTACAACATTTTTGTTAACTTAGGTGTCTTCTTTGATCAAAGCTTTTAATGGGTGATGAATGGATCATTGTACATTCTATCTATTTTTCCCCGTTGACTTTACTCGGGTAAGCTGCGTACACATTTAGTTAATAAATAAAAATGCTTATTAGGAAATGAAAAGTTGAATTTTTTTACTTGTTGTTTCACTAAAATATACAATCCTTACATAATTTTTCAGGGAGCAGGATTACTAGTTCTGTTAAAATTCTTCGAGATTCAAGGAAGACTAATTCAAATCTAAGATGCCCCAATTTTTGTATCTTTCGAGGATATGTGCGATCTAACCCCGAGAGAATGATTCCTAACCAGCTGTTATGATGCATTATATACGCTGGCAACAACAAATTGCCACAGAATCGAGTTCAAGCAATTCTTTCGATATGTATAATTGTATACAATGAATACAAGTTGAATGTGGAAGAATAATTGGTCCGTAGTCACCATTTGTTGTTTGTCTGCGTCTGGTCATTTTTAAATATTGTTTGTCACTCGAAGACAATCTATTCTTGCTCATGTAATTATTGCGTATTGTTTGTCAATGTACAAGTGCATGATAGTGTTTTTACAGGCAGTAAAACATTCCAAACAACTATGAATACCATGACCCCTTTTTACTATTGTTCACCCTTTTGCTGGCTTTTCTGTATCATCCGACTTTTTTTCCACTACCTATTAGTGATTCCTTCACTTTGAATATAATAATCACTTTTTCTCATTTTCCTTTTTCAACTTTTTCACTGCATCCCTTCAATTGCACCATTCCATCCTTTTATTTTGGGAAACCCACTAAGAGAAATGATGTGAATTTTACTTGCTGTTCCCATATTTGCTCTAGGTTCCTGATTCCCTAAGCAAACAGAGCTTAAGTGGCTTTTGTAACTTTATTGACAATCCCGTGGATCATAAAGATTTTCTTTTAATTTTTGTTACGTCCCACCAAAAAAAAAAGTGTGAAAAGGTCCAACATTCCTGAGATATCTGAATTCACATCGAGGAATATTCTTCCGTAGACTGTTCAATTATCTCTGAAATAATAATCTACATATTTTCCCATTTGCTTCGGAGGGTCTTATTTTATCAGACATATAATTGACACCTGAAGTCCTTGGCTGGCTATGCATAGACGTAAGTGAAAAAAATCATTCTTCGTATCTCTGCTTTTTTTTTTTTCCTCAATAACTGAAACTACAATGTACCATGGTATCATTCTTTGCAAAAGAACAATCACAATGCAACCATAGAATTATATCTTCAAATCTTAACTGCCAGACAAATCTTTTGTGCGCTAGAAAAGAGTGCAACATTTTTTTATTCTTTGAGTAGGTTCTCTTTTTCCATTATCGAGTTATTTGCTTTCACAATTGATTGAGAGAATAAACCCCGAAGTTAGTCGAAGTGATGCAAATAAGTAGATATGTAATTGGCGCAGGATGGAAGGGAAAAAGGTGATTGTCAAGTGTTGCAATTAGAGTTAATGCGTCGAATAGATAATAGAATTTGATAATTCGTCAATGAGTTGTAGCATATCGACAGGATGAAGTGGAGAGAGGAATGCGTGTGGAATCGTTTTGTATGATTTTATAGACAAAACGGAATAGATGGTGATGGGGGAAACAAAGATACAACGAACTAGAAATAATAAAGAAGGTAAGATGGACGGTGGGGTATGGATCTATCAGAAAATAGTAAGTAAAAAAGAAACTGGAAGAAAAAAATATACTGGAAATCGTGCACACAATTGGCATTTGACAAGACATATCTATGAATGGAATATAATCTTACCTAGGAGATGCCGGGAAGACATAAACGTCGACATCAAAATTAACATCAATCATCTAATTTTGAAACCTTACACTAGTTACCCTCTCAAGGCAACAGATCTTAGTCAGCCCTCCTATTTTAACCGAAACTTTGATGAGTATAGGTGGAGATTTACCTCCCCAGAGAGGACGCTAATCTTATTTCGGCGTTATTTCGGCCACGCAACTCACGTTTCCCGGGTGATTCAAGATTGGAATGAGACTCATATTAAAAATATTGAGAGATTATGAAGACATTTACATCTGCTATAATTTAAATTACCAGGCTGGAGTAGGTTCACACACACACACACACACACACACACACACACACACACACACACACACACACACACACACACACTGAATATTAATAGAAAAAATGTCGTTTTAGTTATAAAGTTATAAAATCTTGATGAAGATGTACCAGGCAATACGTGAAGCCACTTTGGGACTCGAAGTGATTCAATTCCAGGACTGTTGTTTAAAATATATCTAGAATATCGAATGGGAAATGGAAAGTAGATAACTGAAACGTATTTAACGGATACAAATCAATATACTTCTAAAAAAAGTATAGGATTGATTCTCATTAGTCCGATTTAATCTTCTTAAATATTAGAATGAAATACACAGTAAAAATTGAAGAACAATTGGGTTCATGAAAAACACGGACGATCCATTCAAAAACAGGGTTTTGTTAATCAACATCAAACAATTAACTAAGCTCGGATCGGCCAGGGAGTCAGTTAATTGATAACAATCTTTGGGATAAGGAAAGAGAGGGAAAGAATAGCCAGCAAAAAGAGCTAGGACTAGAAGTTTAACCAGTTAAAGGTGCTGGAGGTAACAAGCATTAAAACATGTGCGTCCAGGGGTTTCATAGGAGTTGTTGTCGAATGTGATGTGTTCGATATCTAGCTAAAAGAAGTCAAGCTCATCATAGCCATATTCAACACTAATGACAAACTACACATATTTGGGGAGTTTTTTTTTTTGCTATTCGTCTTGTAAGATATTGTTCCACTCAATCAACTATTTGGTGGTTGAAGGAGCCAATGGGGAAGTAGCATACAACACTCGATACTATTCATACTTGATCAAAAGAAACCTCTTCCCCGTAATGAAATGGGGGTGGCAACTGAGATCTTTAAAAGTAGTTATAAGTTGATTTCATTGAAGTACTTTGAAGTGCTACACCTGCTCTATAAAGGAGTCAATTTTGAAGATCAGCATGAACATTCTAATGTTTTTTTTTTTTGTCTCTTTCGATTCAACAGACTGAGAGGCATAAAGACCAAAGTTAATTTTCAACTTGTTTTTCAGATGTTATTGCCAATATAAGATATTTTTTAATCTAATCGAAAGCATTTGCTAAATTCTTTCTGTAAATCTCAACCGGTGAATAAAGATTAGTTTTACATTTACCAGGTATTTTGGAAGGAAACATTTAGAAAATTATCATTCAATTGACCTTTTTTATTTCATTTCTGAGATTTTACTTCGAAGTACCCTTCATATCACTTCTATCATTCTCAATAGGATATTGGTTTTTTTTCCAGTTGTTTTCCTTTCTATTTTCATTGAATTCGATGCATTGATTATTTTGTTTTGGCAGATTTCCAATGTTTGTAAAATTAAGTCACAAAACTTCCTCGGCAAATCGGATTATATTCGGAAAAAAACATGATATCAGCTACAAAGTCTCACATAGACCAGTGTAAGAGAAAATGATGCCTTCCTTTTGATCTCCAGAAGATTTGGTTCTAAAGCAGAAACAATTTATCTCCCAAATGTTCATACAACACAAACTCCTTTCAATCAATCTGAATGAATTTCCTATAAAACCACATTGATGAATAACAACTTTCGTCCATTTTCTGTCAACAGTGAACATTATCATCGGCAGCATCAGCATCAGCATCAGCAGCAGCTGCCATTAGCGTCAGTCGTAAGACATTGACTTCTTCCGTCTTACGTTGCCATTGGTCTCGATGAACTAATACTTTCTGAATTTACCTAGCTTCACGCCATCTTTCTTCCTTCCATCTTTCGCATATGGTATCTGGGGATCCATTCTGAGAGTTGTTATTCCAGTTGCTCTCCAGATATTATGGCTACATGATCAATCCATTGCCACTGAGGATTTATGTTTTTTCTCTTCACAATATATCTGACCCCTGTTTCTTTTCAAATATACATAGCTGTCTTTCCATCTCTCCACGTACGATTGAGCATGATTCTCTCATGAACGTGTGGCATGGTTCCCAGTGTCAAGGTCACAGTTAGATTTCATGTTTCCGATCAATTGGTGACAATCAGAACGATGCAAATCCTTCTTTCCTGGACTATTCAGATTTACTGTGGAGTTGATTATTTTCTTGGTCCTTTCTTCGTCGAATTTCATGGATATTCAGTGCTTTAGACGGATGTAGTGCTGTACTTTCTTCTCTCTTATGCAGTTTCGAACCTGGTCTTGTTATCTTTGTACTCAACATTGCTGTACATGATATTTGGATAGCTGAAATTCTTGTGGAAACCAACTTCTTTGCTTTTTTTATTTGGTTTGTCCAACATTATATGGAGAACAGGTAGTTTGTAGTTTGCTGTAATTTTTTTTTGATTCTCAAAAATCATTTCAAAGCAAGCTGCACAGAGTTTCAGTTAGCGTGGTTGAGATATTGTTGTACCTTAGATGTATGATAACCAATATAATTAAGCAATAATCTGACATGAATAGGATCTGCTCCTTGTACAATAAGGTCAGTGAATTTGAGGATTGGAACTGAGTTGGAAACCTTTTCGAAACCAATGGATTATGAAGCAAGTGACATCATATATGCTGATGCTTCCTATTTTGATTGGCCTAGGACCTGTGTATCTCAGACTGTGTTGATATCGTCGGCGAAAGCGTTGTCCGATTCGCTTTTAGTTCCGTGATGAGAGGCCCTCAAAGTCCAATTTCTATTAACAAAGCTTTTGTTTCTTTGCTGGTGCCAAATAAGTAGCTGCCACCTCTCTTGTTCCATATATCGATCTGTTTTTAACGGGGATTTTTAATTCCACTGATTTGAGTTTAAACGTATCTTCCAGAGCTGTCAATATGTTCAATTGACTCTCAAGTATTGTAATCAATGTCGAAGGCAGGCTGGAGTAGTTTTTTCATCGAAACAGCAGAAATAAATAAATAAATAAATAAATATGTATATATATATATATATATGTATGTATATATATATATATATATATATATATATATATATATATATATATATATATATATATATATATATATATATATATATGTGTGTGTGTGTGTGTATGTGATTACGTGCAATTCAAGGAATGGATAAATGATCCAACAGAATTATAAGTAGAATTGCTCATTATTATAAGCTGTTTGTTCAACAGAAAAAGCAATGCTACGTCGAAGCATCAGCCCTATTCATCAAAAGTTCAATTCCTGCGACAGCCAATTTCTTTCTCCTTTCAGTCTGTTTAAATCACAGCTCACGTATTTTTATATGTCAATTTCCCCATAATTTACCATTTTTATAGGCATCACTAACCATGTCTTCCCTACACTGAATCACCTGTAATTGAAGCCACCACTTGTCATGATCGCACTTCAAAATATTTTTGCACAAAGATACCAACCTATAATTAATATATATATATATATATATATATATATATATATATATATATATATATATATATATATATATATTGCATATATGTATACCTACATGTATATATATGTGTGTGTGTGTGTATGTCTTTAATATTTCTCACATTTGTTGTTGCCTCACATATTTTTTGGGAAAGGCAAAATCTTCCTTTCTTCCAACTGCAACTTGTGCAAGGGCGAGGCAGTCAATGGAAAACAAACTGAATTTTTCGGCAGCCAACAAAAAATGAAGCTTAAGACGCTGCTTTGTCGATAGAGAAAACCGAACCTAAATGCAACAGTTCTACCAAGTAGAAGAAAGCAGTCCATGTACCGATCAGAACCATCAAAAAGAGTACCTCTGATGAATACAAACAAAGAAACAGACAAAAAAATGCAGAGATAACAAATTAGCAGTCGAACATAAATCAAGCAGATTGAGATTAGTCAAGAGGAGTTAAAAGAACCAGACTGGATAAGAAGTTAGGTTTACCGGCAACTTTGCGGCCATTGAGTTATGTCCGTACAAACCAATGGTATATGCATAGATTTGAATAACACTCAGGTAATGGAAGATAATTTTTTTTCCAAAACTTTTAAATTTGTATAAATTATCTAATTCAGACTAGAAATATAAATCAAGTAGCTGTGTAAATAATTTTAGAAAAGTGATATTAAATTCGACTGCATTGCAGATAAAAAAAAAAATGTCACTACGGGTGTGGGAACGCAACGACAACGGATTTAAAAAAAACAATGGTGGTTGGTTGTTCACATGGAGGTTAGTCCATTCAGTGCTAATTATCGTAGTAGCATCAGTGTTGGTAATTCTTACTCTAAATGGTATTAACCTGTCGCTTATTTGTGACGATGACGTTGAAAGAGTGTATATATTCACTTCAGTTTGCTTTTGCCCAAACTCAAATATTCATACTTGTCTGTCAATAGAATTTTCAGTAAATGATTGCCTGAAAAAGAATTGATTACGTTTTAGAGTTGCCTCATAAATTTCTTCAATTGAGATTTTTTTCTATGTCTACGCACATATATCCATGTTTATTCATTATGAATTTTAATGAAAATTTATCGGAAGGTGAGCCAGTGACGGGGAATGGATTGATTCAGATTTGACTTTGATGGAGGAATCTATATTCGATTGTTTGATTTTTATTATATAGAGACAATAGTGTGAAGTGTGGTAAATCAGAGTATCACAATTACTCCCCCTACATAGTAGATATACTGAAGTGGTTTTTATCATTTTTTCTGGGTAGCATACTGCACTGATTATGATATGCGAGCTCTGAGTGATTTTCATTTGAAACAAAAATTTTGAAAATGAATATATGATGGGTTCGGTATCTTCTATTCAATCCGATGTTGTTCCTGGATAATAAATAGACATGGAGTAGGTGATCTGATAGAATTGTCAAGTAAGAGACTGGAGTCTCAGAATGCAAGAGACAAAGACAAATTACCCCGGTTTTTCTTCTCTCCTAAACCCAATGGGTGCATTTTCGTTGGGAAGTTGTCATTCGTCATAATAAAGCTGTTCTCTCTGGACAGATGGATGGATCTGCCAAGGAACGGTGCAGAAAATGAGAAGGGGGCAAGAAATATATCTCTTTTGGGCTGGACAACTTTAATGACGGAAATAAATGTCCAACTAGTTGAGGGCAGGATAAAGGGATCCACAGGGAAATTAGGGTGTCGTTTGAGCTGCCACAAACGGACAGATGTCATGGCGTTGATAAGACTTCATACAAAACCCAAAACAAAGTCTGGAGTTGAAGACAAACCCCAAAGCCTGAAATCTGAATGCGTATTTGATTAGTCGGTGCTCAGCAAAATATGCAGTCTTTATCAGTAAAACAAAAAGATTTATATGGGACTTTTTCGTTAGTCTCTCAAACTCAAAATAATCATTATTATTACATATCTTATCATCCATAGCCAAATGATTTGAAACGTGGAGAGAATTCAGTGATTAATAACCGCATATTTGACGTACACCATGCGTCATATTTCATATATGAATACATATTCCCTTTTTTTTTCGAGAATTCTTTTATTTTTGACAGATTTCAATCGACTTATCCTCCGGCTACTTGGAAAGGTATATTCAATACTGAAATGCGATTGGTGCTCGTTTCTTGCTTTCGTTTTCTTCTCAATATGAGTATCATAACACAAGGGCAAAGTCAAGGTCTGATCACCAGTTGAAACATGACAAAAGGAGGCAGTTGGCAACAGGTACTACGCCGTTTCGAATTGCGAAACGATCCTTGATTTTAGCTGCTCACGTCCAGTTTTACAGCTATTCTCTATTCATGTGCATTTTTTTACTCACTATTTCGTTTTGCGTTCAGTTACCTTCCATCTCCTTCCTTTTTTAATCCTCTCCCTTCTTCCTATGCTTTCAGGTTCAGCAAAGGTAGTCTTACTGGTCGTTCTTCAGTCATGTTTTCGATTCTAGTACTTAGTCCACTACTGTGATGTTATGCAAGATTAAAATCATTGTAGTCAAACATCCACTATAATTCTATAATTAGCAGTTCCCTATTGAAAACCTATGTTAGTTATGTGATTTTGGTCTCGAGTGGGAGACTATTGCACACTCAAGAGAGTCAGTTGAGCTTACTAAAAATACTTTTTTTTGTATTTTTTATCTCATGTGAAGAGTAATTTTTATTGGCTGTCATATTACCATCCTTCCTTGGAAATCTAATTTCAGGGAAGGCAAACGGGGCAACATTCCAAGTACTGGACCAGACTATCCCATTGCACCCTTACAGCAAATTGATGATGATGATGATGATGATGATGATGATGATGATGATGATGATGATGATGCAATTAAGCAATATGATATTATCCGAACATAAAGTCATACATACTCGGCTACGCACAGGCGCACTGTCTAATAATTAGTTGATACATTGCATCTAAGCAAGTAGCCACAAATGACTGAGAGTTCAGTTCCTCATACATGTCTATCGAGTACCAGGGTTGTCACTAACATATATTTTCCTACCCATCTGTCCCTCTCTTCAGAATTATATGCCACTCAAACCGATTGAGAAATAACAGCAGACGCCCATGCATCAAAGACACCTTTAAACTCGACAGTTATAGGACTTATTCGATATCTGCGCCGTCTCTGATACTTTCCGCATTATTTGGAAAATTTAGTTACGACTGTGATGATATAGAATCACCTCATTCAATAAAAGATCTGATATCAAACTGAATTCTTGTGATTTGGCAAGTTGATGTAAACACAAATTGTGAAACGTTAGAGTCTTCAAAGCTGCCGAGGATGAATACTTGGTAAACTCCACGCTAATCAATGGAGGGATATCAAAGATATCAGAATTTGCAATCAGATACTGGTATTCACTTTGTGTTACCATCTGTAGACCTTCATAAATCTGTGGCAATTTGGAAAATACAATTCGGGTGTTCACTGACATTTCGAATTCGATCCATCCGTTTCTCTACATTATTTTGCTATACGTTACATTGTCTGATTACGATATTCAAAATATCATCTTGTTGCTTTCTAAAAGTAGAACATATTTAGAATAGTATTTGCATCATCATCATCAGCAGCAGCAGCAGCGGCAATGGTAAGGCTGTCAAAAGTTTTTTTTAGTGCAATATCTTACCAAAAAATCATCTCTAATATGCTTGATCGTTATTATTGCAGTTATTACATGCAACCTTTTGCATCTTCTGTTATCCTTTCTCCTAGTTATCGAGTCAATCTCAATGTTCATCGATCGATCAATCCTCTGATATATTTTCATTCAGTCCATTCCCGAAACCCTATCGTATATTTACAATCGCCAAAATCATTATTTTCCTTATCAACATACATGTCGCCAGTAGAATGGAATAAGAATCCTGTATTTCATGTCAATCTTGTCAAATATTTTCACCCACCTTTATGGAAGACAAATGGTTCTGTTGACCCAGTAACTAAAAAACAATATATATATATATATATATACATATATATATATATATATATATATATATATATATATATATATATATATATATATATGTGTGTGTGTGTGTGTGTTTGTGTGTGTGTGTATGTGTGTGTGTGTGTGTGTGTGTGTGCGTTTAAATCTGTCTTTAGTATATCTGTATGTGTGGGTGTGTGTTTGCGACTCATCTGGAACGAAATGCCTATTTCAAAATCCATTAACATACTGCCATTTATGATCCTATTGATTTCTCCCAAATCTCCTCAGCTATTTTCTTCCGTCTTGCATTCTCTCCACAAAGAACTTTTTCCATGGTTGATTCCTCTTGGGGAATATGAGGCCAATTAGATATTTTAACATGTCTCCTTTTTTTCAATACATTCGCCATCTAATCATTTGTAACATTACACACCCGTAAATTATTCAAATACATCGTTTTATAAGTTGACATTCGTTTTTTTTTCTGTTTCAACTTTGATTATACAGGTTGAAACAAAATAGGTTGAACAATCTGTTTTCTATGAAAACATTTGGCTTTCCAACTTGTATATACACAAATTTAGAAGCAAAAAATGTCGTTTTTAATTCAAGGTGGATACGTCATTTCTGTGACTGATGGTATTTCGTTTTATTTGCAGTTCAACCATAAAATAATATCCGATTTATTCAGTTAATTTCATCGTTGTGAATATCATTCCAATCTAAATCCTTGTATCTGAATTGTTTTGTGTCTTACCAAATGAAACGTTGAACAGCTTCATAAATTGTAATGGAAAGCTTGAAATACGATCAAAATCTTTATTTGAAAAAAAAGGGGAAATTACGTAAATATTGGTCAATTACAATTAGAGGTAACTTACACCCAAATTGGTAATTTTTTTAAATTTATTTTTTTTTTAAGTGGATGTGTGCCTTTGGTGAAAAGTGAGTACTAAACTGCCCCAGTCGGAATTTGCTCACTGAGTCCATTCTATATTTAGTTATTCGCTCAGCCACTTGAAAAGAAAAAAAATTGCTTCGTTGAAGAGAAGTCCGAAGTTTCGAGAAAAAGTAGAGAATTCAATCTCTTTTTCATTCCTATATTCGACGTAGTCTGGAGTGAACCCTCCTGCGAGACAAATCCGCTCATTAAACTTGACTTCCATCAATCTAGTTCCTTGAAATGTGGTTCGTTCATTAATTCAGCACTGATCCGGAATCCCCCAGTTCACTATAATTCCAGATTTGTGGGGATACTTCATCAACCAACCACACGCTATTTGTTGCACTAAATTTATATAACTGTTGATGTAGTCTTCGTAAACCCATGCTATCAATACTTGTTTGCTTTATGCAATCTTCAATATCGTTTGAAAAATTGCTACATTGATTGAATTGAGTATCTAAATTACAATAAGTGTACGGTCTAAATTACAATAAGTGTACGGTCGGCAAAATAAGCCTCTCTCTCTACATTGGATAGGTATATGATATATTGATTGTGTCCACCCCTTAAACCACGGTTGTGCTTTCCATGTTTACAAATGATCCTGAATTAGAAAAGTAATGATGTTGACTATTTGTATAGGTGAAATGGAAGCCGTATGGTGATTTCCTTAATTAAAGATTACTTAATAAAGTGAGAAAATGGCAAACCGACGTTGTGAAACTTGAAGTATAAATAAATTTCCAGTTACATAACTTTTAGTATTGTACAATTCTATTGATGTTCAGTTCTAATCCTTGGTATTGTTGTTACTTGACACATTGTGCCCAATTCATTGGGGTAAGTTTGTTTTTGAGGAACCCATTAGTTATCAAAGGGTTGGAATGGCAAATGCATTTATTGTAAGAGGGAGGAACATATGGATATTTTTGAAAATATGTCTCACTATACAAGGATTCTATTCCATCGTCTGGTTAAGGCATCTACTTGGGGTCTAGGAAAACAAATGAAGGGAATTACCTTCATATTCATTAGTGAAATTTCAACTTTATATCTAAAGTTTTTGCTAGCAAGACACGACCGAAATCATTCCTATAAAATGATGCATAAAGATATTAGCAGGGAGAACAAGATCTTTTTATTTCCCAGCTCTTCACCAACGTATCTGATGGTTGACTTTGAGATCCTGTCGATTTATCCAGCCTCCTCGCAAGGGCAAAATATGACACAAAGGCAGTCTTAAATCTACAGCACCATTCAGTACCAATCCTTACAAATTCTCATTGGCTCTGGTATGTCTTCTGCGCCAATTTTTGCGAACAATTCTGAATAGGGTGATTAATCTTAATAGAATGTCCGTCTGCATGGAGAGAAAAACTGGTCCCAATGGCAGTGTGATTATTCTTAACTGAATATAGGACTGACAACCAAATCATTTTTCTGGGTTGTCTTTTTCAATATTTAACGTGCAATACTTTCCACATAATAACGTATACGAAGTTATTGAATTATGTCTGTTTATATCTATCTACTGCATGTCATATCTATCAACTTATCTCTTGGTCTGGTAAGTTTTCTATTTATAAATCTCAGTCAATAACTTCCAATCCAGTCCAGAACTATCAATTAATCTCTGTCATCATCTATGTATGTATGTATGTATGTATGTATGTATGTATGTATGTATGTATGTATGTATGTATGCATCTATCTATCTATCCATCTATTTATCAATCAATCTATCTATCTATCTATCAATCTATCTATCTATCTATCTATCTATCTATCTATCTCAGTCAATATCCAACAATCCACCTAGCTTTCTATCTAGCTTTTTTATATATTTAGGTCTATTATCTCTTTATTTACCTCTGCAAATACGTATCCATCTATGTATCCATTCTTTTTCTATTGCAGGGTCAATTAATATCTTATGGACCAAAATTTAATCTAATCTTATATTCAGAGTAGCCCCTAGGCTCTGGGTTTCCTAAATATAAATTTCAACAAATATTTGAAATTTTTCTTTGTCTTTATAGAACAATGAATTTTTTGAAACAATCGCTTATCGACTGAAAATGTTTAATTGTTTATTGGTCTTGGCGTTTCACATTAGCAAATTAGGTTAGCATATCATATGGTTGTTATATCCGATCTTTACTTGATAATTGTATCCCCTCACTGAATAATTGATTTAGTCCAGGACCCCGCTCTCCCATTATTTCATTGCCAATTCCAACCATATTCCTCCATAGAATGTTACCATTTTTTTGTAATATTTGCGGCAGCTCAGAAGATGACCTATTCCATTCACATTCACTTTGCACGAATGCACTTAGGGGAAATTTATTCATATTCGTGCCTGAAAGGCAGTCAATCGAAAAAGAAAGCTAATCTGACAGAAAATGTTTATAATCTACTGAAAAAGTATCATAATCACTTCGTGTGATTGAGGCATTATAATCCCCAAATAATTTGTGAGGTGAAACATGAAGGAATAGTTCTGTAAAGATACAGACCGATTATTACGTATCTTAGGATTCACACGGTACTTGGACTACTATTCTAGTGGAGAACACGCCTAAAACTGAAGCAAACTGCATGGGGACGTACTCGAAGATTGCAGACTTTTCTCATTACCGTTCAATTGAAAACGTGTATTTTTTTTATTAATGACGTATAATTTTCATTTTCATTTCTTATAGAAATTCAGAACAATTTATTAGGAAAAATTGAGCTTTCGTAATCACTGACGATGTATATATAGTGAAACTTGATTCCTGCTCTTAGACATGACCTATTCACCGTGGCAACTCAAAGAGTGGAGCCAGGGAACCTATACTTATTAACGTTATTGTAAAATCCTTCAAATAAGACAGAGAAATTGAATAACAAAACTATATATGTATATATATATATATATATATAAATATATATATATCGAGAGAGAGAGAGAGAGAGAGAGAGAGAGAGAGAAAGAGAGAGACATACATACATGCATACATACATACATAGATGGATGGATAGATGGATAGATAACAAGTCCCAAGGCCAAAACTGGAACCAGTCAGGAGTGCCAGTGCAATTCACGTTTGATCATGTGAGTCCGTGGCTTTTATATGGGTCACTGTTGGAAGTGAACATTTCTATATCTAACTAAAAGAAGAGTATCGTATTTAATCCCAAATAAAGTATAGAGGGCGCAACACTTGTTTTCTGTTCAATGATTCCTGTTTTGCTTGCTTTTTCTTTGTTTATAGAAATAATTTCCTCGAATGATGATTCATAAAGAAATATTCATTAGTTCTTTTCAAATTTAAAATTAGTTCCAGTACGATTTATTTCTTTAGTTGATATCAATGATTGATTTTTTCATTGATAATGATACAGTGTGTAGTTGCTCTCATTATTATTATCATTATCATTATCATCATCATTATTATTATTAATATTATTATTATTATAATCATTTTTGTCACAATTGTTATTATTACTATTGTCATCATCATTATCATTATTGTCATCATCATTATTATTATAATTGTCATCATTATTATCGTTGAAATTATTATTATTATTGACATCATTATCATTGTCATCATTATTATTATTGAGATCATTATCATCATTGTCATTATTATTGATACTATCATTGTCAATATCATTCTTAATATCTAGAAGAAACCGATTTCACAGCGAGGATGTTGTTAGCCTTTTGAGTAGTAGAGTTTTTTTTGATAAAATCCCCAATCTTTTGTTCGGAAGTATGTAGGGTGAAAGGTAATTTTCCATTGCTGCAAAGTGTTCAGTATTTTGACGCTTCACCGAAAGCTGTTGCTGTTCCCCACTATTTTCAATCTTGGTGGTGTTCAGCCGTAGGTGAGTTGTGTTTCAAGGAGGTATTATATACATAATTATTTGCTATGCATGTGTTTGCATGTGTGTGTGTGTTTGTTTGTTCTCATACATATATATATATATATATATATATATACGTATGTATGTATGTATGCGTGTGTGCACATGTCTGCGTTTCTATGTGTTTGTTTTCATATATATATATATATATATATATATATATATATATATATATATATATATATATTAGACATTCACATTTTCGCTGCAAGCATTGATTCCAAATAGACAAATACTTTCTAAAACGATGGTTATCACATTTGCCTGAAAATAATGGACACCTACGATTCAGCAATGATCCCTTCTAGTGACTTTGTATTGCAATTTGAAAAAGTGTGTATTTGAAGATGGAATCGTACAACAGATTGGAAACAGAGTGAGATAAAGAGAAATAGTGGGAGTAGAAGTGGGAGCATAGAGAGAATATCGCTGCCAATGTTTGTACTGAACCAAGAAACAATGAAAAGAGATGTTCCGATTCCTTGTTGAAGAATGCTTGTGAGGTCAACTGGAAGATCACAAGAGAATTGTAAACAAAGTTTCGAGGTTGTTGATTGACGGTTACTCTATAATCGAAATTTGGTGAAAGAAGAAGAAGAAGAAGAAGAAGAAGAAGAAGAAGAAGAAGAAGAAGAAGAAATGACACTTAAAATTGGGGAATAAGATATAGAGAATCTGAGAAAGAAATAAGCCTGAAGAAATTGATAAAAAAAAAGGACAAAATGTGAAGTAATAGAAAGATACATGTACGAAAAATGAAGAATGAAGAAAATGAACAGGAATAACTTGAAAAAGTGTAGATTGAAAAAATCTGCCCAAACATTTGATGATGATATATAAAGACAGAAACAGACAACAAACGGTTTTATTACACGGAGAAAAAGATGAAAATCCATATTGAAAATCTCAAAGTATGAGAGAGTAGAACCTTTCATATCGATAAAAAAAATAGAGAGTTAATATGAGCGAATTATTCTTTCTAGACCATCTCTAACAATGTATGGTAGAAACAGGGTTATTCCGAGAAAAGGGAAAAAATAGAAAAATGAAATACCAAGCTTGGAACAAAATGAAAGCAGCAAATACTACAAAAAGGAAATGGAAAAAAGAGATTTAAAAAAGGAAGGGAAGAATGAAGAAATACAGAGAAGAAAGAGTGGGAGAAGGAGAATCTCAGGTAGAAATTGTGAGAAAATAAAACTGAAAAGGAAAAGAAAGAAAGACGGAACAAAAGGAATGGATAAGGTTCGATTAATTAAGAAAACAAGGACAACAAAAACGGAGGGAGAACATGAAATGAGAGAAAAGACGGGAAGAAAGAAGGAAATTGGTTATTGCAATCGCTTGAAAGTAATGAATACTTTTCTGCAAAAAAACCTGTGGCTTCTCATTGCAGGTTCGATAAACTTAGACCTTGAAATGACAATTCAAAAGTGTGGATTAGAAAATTGAATCGTACAACAATTGAGATATAGAAACGAAGAGAGATTCAGAGATAGACATTGTGGGTTTACAGAGAGTATGTTGTTGCCAATCTTTGTATTGAGCCAAGAAACAGTAAAATAAAATGTTCTGATTCCTTGTTAGGAGGAGTAAAACAAAGGAGGAAAATCGAAAAAATGAAACGTCAAAGGTCAATCAAAATAAGATAAGTAAATGCTCTAGGAAAAGCCAATAGAGGAAAACGATTCAGAAAATAAAAGACACAGAAAAAAGAATGAAAGAAAAAAGAGTGAAGGAGAATAGAAGGATAAATAGCGTGATATGAGAAAAAATAATTAGAAAAAAGTTAAAAAGAAAAGTAAGAAAGAAGGTCGGATGGATAGAAACACGGAAAAGGGAGAAGAATGGGGAAAAGAGGAAGAGGGGAAAGAGGGAGGAACACACGTAAGATTAACAGACATAATCAAAGACGGGTGAAAAATAATTTGACAGGAAAGACGGGTTGGGAAAAGGATAGGTAACAAATGGAAGGAAAAAAGATAGTAGACTAGATGTCGATTCAACATTGTCCCTTCTAGTTTCTAGCTCAGAACCCAGGTTTGGTCATGATGGATCCAAGTAGACACGAAGGAAGAGCACATTTTCTGGACACAAACTTCATGTCAATTACAAATGCCATGGTATTTGTTTGATTTTTTTAACTGGAAAGGGAACAGGGGACTGTTAGTGTTGACAGGTTAAGAAACAACAAAGACTGATCACGTGACCGAAAGATGGAAGCAAAAAAAAAGAGATAATGAATTACAAGAACTAAAATACAAGAGGAAAAAAGCTAAACGATTGAAATGAGAAAAAGAAAGCAGATAAGAAAGTAGCAGATAAAGTTTGTTAAAGGAACGGTTCAGATGAAAATATTTGGCGCCAATCAACAATTAAAATCAGGATTTCTCAGTAACTGTCTGATCTTCTTTCATTATAACAGTGTCTCTCTCTGTATATAAATTATCAGATTTTATCTTCTCTGTTTTGAAATCCGATGTTTTATAATCATTTCCAATCATCTCAGGAATGGAAATAGATATTGGTCTCTGTAGTTTTCAGAAGTTTGAATGTATCAACATAAACAATGTCACCGTCGTTAATGACTTCGGTTCAGATTTAATAAATGATTCAAAACTTTGGTTTTAGGTTTACTCTTTATAAAATAAATATTGGCAGCATTCTACTTTATTATCAATTGAATATATATTTATCAAAAACTAGGAAAAATTATATTTGTGATTACTTGCATTGTTTAGTTGGAATAACACGTGTCTGCACTGTGTACTTATACGTGTAAATGTGTCCATAAATGTGTATACGTGTTTGCAGTGTGTGTGTAGATTGAAATGCTTTTTGTCATCAAGCGTGCAATCAAGATAGGGGCAAGGGAGTCGTTATGGATTATATAACTATTTTATAAAAAAAAGGTATATTTATTTTATTTGATAGTTAGTGTGCATGTAGAGTTATTTTTTAATTCATATTTTAGTGGACCTGAGCACACAAAGATAATAATAGTGTATATTGAACGATGTTCCACGACGTTTTCATAATAATTCGGTTATGTGAGAGCCCACCATTTCTAAACTATTTTCGTTCTGCTTCTCTAACGCCACTAGACTTTTGTTCATCTCTATTATTCCCACTCCTAGAACCCCAATACACAATCTCTTTTTCATCGACCATTTTTTCCCTCCAAATGTCTTTAAGATGGATTGGCTGTGATTGGCTATCTATCTGCGGGAGTTGGATACGATTATGCTTCAACTTTCCAATAAATCCTCTTAAGACGTTTCATTCACTCTGGCGTGGTCTGGAAAGGGTTACTCTCTGACACTCTTATGCTAGACCTAGTACGTAAATCTAAATCATCATCTGCAAGCTAATGCATATTCAACAAAAGTGTTATTCGAAAGTAAAATGCAATATTGATAATGAATGAAAATGGAATACTCAATTAAACAGTATTGAAAAGCAATCATTTTATAAGAATAACATGTCTTGCCCCTTGCTTTATTGTGTTGATTGCAAAGAAATCAAGTCATTGCGTAATTTCCAGTACTTCAACCATACCGAATAGCTATGCAACCAGAATATCTCTTTTCTCTTTCCAAATACTTATAGGCAATAGAAAATATTCGTGCAATCAGATACGTGCAAATATCATTTGGGAATAAATATTTATAGTGTATTTATTTGCTTCTACATACTTGAAATTCTGATCAAACCGTCATGATATAGAAATATAAATCTTGCAGCATGGATGGCAGGTATCGGTACTGAAGTCAAAATAAGCAAAATCAGTTGGAATTCCAGATGAAGATATTTATGCCCCCTTTGCAATTTTGCCAAAGGAAAAATATTGTTTCCGTCTTGTGGTAGACATATTTGTATCCGTCTAGACGACTAATAACCCTGATTTGAAATCAGAGAGTCCAACCCTTCGTCCAGGATAATGGTATGTAGCTCAATGGACGGTTTCTTCATTAAAACTTCCTTGAACAGCAGTACTCATCATTTACGCGTCGGTTGTATGCTGTGATATTCTTCAATGTTTGCATTTTATTTGCATCAGCACTGCATACATGTACAACTACAATATAGATAGCGAATTGCGTTCAGATTTATCACCAGATACGCTTCCAGGTTAGTGTTGGTTCTGAGAGTTATAGGCTGTGGAAGAAAGCAACTACTTTTTTTATTATAAGCGAAGAGTTTGATTATAAAGAATATACATATTTTATTTATTATAAAACTGTGTATTGGTTATTTTCTTCAAAATATTTGACCTTGTTAGTTTGTACGTGTAGTGTGAGAATGCAGTTCAGTTTTTACTTCAGCATGAAAACAAACAGTCGATCTTCGAGTGCAGTTACAATCCATGCCTTCATGGAATTTGACAGCAGGCCTCGAATTAACCTCTTACTACTGCCAATGTCTTACTGAAAACTGCTATCTTATAGAGCATTCACAGTTTGAAATCAAATTGATATAAACTTCACGGTCATATTTAGTTTTTCGATACATTGCATGTCTTGGCTACACTTTTTCTTAGCCCTTATAAGTTTCTGACATTATCAAAAGCATCATCAAAGTCATCAACAAAGTAAAATATTTTTACCTCGAGAAAATACCTTTGATCGAAACAAAAAAATTAATCATCGAAATAATAGCCGATATGAGATATCTTTCAACCTTTAGAAAAGTCCATGGTATTTTATATTTAAACATGTATGCTAGTGCGGATGAAAATTAGAACTACAACAATGCAAAGGGGGTAAACAAAAAAAAAACCAAAGACTATCAATCGAGAAAAATTTGGAGGAAGCATTTTTCTTGCACTGTAGATATATAATTGTTTAATTATGTGACATAACATAAATTATAACCGTTGAAATTTGCCTGATATGTTGTATCGTTGCACATGAACAGGGAGAGGGCAATTCAAGTTAGATTTTTATATTTAAATTTCAGTTACAGGAGGATTAGACGGGCAAAGTACCAGTTGAAAACAGGGCTACCCAAGGTGGTATGTTCAAACAAAATCTCTACTGTTTAGTCTCTTTTGAACGTTTGGTACCGCGCCCAATATTTCTGTACAATCTATAAAACTTTCATCAATATTATCATAGCTCAGTCAACCAAGCTAAAAAAAAAGATCTTCCCTGGAGACGTTGCAGTATTATTAATTCTTAGTGATTTTTAGTCCAGATACTCTCCTGCATCCTATCATAAAGATCTTATTGAAATATCATCGAAGGTCAAAAGTACAAAGCTCCTTCGTTTTACAATGCCCTGGTGTTTATATTTGAGGGTATATGTACATGTATCTGATATATTCGGTGTGTTTTCCTATATTCTTATGGTCAAATGAATCATTTTTAACATGATATTCAATCGTCTCACATCTCTATTTATTGTACTACTACGCAGGCACCTATTATCGTCATTCTGCGCCAGTTTGTGCCCCACACGTTATTGGATTTAGTCTGATACCCGTCCCTATATGTCACTGTAAATACAATTATGCGTTTGCAACGATGAGAAAACGATAGTTTTAAAGTCTGGAAAGTACAATGAAGTCATAATATGGATCCCTTGAATCAGTTGCCGATAATCACATTTATTCATAATGCAATTTTCCAGAAGAAAAATATGACATACATTGGTTGATAGCAAATTTAACAATGAACTAAAGCAAATAAACCATTTGAAACATTTATTTGGTATCGTATGTGGGAAAGGAGAATTTTCCAGAAGAGTAAAGTATTTGAGATCAACCAACGGGGTTAACTCAAGGACTAATCAGGACAGAGTGTTAAAGAGATCCTAAAACCTAATCGATGATGTCTCACCGAGGTCATTCTTGACATCATCCCTCTTGAGTAAATTGTTTAACCTCAATCGTGGCTGTTGGCATCGCCGGATAAGCAAGGTGCTGAACCACTACTAAACTGCAGGCACACCACTTGGAATTAATAGCCGTATCATCTGACTTAAGACCCTCAGGCTATTTCTAAATTAGCTCCAATCTTTTCAATATGTTCTCTTAAAACTTTATCCTTCCAGGCAAATAAATCGTGAGAGTTGTGTTTTCCTATATTTTCAGGGTCAAATGAATCATTGGTAACATAATATTCAATCGTCTCACATCTGTATTTATTGTACTACTATGCAAGCACCTATTATTGTCATTCTGCTCCAGTTTGTGCCCCACACACGTTATTGGATCTAGTCTGTGTATATATGAAAATGAATAGATACCAGCCCCTATATGTCACTGTAAATACAATTATGCATTTGCAACGATGAGACAATGATAGGGCCGTAGTCTAGAGAAACTTGATTCTTCAAAAGTTGAAAAATTCTGAATTTTATTCATTTCACCTTTTCTATTTTCCTTTCAATTCATATCAATTATAAGCAAAACATCAACAAATAAACTCAAATAACCAGAATATCTGATGACAACATAATAGGATTTCTCAGGGACGTTTCATTTGATTGCGCCTTCAATTGGGTACATAAAATAGAACATGGATAATTCCTATAACCCGGCTCTTCATTCCTGATATGGATGCAGATTCATCATTGTCTTTCCCAGGGACTAGATCTGAACACAGAAGGTATCCTAGAAGATTGGTTTGACAGTGTTGCTGCAAGTATGATATGCACACATCAAGGAAACTATGCAGCTGACGTTTGGGATATAGCCCCAAGCATAGTATCCACAGGTTCCATGGTTATTCGACAAACAGGAAACTATCAAAATACAAATTAATATCAAGAAACAAACCAGACCATTCCTAAAATAACATGGTGAAAAACAGCTTTGCCTATGGGAATACTTCTAAACACCAGGCACACTGCTTACGGAAGAAAAAAAGGCTATGATCACTTTTTTCTAAAAACAAAAGCAACTCAACAAAAGTTCAAATTCATATCAATTTTCTCACAATATCTTGAGTCAAACCACTACTGAATATTACAAACAACAACGATAAGAATGACTGCAGCTTATTGACCAATATATATATATATGTTTATATATATATATATATATATATATATATATATATATATATATATATATATATATGACACCTGTTTATGTCAGTCAAAAGTCTTATCTACACAAAATTGGACCGTTGCTATAGCCAATTCAGTCAATACATAATCAAAATCTGATTTTCATATATATATATATATATATATATATATATATATATATATATATATATATATATATATGAAAATCAGATTTTGATTATGAAATTTTAAAATTTTAAAATCTGATTTTCATATATATATATATATATATATATATATATATATATATATATATATATATATATATATGAAAATCAGATTTTGATTATGTATTGACTGAATTGGCTATAGCAACGGTCCAATTTTGTGTAGATAAGACTTTGATTGACATAAACAGGTGTCATTTTCTGGGGGAAAGAATACTATTCTATCTTAGATATACATGTTGATATGAAGGAAAAAACTTTTTTTTTTAATCCAAAAACAAACGTTGACATTCTGATTTTACGTAATACGTGTATATTCTGTAGTTTGCATCACCAAAATTGTAGATAGAAAATTTTGATGTTTATATGTCTACAAATGCATTTTCAATAGATATACCTTTGAGAGAATTCCTAAATCCGTATTTGTTGTGGGCAGTTGTATCGGGCAAGGAGAACACAGGGCTGTATCATTTTGAGCAAAAAGACCAAGTATTTCATAATTCAACCAATGTCAGACACTTCTGGAAGCCTTGATGTGTGAGTATTCCAACGTATGCTGGCTATTTCATTCAATTTTGTTAAAACCTGGAACATCAATAATACCTATATTTCTGAAGTTATCTTCAAGTTACATTTCCATACAAAGATTGCTATTACACTTCTTAACTTCTGCTGAGATGCTTTGATGAAATACTAGAATTATTGTATTCTACGATGTAGTGTATTGAGATAAGATTACATCCTTTACTTTAAAGAAATCGTCCTTTTGGTTACTCAGTTAAAATAAAGTATAAATAAGATATTTTTATTTCCATGTTTTGCAATGTCAAAATAAATCTCTAATTCTAACGATCATTCATACATATTATTATTTTCGATCATTAAGACCTTGATATATTATTATACTTATGACTATAATCAGTGCATTTTTATGGACATTCAATTTTTGCTGCACACAGCTATTCTTTGTGCAATGCTTGCAAAACATATGTTTACGGAGACCATACTCATAGCTGAGAGGAATCTAATTTAATCAACCTGCTTCTATGATATAACCACTGCGCTGTTCTTTGTATTGAATAACCAAATTGATTCTCATGTAATGCATAACTGTACATCTAGAAGACAATGATGTTTTACTATTGGTCTTTTACTACCTGGAACTTCTCCCTCTGATGGAATTTTCGGCTGATAAAAATTGATTCACCTTTTAAGACTTTATATGTGTTGGAGATTTAAGTAGAGAACGGACAAAATTGGTTTAGATCATGAAGCGTCCAAATCGATAGACCACACAAAAAAGGAAAAAATAAATGAAACTCAAAATAATGAGAAAGTATTGGGAAGAAATAAGAATAGGCATATTGCCAGTGACGGAGATGGAAGGACAGTAAATGAGAAGGAACAAGAAACAAAAGATAGAAACTTTATTTATTGCTATTTTATCACAACTTCAACCTGAAGTGTCATCCCTATCAGATATCTCCACCAACACTATTCACTTGCAGTCGTAAAAGTTGCCTGAGTTGGACTTATGATAAAAAAAAATAACTTTGAATCACGGATAAAAGTAACAAGAAGCCATGAGTTAATAGTTAATTACGTCAAAACCTATGGTCAACTGAGTTGTCATTTATATTATGCGATCAGATTATTTGTATAGTCATTCAGATCATCACATCGATTATTTTCCAATTGGTTTTCCTTGCCTGCAATTCTCTTGAAGAACATTTGGCCAATAGAAATTGGTTTATTTTTTAACATTAGAGTTAGTTCTTTTCCATTGACACTATAAAAGGTTTCCTAAGACATCCAGGACATAAAAAGGGGGCATTTGTATTGGATTACATAGCTTATAGTTAAGATTTTTCTAGCCTTGGGATAATTGAGGGGATTCACATGATCTTTATCTGTTTAAAGGGTTTAGATTGTGTGTGGTTACCCTAACATCATATACAGAGAAGATAGTTATGTCTTCAAATTTGTTCTACTCAGTCCATCTTTCCCTCTCTTGGAATACTTTGCTCCACACTTGGAAATATGCCAGTAATTGATTATTGAACTGCTTGCAATCAAAAGCAGTTTGACAGAAGTCAGCTTTTTTTTTTTCAATTATTTATTTCTTCCTGTAGCTCCTTACACCATCGGAATATTCGATTCGTGGGAACTGATTCACCTTCCAAGATATCATGACATTTCTGAATATTTCAGTCAAGACAGTTATGAAGGGTAAGTATACTTTTTGAACAACACTAAAGGATAATATGAAGAAAATGTTCAGATAAAAAACAAACAAACATAAGTTTGAAGGAAAGAAGAAAATATGGAAGTGAATAAAAGTTGAGGAAAAAGAGTGATAAAAAAGAAGATAGACCGAAATAAAAAAAAAGGATACAAGAAAGGATGGGACAAAGATAGTCAATCATCTTAAAGAGTGATTAATGGAATTGATTAAAGAGAAAAATATGCATAGGTAAAGAGACATGAAGAAAAAGAAAATTCTGAGATGAATAAGAACAAACGAGAAATTAAAATTAAACAAAGAAGAAAATATGGACATAAAAAGGAAATAATCTAGGGGAAGAGCAAGGAAAGAATGAAGGAATCGAATGAATGATTAAAAAGAGGAAAATAGTGAGTGTAAAAGGTCAAGAATCAAAGAAAAAAGATTGAAAAAAATGAAATATTGAAAATAGAAGGAGTGAATGGAAGAAGCAAAACGACGGGGGGAAATGTACAGATTGAATAATATTGAGATAGACTGACAGAAAGATGAGTGAAAAAGAAGGTACAACCAAAGAAGGAAAGAAAGAAAAGGAAAGTACCCATCTCCCCTGAGTAAAAAAGATGGTTAGTGAGTATGGGTTGAATGATTTATGCCATCTTCTCACTTGAAAAACAATGGGAAAATGAATGGATGGGAACACAAGGCTAAAAGAGAAAGATGTAAGTCAAAAAATAGAGTTGAAAGAAATTTGAAGAGAAAAGAATGGGAGAGAAAAAAAGTGTAAAAGAAAGGGAAAAAAGAGAGAAACGGGAACTCAGTTGTACATTAAAAAACACGAAAGAAATAAAGAATTAAGATATTGGATGAAAAAGAAAGTGAAAGATGACCAACTGAACAAATAATAGAGCCTTAGAGTCCATGATCAGCCGACGTAAAACTATTTTTCGTGGAGTTTGTGTTCATCGATTGTAGGCAATGAGTCCCCGATGATGCCGAGGGGAAATAAACGAAATTACGAGTAAGGGTAAAGAGCAAAAGGCTAAGATTAATAAAAATGATCGGACATGGCATAGGATTTGTCAGGTCTCAAGTTCCGATAAGTTCATAAGAGTAACATGGTATTTTGGGCGGAGTAGGGAAATTGGGGGAATAAAACTAAGAAATATAGAAAGAAAAAGAAGACTCTAAATTTCATGTAGTGTCGATGACATAGACCAGGTCCGTTTTTAAGCTCTTCTTAAAGTCAATTTATTTGTAAGTCGGAATATGTATTAGCACACATTTCGTATTTAGCGTCAGTTGAACATATGTTCGTCTTGGTATACAAAATATATTCTAATTGCAACGCTGCATTCATCAAAATTCACTTGCTGCAAACACGTAATTCAGATCATGGTTGGACTTTCCACGCCTTTTCTGAACTGGAGAAATACTTTTGGTCGTCAAACCAAGTTATTAGAAGCCTTTCTTTCCGAATGTTGAACAATTACATTGCTTAGTAATAATTGAAACTTTCATTGTAGTTTGGCATTCAGTATATGGTGTAATAGTCAAACTCTTTCCAAATGACAGATCAATCAATTTGACTCTTTTTCTAGTCATGATTGTTTCCTAGATCTATCACAAGCGTTTACATTGTAATTACACTAAAACTTGTTGACCAAGGCAAAATAATAATGTAATTGACTGGATTATTACATGACAGGGGCCTTACGAGAATCTGTTTGTAAGTATAAGCTGTTCATAAGTTGGATGTTCTAAATTCTAGTGAATACTGTATCTTAGGGGACAGTCAATGTTGAAAATGAAAAGAATGAGAAAGTTGAGAAAAAACAAATAAATAAAATGAAAAAGAATAATATATGTCAGAACCAGGAAGATGCAGGAAAGAAAAATAATCATCAGGATTATCACATTGTATGAAATGAATTGTAAGAATGAATGGTAAGATGAATAGAAACGAAAGCATATTCATTTATCTTATTAAACAAAGCAATGTACACCATTATTATTATGATTTTTTAAATTTTCTTTTTAGAAATTTACTTATGTTGTGTTTATACAGCAAAGTGTAAACAATTCTTCTATTTATTTTTCGATCAACACTGCTCCTAAAAGGAGATAATGAAATTATTTCCATAAACGGAATGAGGGATTGAATATCACAACAACTGGCGATATTAAAGACGGGAAATGGGAATAGAGCTTAGGATAAAAATACAAAAATTAGTTCAGGCAAGAGCCAAAAAAAAATTATTATGAAAATGTGGACGAATAAAAATCAGGAGAGAATGCTATCACAGTGACGGAACCAAGAAGAACAGTTTTCAGGAATTGAAAGTAAGCACGAGCAACAAATCAATACTTTTTCATTTGGGGCCTTTACCTATAACATGTTTCCAACGCCAAAGACTCGACTTCAGATGAATGCCCAAAGTTTCAAATGCTGAATTCGGTGACAACCCTCTTCCAAATGATTGGAGCAAAACATTTTTTCGATCCCATCCAATCCCATGAAGTAGGTTTAAAAAATATCCTACGAGCTGAGCGTTTGATTTTAGATATTTAAAGTACATCGGCATCCCCCCCCCCAATCATATTAACACAACAGTTTTTCAACACTTCATTCCTTTGCGTCCCCTGCCAAAGAAAGCGGTGTTAGATTCCTATTTTACCAAACTTTTGGACCCAATTTTTCTCTAGTGATCTGCTAATGAAGAAGGGAGATAACTCTATGATCAGGATGTAATGAGTCTTTCAATTAACAAATTGGTGAATATGATATATATATAGAAGTTGGCGCAGACTGTACATCAATATTCACTAAGGTGCAAATCATCGTGATTCCGTTTATTTTTCTTGGAATATTTATGAGTTCCTTGATGGAATATCTTTGGTTTTATTCAAGGAACTTATGGATCACAAAGAAATGGATTTCATCAGATATTTGATTCAAAGTGAAGCCTGTGACCAGTTTGATGACGTTTTGAAAGGAACCAGTTCAACCCAATGTGACTAGAATGAATCTGAGTTTATTTCCACATTTCTATATCCAGAAATGAGTAAAACATCATTGAAGAGTCCTATGTAGTCATCATTTAATTCCCCTGCATATATCCGCCATTATATTAGATATAAAGTAAACCCCTAAACCAAACATGATCGGTATTAGGTTGCAAACGTCTTGCATTTTTCAGGTTAACGCATTCTATTTGTACTTTTATTTAAGACTTTTGGCAGCAATATATATTACAGTTATTTGAAATCAGACATTTAGTATTGCACAGATTTTTGGTCATTTCTTCCATACCTCAATTGATTAATCCGCTGCAAACATAAGAGAGAACGATCCTCAGACGCCAGGGTCTTTCCAAACGGTAGATTGAATAAAAGCCTTTAAAAAAAAAAGAAAAAGGGAAATCGATAAAATCTTGAGTTAAGGCCTCCTAGTGATCAATCACTTTTCATATGATTTATTTCAGTGAGGCTTTTGCCCCATCACAGAATCGGAGATCTGAACGTACTTAAGTAAGGAGCAAGAAATGCACAGATATCACAAGGAATCACGTGAAAAAAAGCGACAGACTTGAAGGAATGAGAGTTGAGAAAAAAAGTAACAGACAAAAGTGATGGCAGATGAATCTCGTAATTGTCATCCTGGGTTTTTTTTAACCATATTTTGAATCATGAGGCTTTTTAAAACATTACCTGAACAATGCATAAACCAATTTTCCACGGAGACTAGTTTGGTCCTCGAAAAAATCTCCCATAACATCTTTTATTTTAAAACTGATAAATCAGTCTGATTCGTGCAAAATCATTTGATCAAAATATGAGATTTACCCGATTACTGGATATCTTCATATGAAAAAATGTAACATACGTTTTTATCAAATAGCAATATAATTAATTGAATTGGAAATCTCGCCCCCCCCCTTTCATCTTATATCAGGAACGAAAAAGGATACCTAAAGGAGAAAATGGATCCTGGAATGTTCGTAACATTCATAAAGAAAATGAGCAAAAATTGTACCTTTTCAAATTTGGTCGTAACGATGGACTGACTTGAGAAAAAACATTTATTTCCTAATAGACCACCTCGTTTGGCTTTATCTAATTCACTCGTTCCTAAAATCTTGGCCAGTTTACTTGATTGTCTTTTATTCTTGTTAAACTTTCTCCGATTTTTAATTCATTTGTCGGTTATTTTTTTCAGAATAAAAAATTAATTTGCTCATTTTATTGCTATTGATTCTTTGTTTAAATTCAACATGATTATCATTGATAAGGGAAACAGAAGATAACACTGAGATAACATGTTTGCTCTACAGCATTGAAGGATAATGCTTGTAGCAATTGTAACTCGGTTCACCGATTCATAGGTTTTTATTCCTCCTGAAAACAAGTATTCACAAATAATTTTTATAGAAAATTCAACCTTCTCCCGTTGGAACAACTAGATTAATTTGGAAAGGAACTCTGTTTTGTCACTGGTATACAATCCACAATGCATTTTGAGGACATCTACACGTTCAATATATTTTTATCTTATAAGATGAGAATCAATACCAGAATCGTGACCGTTGGATTGTTTGTTGGCATTTTTCACGCAAAAGCCAATAGGCGAGGAAGACGGAAGGCAAAGATAGTATGTGCATGTTTTATGTACAACGAAGCAAACAGTTATGTACCACACCGGTACATAACTGTTTGCAAACGTCTGTACTACTACTACTACTACTACTACTACTACTACTACTACTACTACTACTACTACTACTACTACTACTACTACTACTACCTAAGCTGATGATGATTATTATGATGATTGTATCTCCTTAAATGGTCAAAAATATGCTGTAGCGATTTTGTCAAATATTTCCAACGTTTAACTCGTATACAATCGAAAGAAGAATTGTCAAAGTACACGTCTTATAACTTGCCATAAATACATTTATACTAAAATATGCATTTACATGATCCATCAATAGGTAGCTTATCTCACCATTATTCGCTACTAGTCCTAACTATGGCTTTGCTACTCTAATTTCTCTTCTTTTTCTGTTAATACAGCTAATTTTGTTGTCATTATTAAAAATAGAGCTGTGTTTTGCTATTTCTCTATAGAACCATCTGAAAGAACACAAAATATCAAGTGGCCTCAGCGTTCTAAGCTTTTTCAAATATTCTTGTTGTTGAACTTGATATATCAACGACCTATCAATTTTTAGATTTAATGAAAACAAAGAATCGGTGGTTGATGTGAGACAAATACCTGACGCTTTTCTTTCTTTGTAGCCAATTACAGACAGTCAAAAACATCTCATAGCTTAAGGAAGATTTTGAACACACCACCCTAAAAAAACAGATCCGAAGCCATGACATTTGGATTTGACATTAGGCTTCGATTTGATGTTTTGAAATCGGAAATCAGTCAATATCGAATATGATTGTGATGTTATATGCCGAGAATGAATATTGAAAATGTTTACATTATTAAGTACTAGTAGTCCCATCGGTAGGGATGGGATTTTCAGCTAGATATTTACTTCCTTCTGTTAGTAAAAAAGATTGGGATCTGGTTTGGCTAACTTGACAAACACGGAGTAAAGATAAATTCTAATGTATACTTACACCTGAAGTTTCATCTTTTGCTAAGTAATTGAAATGGTTCAGACGTTTCATGAAGCATAAGGCTAAAATACAAAACTTATGACTATTTCCTATCACTATATATAATGAAATAATATCAATATTTTGTGGTCATTCGTCCATTTCTATAACCATTTATCCAATCCTACTCTTGATCATTGTTATTAACGTAATCAATTAGAGTAATGAAAACATCTTTTTCCAAAACGTTTGTTGAAAGATGCAGTTTTCTAGAGATTTTAATCCTTTTTCATTTTTATATTCAATTCAATATCTAATTAGCTGATTTCATCCAGAAGTTCTCAGATCTTTCACAAAACGAAGAGGCCTATTTTTTCTTCGATATTTTGAAGTAGGATAGACCAATTCTTTCATTGGCACACATCAAACCGTACACACAAACATACATCTATATTCATACACACACTACACATAGGCAATTAAAATATACGAATGCATCCTCCCATGAGCAATTATGTATACATCCTCAGGTACATAGTAACACACGATTGATCAAATAAACTCGTGGATGCATGCTCTTGTATTCACAGAGCGTGTGTCTACGGCATACTCGTATGCAAATTCACGAATACACATACATCCTATTACCAAAATGACCCCATATGCAGACTCACACTAATATACACATAAGAACACAGAACTTTATTTCTCTCTCATTTGCACACACTCTTCTTCCCTCTTTTCTCCCAACAGATATATGATTAAATATTTGTGTAATCCACGGACAGCTGTTTCGCTGTATCAAAACTCCCATCCAGTACCACGAAGTAGGATCAGATGCTGGCATATAACCTCTACCCTACGCAGAACTGGACGGTCATTAAGGTTGAATTTATGCAATACACTTACTCATACATATATTCCCAAACCACCAGAGTGCTCTATTCCTAAGTTGAAAGAGCATCGCATAAGCTTATAATGAACAAGTTACCTCACTTAAACGGTCCTCAACCTTGAATAAGGGAGCGTTAATTATATATGTATAAGCAATGCATTGCCCTGATGGTCACTTATTGAGCTGAAACAGGGAACCTAACAATGGACAGACCTGCAACTGAGAAGCATGCACAATATATAAGGAAGAAAACGGGAGTCCAAGACATCATACAAAGTATCAGAAAAACTTGAATGGCACTGGGCAGGCCGTGTTGCAAGAATGAAAGACAACCAATGGGTATTTCGAATCACAACATGGATCCTCAGAGTTCACAAGCAAAACCGATTAAAGATGTTAGATGTACTACACAAATTAAGAAAATGCTAGCTCTGCAACGCCTACGTTGGAGAATTGACGTCAATCATTGGGAAGGTCTATGTCCAACGACGGATTTAAAAGAATGATGATGATGATGATGATATGGACATTTTTTCTGTCCAATTACTTATTAGCAATAGTGTATATTTGGATATGACAATATTGTATTGACAACTCCTCACTGTCACAAGCATAAATAATATCTGAAAAAAAAAATTGTTCACTCTCCCTGTAAGCACACGAATGGCAGTACAACGGCCTTCCTGCTCTTATTGGATGTACAAGTGTCGGAATAACTGAATCATCAGTGTTCAGAAGGGAAGGGTGCCTTTCTTGGAAGATGGAGGATATAAATCACAATTTGCTAGTATCATTACCCAGGATCCTGCACTTCGTAAGTGGTTCTGATAGTCGAACTGATCAGTTCTGCAGAGCAGAGGACACCGGTCGTACTCGTAAAATACCTAGCGTAAAATAAGCGGAATAAAAGCCATGGTGATAGCACTACAACCAATGATTTAGTAAAACAGAGTTAAACACAATTTCCATTCAGTGAGCTAGCCATTATAAGGAGAATGAGAACTGGCTGCTAGCATTCTATGGCAGTAAGACACTTTATTCTACTTATAAAAAGGTGAACGTGTTTCTCATTTTCTCACGTTATTTATACATATTATTTCATACATTTTTAAGGCCATCCCATTGCATAGTAACTATATAAGAACTGACGTTTATTCAATTCTAGTGACATTGGCATCAGCAGAGATATACGCTCCCTGAGTTCTTTCTGGTTCTTTTATTGATATATATGAAAAACGAAGGTTACGTCTGATTATTTCATGCAAATAATTTGTTCTGATTCATAGTCACCAATTATTATTAATATTTACACAACTTAGAGATAAGTTTCAAGATTAGTTATAAGAGCCGTTTTGTAAATATCAAAGAGGTGGAATATTTAGTTGGTTTCTTAACGAAAATATTTTAAGTTGTTATGGCTTGCTGTATTTCGATACATATCTTTCCATCATGTCACTGCTTGCGATTTCATTTCAGAAAATAGTCTATGTATTCTAAATATTTTGCTGACAAAGAAGTATATCAAATATATGATTGGTGTTCGCTGGTGTTGATCAACACAGAGTTGCGTGAATTTGAGAAAATGGATGTGATGAAGCAGTTATGAAATCCTAAATACACTTTACAGACTGTTTCTAAACATATTGTTCAAGCAGATCATCGGCAAGTTCTGAGAGAAGAGGTTATGTTCTATTCTGAGATTATAATTCATCTATGCCGATAAAATTATATTAACCAACTCAATTTCTCTTGGAAACATTCCATGGTCAGAGCATTCAATGGAATTCTATTTATTTGCATGGAACAACTCATTTCCTTCAGTGGAATAGTGTATTTTTTGCAACTGGATGATGGGAGTATTTTGATGAGCAAAACTAAAACTTTTCAGTTTCGGTTTCCAGTAACAGAAAAAACACACTATTGTTTTAATTTTTTCAGTAGATAATTGAAAAAGAAATACACACATGCACACACACACACACACGTATATATATATATATATATATATATATATATATATATATATATATATATATATATATATATATATAAATGTGTGTGTGTGTGTGTGTGTGTGTGTGCGTGTGTAAATCCTAGAACGTGGCGTAAATTGCTGCCAAAAAAGAAATGACAACTTAGATAAGAAGGAATCAGATAGTCTAAAATTCAATTTAGTATCAAAGATTTTGATGCAGTTTTGCTTTTAAAAAAGTTTTTTTTAGGTTAATGTAAAAAGAAAGTTTGGATTGTTGAGAAAAGTGGGGATAATGTGTATAAAAAGGTTCATATTTAATGAGGGGTGATGGGAGCAAAGTTAGAAACGGGAGAAAATGTTCGAAAAAAGTACATCTAATCCCCCCAAGTGTAAAATCTTTACAGGTATTTTTTAGTTCATATCCAGAATTATTGGGCAAGTACTAAAATAAGAACTTAGGAAGTTGGTGCTGAAAACGTTAATGTCAGAAATGGAGAGTTAACCCTTTGATTCAGACTTATACTGAAGAGAATGAAGCCTCTCTCTGATTTTGACCGCATAAAATGTAACAAAAAACTAATCCACTCTAGGTGTGAGAGAAAGCTCTGACCTGATGTAAAATACTGAAAATGAGAGATGATTTCCCCATGATTTGTCCCTGAAAGTAAGAAAAATTGATATCTCAAATGTGACAATGGGAAAGGCACTTATATTTCCCCTGAATTCGAAAAAAATTTCCATACTCAATCTTGAAACCCAAAACAGAGAAAAACACATCCCTTCTGATTTTTTTAAAAAAGGGAATAGACCTTTTTATTTGATGTTAATTCTATATTAGTAGAATTGAACTTTCGTGACAATCTTGATGATTTTATCCCCTGTTGTGATTTTTAAAAAAAGACATACTCTGTTTTCACATCTTATTTGCTTTTTTTTTATTCGATGAATAATCATGTGAATAGACCTGCCCCAACTACAGATAGTTAAAGGTTCCACAGATCAGGGGAAAGAATAAAAATTTATCCGCTTGAAACACTTCTAATCAACACCTACAGACTCTTTCTTTCATATATATCAAATAGTGATTTTGATAAGTGGGTTTGGACACAGATGTACAGACAGACGCACACATCTCACACAAAATGATTACGATAAAAGCCCCCTATATTCTTAGATTGAATTTAACAATAATTCCTAAGAATTGAAAGACAGAAGGGTGAAGACTTTTGAAGGAAGATTACTAACACGTAGAATAATGTCAGCCGTCAAATTGAAACTCTGATCACGAGAGAGTTTGCCCTCGCTTCATTCGAATTCTTTTTTTTAAAAAAGATACAAAGCAGTTTTCCTCATATGTATTGGTAATACTACACGGACCACCGTGGCTGCTTGTCACATCCAAACATACTACAGACATTGCAAACAAGAGCTGAGTCGAAGAATCATGTAATATATCGAACACGGATAGTAAAACTGAGGACACTGTCAACGTGAGGACACAACCGGGTCACAAACTCTCTTATGAATCACTTGTGCTTTAGTTTATGGCGGCAGCTCAGTATGAATCACATTGAAAAAAGTATACGCAGTGGCTGAAATTATGTGTATATCCAACAGTTGCTAGTACTTCGTATTTGAACCCATGTAAAAGACCGGAGAATTCGATTAATGACGTCCAGATAACATATGCCTTCTCCATTCGGATCATCGGTAAAGGATTTTTTCATCCCGAATCTCTTTCAATTAAAATACAAAATCAATATCAATATAAATGAATACAGCAGTTCATGATCCATTGGGTACACTGAGATTCTCTCATTATGTATAACAATATTTTGCAAGTTTCCAGGCCTAAACATACGCGTTCAAAACCTGGGAACTCAAAAACAAAATTATATCATCACAGATAATACTATAGAGACCAATGTCGGGAATAACTCTCATTGATTGAGGAGAAAGATAAAAACGAACGATTCGATGAAATGTAGGCTGAACGACATGAGCAGGGAACAAAGCAAGACAGGGTAACAACAGATGCAGCAAAAATGAATTGATAGTTGCCTGTGGGAGGTGCATCAGAGTACAAAAAGACATAACTAAAAGCGGGGAGATCAGTAATTCAAACAATGCATTATAGATTTGTAGAAAGTTGCAGTTATGATGATTTGCTGGCATTCTTGAATGCATTTTGTTTGTCCATTTCTGTGTGTAAGTGTGTTCGTATTTGAGTATCTGACGTTTCAAAATCACATTTTCTGAAGTGTTGTATTTTTAGAAATCCTGAGCAAGTTGATGTTATTATGAGAGTATTCCTTTGATACGAATGAGGAAAGATTGACTAAAATTTTATTGGCAGTTCGGCAAGATTTTTGTAGCCTCAAAAAAGACCTCCAGCATCAGGTCGAGTCTCCTCGTGTAGCTTTCCGTAGAAAACGTGTCCGTGGCTGGCAGTCCTCCCGTATACATTGCATTGATAAGATCTTATCGATCCACACAATCTTAGATCAACTGGCTTTCGGCGGACGTTGTATAGTACATGAAATGATGAGAAAACCTATTCTTCTTGGGTCCATTTGTTTGATGTTTTCGTTTGATGAGTTCCCACTTTGTTCAAGCTTCTGGTTTTGATCTTCCAATAGCAGCATCAAAGTGTCTACTCATCTCAGTATGTAAAAATTCATTTGTTGCCACAGTCCTTCTAACGTTGTAGATGACAAGCAATTGAATGAATTTATATACGTATATATATATATATATATATATATATATATATATATATATATATATATATATATATATATATATATATCAGTATGTTGAACAGTTAGGTCATGATTAGTTTGTGTTCCGATGTAGTATGTTCAAAGTTTTATTAAACCAATTGATGTCACTAACTATAGACAGAAATCACACTGAATAATTATAAGTGTAGGTTTTAGTTTTACAGGTGATATAAAAATGAATCAATCAAACCTTTCACTGTATGAATATATTGTCCCTTTTCCTTGATATGAATATCAGTCAAAGATTATGTAATGACTCTGCAGTTTTCTTGGTTTGGCTTTTTGGAATATTTAGAGACTTTAACTTACCAAACCCAATTTTGTTTGTCAGTGTAGTGCTTTGAAACTGCCCTCCACTAGTCCTCGGTTGAATGCCTTGGAAATTGTACTCCAACAGTCTTTAGAATAGTGCCTTAAAAATACTCCACAATAACTCCAAGGACTAAGACTATAGAACCACTCTCTTCAATGTATCCAAAATTTCCTTATGAATTTGCTGTGTAATGTTCAATTATAAGTCTTGACTAAGAAACGTAAATATAATTTTTCGTAATTGTTGAGGGTGGAAATGACATCAAAGTAATCAATAAATGTAAAGTTTTACTATTCGATTAGGATAGAATCAATGTAAGAGAATTGAATCTCACCTCTTCCCAATCATTCATCGGGACCAATCGGTAAGGTTTTCTTCTCAAATTCAATAGGTTTTGGCTCAATTCACCGCGTAGACATTCAGAGGAACATAGGAATTAAACTCTGAAATCACTTAGAACGAAGACTAAGACTGGCAAGTGATCCTTTCATCCAATACCAATATATCAAGTATTACAATGAATATCAACTACATTACACACATATATATATATATATATATATATATATATATAGAGAGAGAGAGAGAGAGAGAGACAGACAGACGGACAGACAGACAGAAAAATAGGCAGAGAGAGAAACAGAGAGAGAGACAGAGACAGGCAGAGAGAGAAACAGAGAGAGAGAGAGGCGGGGAAGAAAGAGAGGGAGAGAACAAGAGATAAACAGACACTAATGGATAATGTTATGGTTTGGAATCTACTCATCAAATTGAATATAATGCTACGTAAATTGGCACATCTTATTCCAACGAAATGTATACAATCAAGGATAATGCTAGCAAGGCAAATTTGATTACTTTGGAAATTACAGGGGGGTAGATACTCATTTCATGAGCGACACAGACGCACACGCTAACGCTCCCGTATGCGTGCCTGTACGTGTTTGCATATTGTTTTTTGATTGCTTTTTTTTCACTTGTATATGTGGTACTCAGGTTTGAAAAAAATCTATTTCCAATTTTGAATTGAAGAATACAATAAGTAACCATGGGGTTGATAATAAACTATTTAAAAAAGATATCAAAATTATACTTGCAACTATCGCTGAATCAAATATTCCGTGATCGATTTAATATTCACATCGCATTTTTTCAAGTAGTTATCATTTTCATATTGGTAAGATCTTAATATTTAAAAACTTTCCAATGTTATGGATCTCATATCATAGAATTTCAAGATCACTTCACCAAATGCACGACTTGCTCAATCATTGGCAATGACATGGTATGCACACAACTATCTATCTATCAATCTATCTTTTCATTTATCCATCTCTCTCTCTCTCTTTCTCTCTCTCTCTCTCTCTCTCTCTCTCTCTCTCTCTCTCTCTCTCTCTCATATATATATATACACTATTGTTCGTCTGAAAATGTTCATTCATGCATGTATGTGAGATTCTTTATTCGCTGAGATAATTGCAATTATCAAATCAGGATACAAATTTGAATTCAAAACATCTCACGCATGAGATATTTTTTTTCGAATGAAGACATTTTGAAGACGTGTGTGTTTATGTGTGCTTGTTTGTTTGTGTGTGTGTGTATATGTGTGTGTATTTGCGTGTGTGGGTGTATCTGTGTGTTTGCATGTGTGTGTGTGTAATACGGAGAAGGATTCATATCTAAATTTTATCAATAATGCACTGTGTAATTAAAAAACTTGTTCTCACTCCCTTTTGAGAACACAAGGATAACAGCCATAATTAGATTTTCATGTCATAAAAACTTCACTCAATTAATGACCAACAGATAATCAATTCAAAGCCATGTAACTTACAGTACACCGCCCTCGGGCCTGTCTTTCATCGACATTTCCTTCATCATTTGGGTCGCAGCATGCCCAAGAATCATTCCACTGTCGATTCCCGCCCCATTCCGTACGCAATCTTTGATCTATGTCTGGTAATAATCAGTTGTTTTTTTTCCTGGCATTTTCGAATGGACAGCTTTAATTCATAATTTCCCTTCATATTATCATGTATACAGTTTTCCATTGTTGACTTTTCACACTGAAGACTGCTTTCTGATGAGCTATGCAACCCGTAACATTGCATAAATCGTACTCATACGGTTTCAGGGACATGAAAATGATATCCCTGTAGTCAGCACACTCCCTGAATTTCAATTCCGTTTATCTATTCCTGGATGTGTTCGACGGAGAAATCTGCTCGACAAGAACTCAACAACGTAATATGTAGCAGTTAATAAACTGGCATCTTTGGAACATACCTCACGGGAATCTTTCAAAGCATCATAAATTCCACAGCCGATGCAATGAGAGCAAACACATTCATACACAGTATATTGGGCTGATAGCAAGAATGATTTTAGTTTCAAATTTATACTTCCAAATTGGGGTCCATCATCTGAGAATGCGTGCTGTGTAATGAGCTACTGTAGGGAATGTTGCAGTGGCTAATCTTCATGTCAGGGGTATAGGCAAAACATTGCAGAGACAAAGAATGAGGACATTTTTAATCCCGCTTTCCTCCTAAAGTACACTTTTTAGGTTTAGTGACATCGAAATCGTTGATATTATAATCCCACTATCAAAGCGGTTGGCTCTTTCAAAGCTTATCGCTCTGTTCCCTCAAGAACACACACACGCACATGCACATGCACATATATATATATATATATATATATATGTACATATATATATATATGTATATAAAGATTTGTGTGTGTGTGTATATATATATATATGTGTGTGTGTGTGTGTGTGATATATCAATGAACACGGAATATCTTCCACTTGATTATGTGTAGAATATTTTTGAGCAAACTTCATTTTAATGGGCTGTGTTTCCACACATTTCCATGCTTGCTTACGGGTTTTAAGTTATTTCAACACCCCTAATACGTCTCATCAGGTAACCTCTCATTTTGCGTAATGGATTTTTTTTGCTATTCTTCCATTTCATTCTGTGTTCGTTATCTGTCTTATTCCTAAAGGATAATTTTTTTTTCAGTAAATGAAATAAACAATAATGTCAGTTATAGCTAAACATTACTAGCCTTCTATGATGTCTTGGAAACGCATGGCTTCTAACAGGACCCATTAAATAATCTTACTCTGTTTAGGGAAAATAGGCTGATATAAAAGTAGGGGAAAGTTGTCCTTGATTCGTTAGTACTGATGGCAAATGTAGCATAACCTTTGTGGGCTTTGGAAATATTTTGAGATGCAGGGAATGAGAAAATTGATTCCAATCATTTTCACATTCGATATCTGCTTTCATTATCGAGTTTATGATATGATAACGATTTTTAGGTATTATTTAAAGAATATTAATCTTATCAATTATATGATACAATACAACCATATCATTGGTGTTCATGTTCCTGACATTTTTGCAGTAAAAAACAAACAGGTATTGTGGCAAATCACTGTCGTGTTTTCAGGTTGTGACCATGATGAAAACTACGTTATGATGAGTTAAGACCAACAGACCAATAGAATGTAACTGTTCGTTATTGAAATTGATTTCGATGGTATGCAGGATCATCTTGCTGAAAAACTTATACTGCAAGAAAGTATGTCTGGTGGAGTTGATTTTATGGGGGCCAGGAAAAGAACGTCACTGGATTTATTTGCAAGATTTCCATTAAACAGAATCAAAGAAAATTTATGCTTGAGGATCAAGTTTTTAATGAGTTCACAATCCAAGGGTTTTCTTTCAGAAACTGGAAATAATTTTACATCTAACTACTGAAAGTCAACCCAATTACAAATATTATATGACTTTCAAGCCAAAATTAACTGCTGTTCAAAACCCTGACAGTTTGTAAACAACTACACACTATATATACTTTATCTCCTTTGAAAATTAGTTTGAATTTACATGAAAGGTTATTCTGCTTCTCCATGAAAACTATTACGAAATATCAAATGGAATGGTTTCTGTAAGATAAATTCTTTTGAAACAAGTATTCATAAATCGAGTAGTAAAATCTGCAATATTGAAATATTCGTAAAAAACCAAGCCATTGAAAGAGAACCAGACAAAACACAGCATAAAAAAATCAATTTTTCCTTGTTCAGATGCCTGTAGTCCTTTTCTTAAATGATAGTATGTGCCTACAATGGCATCGTAGATACATCCACCAGGATATCCTCTCATTTTATTAATATTTCTGAAAATTACTTTTCTTACGAAATCTGTTTGCTTTGACGTTAATATGTTTTTTCCTGGATATTTACTAGGATATGTTCAGCACAGCTCAAGGAGAATTCAGCAAGCTAGGCTGTTTCTTCATGCTCTATCGTTTGATATCCACTTTGAATGGAAAAAATAAAATAAAAGCATACAGATGGTACTAATTCTTTCTACAAGATACACTTTTCAATCCTTGCTTCTTCAACATATTATCGCCTCGTTAGCACAAGATTTAAGATTTGTGAATGGGCAGGTACAGTCTTTGAGAATGCAATATTAACATGATACCCAAACCCATCCAATAACAACTCACGGAAAAATTCAAAGTAATTTTTTTTGCTCGTACAAACTCAGTAAGAGTGGTAAATTTCATCATGATTGCAAAAAACGATATCTGAGTTAGTCACAGGAAATATTTGAATAATACATTCATACACATACATACATAGATTTGAATGAATAGTACATGCATATACATTAATGTGAGTCTATAAAATGTCGATGTTTATGAAGTTCTGCTTATATATATATATATATATATATATATATATATATATATATATATATATATATATATATATATATATATATATATATATATATATATATATATATATATGTATGTATGTATGTGCGGTGTGGTGTGGTGTGGTGTGGTGTGTGTGTGTGTGAATGTGTTTTTGTACATTTGTACGTACTTTTTCGATTCTTATAAGCCGCGTACATTCAATCAAAGTAGATCTCTTGGATGGAATATATCCAATATTAATGGGCATTGGCGTTAGATATGATTTCGCTTCCCCACACATCAGAAACAAGTCAACCAATGGTGTATGAAGAATCATGGAGAAAAATCTAGATTATAACGCAAACACCGAGAGAGTTAGGAAACAAACCCTGTGCACAGCTTTTTTTTCTACTTACCTAATCACAGTCAATCTTCTAGATTAGATCAATTGAATATTAATGGGTATTAGTGAGAGATACGTTTTGACCTGATAACACCATAAATGAATAATAACAAATACACAAAAGTTCTGATACAATCACACAAACATGGTTGGCAAGAATAAAAAACAACAACCCTGGCCTTCTTATCTTGCTTCAATTTATCGTAGTTACAGTTTATGAAATATTCATCAATTGATTCAGAGCATTTCCAACGTTGCCTCAGTTGATGTTAGAAGTTGTTTTTTTTTTGTGGTTTGAGGGTTCATTCATGGGGTTGTTGACCAAATTATGAGAGTGACCCTATGTGCTATTTCGTAATGATCCCAAGCATAATCGCTTACTCTGTCTCTCTTACACAACACACACACATACACACACAAACACACACACACACACACACACACACACACACACACACATAGACATATGCCGTATACAATCAGTTACATTTGGTTCAGAAGAAATGGCTATTTACTTTTATTTTTGTTTTGTTCATTTCTAATGAATGCCAAAATACTGGACAAAATTTGCATGCAACTCAAGTGAAACAATAGATTTTGATAAATGATTCTTATCATTCGGGAGTGAATAGAAAAAGAAAGAACGGTCCGTGATAGTTACTCCAGGTTATTGCAATAGCCCTCAACTGAAAAGATGTTGTTTGTTTTAAAATATACTTGAGATTGTATTATCAGTTGAGAGCAATCAGTATTCAAGTTATGTAAATTTAATTCAGACTCGATCAATCCTCAAAATATCTGGTTATAGCTCAAAAGTAATCATTAAAAAAGGACGTTGACATCATTGTAATATGAGCATTATACAACAGATTTTTTTTATCTTAAGATGCGTTGATCAGTATTTCGAAGTTGTGTGACTTGAGTAAAAGGAAGTTTAGTGTTAGTGTCGTGAGGATATGGGTATCATAATGCTGAAAAAAGATTCACTTCAAAAGTGAAAAGTATAGATGTTACGGCACTCAATGATAAATGAAACCATAAAATACCAAAAGTTAAAATAATGTTCTGTTGTTGAATCTATTTACTTTTAATAAGTTCTTTAAATGGGCATCATTTTATAGTTATTGGTGATTTTGATTTTGACAATATGCTGCCTATCACATAACAAATTATGATAACTATGGTTCCAAAAACATGATATTGGTCGACAAAGAAAGAGCTTCCGATACGGTTTGAAAAAATGAAGCCAAATACTTCCTTTTACATGATAGGTAGACGGGGTTTGGCCTTTGCAATTAGTATTTGCCAAATAAAGAGCAGATGTCTGATATGCTAAATGTACAGATATTTATTTATAGACCAATCACCTGACTACCTAATCATGATAATTTTGTAATTGGTACAACATGCCAATCTAATCAGAATAAGTAGAGTGATTTATCCACGAATTACTTAGTTGGAAACATGAAGCTGGAAAAGATTCTGGTAAAATCATCATGTTTCCACTCTTTCCTATCAACAACGGCCATCCAGGATATAAAACTGGAAGAATATTGATTCGAAAGGATTTGATATAAATGAGTGATGCATCTTTGTGAAGCATTCTACTGTTTTCAATTGTATTCTGATCTGATATCAATTCTATTAACCTTGCAATATTTCGGAATCCACGTTGAGAACTCAACTCATTAGTCATATTGGAAACCAATGCAAAGTCGGTGAACGATGTTGTATGGAATATAGACAACGTGCACACGTTTTGATTTCTCTGTAGTATTATTTGGCATCGTAAAAAAGGCAGTTTTTTGATAATAAACATAACTATTCGACTTTTAAGACACATATCAATAGGGAAAAATCGCAAATAGAGCAATATTGGTAATACATATTGTTACGTAATTAATGATATACACTCTTAACAATACATGATCAAACAATATAATTAGATCGTTTCGATATATTGAAATGAAATATTTCCCAATTTTATCAGTATTGTTGTTTTCCTGGCTGATATCATTTACAAATGTTTATGATCAGAATCATACTTGCTCCAGCTGAGATGAACATGACCCTTGTGAGCGGAAAACATGACACCCTGTATCATTGTTAGTTGAGCATAATCAACATAGACAAGAGTTTGAACTAGAGTCTTTGACGTTATTACCCTCGCCAATTGTCTCTATGCCACTTCACGTAACCTTCCAGTTCCTCCTCTGAATGTCTCGTAGAAACTAGAACGACACACAAACGAAGTATTACATCAATATACTAGAGAGTTAGCACAACTGCCAACGCTATTGCCGCTAAATTATTGATGTAACTTATTTTCTTTTAAAGCTAAATTGCAGGCGACGAAACTGAAATTATGAATAAACTTCTTGAACTCTTGGATATAACGTGTGGAAAACTGAATACATGAATGGATGAAAAACATGGGAAATCAAATGTATCACTCAGGAAGAAATATTAGATATTGAATGATCTCCCTTAAATTGCATTTTCCATTCGTAGAATAATAATAATAATTGGTAGGTGCAAACTCTCCCACACATCGTCACTGAAATTCCTCTGGAAATTGTGTAGATATTGAAAAACAGAGACGGACGAACAGATGGATCGAGTGAAAAATATATTTATAACACGTTTGAACACCGAAAAGATATCTACGATGGGATCTAGAGAATATGAAAGTTATTTCAAAAGTCAATTACCTGATTACACTCGTGTAACAATAATCTCTGCTATGATATGGGAAATATGTTTTATTTTTGAGTTATCAATCGTCGAATCTTTGTTGGCCATACGTCCAAATCATATTTTCCATATGATGAACTGATTTTATTTGGAGAGCTACGATGGACTAAGTTGATTAAATTTATTCATATAACCAACAATTCATGCATTAGTAAATGTATTTCCGTTCAATACATACAGCTATATATATATATATATATATATATATATATATATATATATATATATATATATATATGTATAGACGGACAGACAGAGACAGACACAGAGACAGAGAGGGGAGAGTCAGAGAGAAAAATTGATAGATATATGCTGACATGAATATGCACGCATGCAGGAATGAACATATACATATAAAGAGACAAAGGGGAAGAGAGAACATTTTGTAGGAGTGGACACTTCCTGGTGCGTATATAGCACACACATCAATGCCTATACACTTACATGTGTACACATCTACAAGGGAACTCAGGTTATCACGTTTTGCCAATACTTGATGGAGTACAATTTCCTTGATAAACAACTTTCCAGTATAAAGGAGACATGAATCAATTTTACTCGAGCACCTAATTTTTTGAAGATGGTAATAATTATTAGGAAAAATACGATAGTATAATCTAATAAATTGCAGTTGTACAAATGGGAAAAAATATCGATTTTTCCTGGCAAAGAAATGAATTAATTAACAGAAACTTTTGTAATTAAGTTTGGCCTGAAATTAAACGGCAAAGGAGAAGTGAAAAGTGAAAATTGAATCAGAAGGGGATATTGTTTAGAGTGTGAAAAAATGAAGGTGTACAAATGAAAGTCCGTATTCATTTGCTTTTACTTTTATTGTTTCCAGTCATTCATTAGACACATACAATGATAGCGATATATATTGACAACCAAATAAAGTTTGATGAGGAGGAATAGGATAATTAATGAAGAGTTTTCCAATTCAGGCTTCAGAATTCGAGAAAAGCACCCGGGAATTGTTCACATTTGCAATTAAGATATCGATGTCAATTTCTGGCAAGTCATTCTATGAATAATCAAGCAAGAATACATTCAAAATGTATTTTTCAGCAATATCTTTAAACCGATATAAATATTGGATCATCCATTTATCTAGTGTGTTTTATACACGTGTCATGGTGTGTTCCTTTTTATCTATCTTGCCAGTCTCAAGTACAAATGGAAAATAAGTATGTGTTCTTTTTTTTATATAAACAATGGTTTTTAGTACTGATGCCATCTTCAGTGAAATACTGTCAGTTATCAGTTAATTGTGTTTAATATTTCATTCCATTTGATTTTGTGTTCTACCGCGATTTTTAGAAGGAATTGAGAAATAATGATACTTAGTTGGAGAATTAACTACGGATATTAATCTGTAGACAAGAGAACCCACACACACACGCACATGCACATATACATATGTCTATAATCATAGAGAAATATTCGAATGAGAATCAAGTTTAAACTCATAGTATAAATAGGAGTAATTATCCCAGCCTGATACCAATCTTTTTAAACTAGGTAATTAAATTTTCTCCTAACAAGCATTTTATTCTATTTGTGTATGTCACTTTCTATCCCCTTTCCATCCCAACAACAGCTCTCCCCACCCCTTTGTTTCCCTCTTGGCCTCCTATCTAACATTTTGAAATTCCATTTTTCTCTCCCAACGAATCGCTCACACTTTTGATATTAGTGGGAAAAATCAGCTGAACTCGTCGTTTATACATTCTTGATAATTGTTGGCAAACATAGTTGAGATCAATGAACTTATTCGTTCATCCCTTGTATTTTTATTTGATTCTTAGCTGTAGCTATTCAGACATAACCAATATAAACGTCTTACTGCTCATTTACTGTAACTAAGCAACTCGTTCTCAATGAATCTAAATCGTTCACACTTCATTGATGAGATACATCTCTAAACACATTGTCTGTTATATGTTATTTCTCATATCTTATTTTCATTTTACTTTCGTTCAATGTCATTGTTTCTTTTTTTATTAATTGTTTCCACTTAGTATGCCTCCGTCTCCTCCATTGTCAGGATTCTAATCTAAACTTTGGGTCAAAAGAGATTTTTTGAGGGAGAAGACTTATTATTTTGAACCGATTTTAAAATGCCATTTTTCCCTTAAATATTGGAAATGCAAATATGAAAATAACAAACAGCAACTAAAACCCTATTTTTAAAAAGCACAAACATTTCCTTGGGTATCAAAGCATCGACGTGGGGAAACAAAAGGTGGTTAGTCTCTTCGTGACTATGTGAATGGGAGTGTGTGTGACAATTATGCTGTCGTCAACAACACGTGGAAAACGTCAGTTCATGTGACTGTTTATCAGAACTCTTTTCCTTTAGTTTTGTGCGTTAATTCACCCTTACTTCCCTTCAGTCAGTTTTAATCAACTGCCCACTTCCCTGGTGCCATATCACAGGGCACATACAAGGCTTGTCACCCCCAATAGACAGTTACATTAACTTGAAACATGTTCTGCATACAATTGGCCCAGCACAACGAACACAGCGTTATAAGAGTTATTCCTGTTATACATACAAGACAGAAATCTATTTGTATGATTGGATGCCTGTGCTTTTCAGGATGATAGTACGGATATATGTTTCCCGAGCAGAGATGTGCATACGTCTTCAAATTACTATGCATCGTCTACATTGCTTGCAATTTATTTCCTGCATTGTGTTAATGATTCATAGATTGAGTTTCATTTAAGTTCTTTTCGAAAAACAGTTTCACGCTTTCGTTCACGAAGAAAAAAGAACGGAAATAATGACCATTTGGATGTAAAAAGATTATTGTTTAGCTTTATTTAAAGTTTCAGATTCTATTCCATCTTTATGATCGATTTCCGTTTAGTATAGTATCTTAATTGGATTTTATGGCTTAATGATTTCAACCGCTTAGATCATTTTACTACGGTTATGAGTTAAGACAGTCGATCGGGAGAAAAAAATAGTGAAAAATAGTGTCGTCCCCCTTTTTTTTTTCGTGAAAAATGTCGGGTTCGCGATATGATTAAAGTAAATGTGACAAGGCACTTGATGGTGACCCAGAAATAGGACATTTCTGACAGTTATGAGAAATTGGAACTGAAACTGAGATCGTCAGACCAATTCACCACCGTAAGCTATTTTTTCATTGATATTGAATGTTCGGATACTTTCAAAATTTACCACAAATATTTTCAGCCAATTACCAAACTTGACCAAGTTTAATTCAACATCATCCAAAGTTACAATGTGGATCACTCAGTTAGTATCAAACTCACCACCAGCATAATATATATATATATATCACCAAGGTGCGTCTGTTAATTTACTTTTCCGACTCAACGTGTTGGAAAAAGAGGATAGTACTGGATATCTTGATATACCAGGTTCTATCAGGGTAAATGAAAACCATATCGTCGAACGGGTAATTTCTTATCGCCACGGCTAGAGCCACAACTAGGATCTTAACTCAGGAAATTGAGAACTCGTTACCAACAAATTCACTAATCTTTATAGCAACAAACAGTTTGAAAAGTCCGAGACATATACGTCACCGAAAGTTCTCTAAGTCTATTAGGAACTTGATCGAATAACGTAATGACACCAACTACAAGTCACGTTTATACGCATTCTCCTGCAAAGAATGCTTCATATATACATCGTGGAAACATCCACATCCCTAAAATATACAGGAACAATGTAAAGCATTGAATACATGTGATCACTCGATCGGACTTACAACATACACTACCAAACTAAGCATAGATGAATATTGGCTTAATTATCAAGTTATTAACACAATGTGTAAGCGTACCATATTCTTCATCATTTCTCATTACAATAAGTTTTTGTAAAACTTTTAATCACAGGCTGACAATTAATGGATCAAATCAGAGCTGCATTCAAGAACCTAACGATATCTAAACCGCTGAAATAGAAAAAAACAATAGAAATAATCATCAGATCACACACATACTCAACAGTACCACGTACATATAGATGGCTAATGCAAACACTCAAAACCGAATGTAAAAAAAAAGAAAAAAAGAATTAAAAGATCCAACAGGCTGGAAACGGGATGAAACTTGTTAGACAAGTAAAATCTGAAATGTACTAACAATGATACAATCCGACAAAAAACGTTACAAATGATTCTTTCTTGCTTGAACTAAATTTATTTGAGGGATAAGATTAGGAAAACTTGATCAAGTTTTACCTAAAACGGATTAATTTCGAACATAGATAATGAAAAATCATCTGGAAAAAACAACCATTGAATTCTAAATATTACTGATAAAAGTTGATTATCTGATTGATGACTACTCTGTTTCATTAATATGTTATCACTGATATTGATTAGACAGAATATCGACCAAGATAGATACATAAAAATTCGGGAATAAAAATCATCGACCTTTGAAATCGAAGAGAATGAACTCTCTTAATGAGGGGTTGTCATGGAAAATATCTAGAATGACTGAGTGCTTTCACATCAGGTGAATGATTTCACAATTTCATTCACAACACGAATGATCAACCCTTATGATAGTAAATGAAATGGTGTTTGATCAACACTGTTGAGGTGCCATGTCAAACCAAATTTTTGTCAGTTAAATCTTACTAGACTCTCTCTCTCTCTCTTTCCCCCTCTCTCTATCTCTCTTTCCACCTCTCTCCCTCTCTTTCTGTGTGTGTATATATATATATATATATATATATATATATATATATATATATATATATATTCATAATCTAATGAAAAAAATATAACGTATAAATATTCCACTGTACGGTGATAGTGATCGACCCACTGAACACTATTGAAACCTTTGGAGATACGGCATGGCCGAATATAGGTGAATAGATCAGTTCATTCGAAAAAAAGAATCTCATCTTTCAGGCACGAAAGTGAATTATCTCCTCAAAATAGACGCATTGAAAACACAGAATGGTTCTAATCATACTATCAAACTCCAGGTTATGGAAGTAACCAGATTAGAAACTAATTCAACCGTACTGCAAGGTTTATTCTACGAGATATCAAATTTTCAGCCTTCCGAGAAAGAGCTTGACTCACTATCCGAGAGGAGACCGTTCCCATGATAAGATTAGTAGGCCCAAATCGTGCTAAGCGGAGATGCAATATGCACTGATTAGCATGAGAACCTAAAAAACGCCATTATTCATTTTCTTATAACTAATTGTACTTGTACAGGAAACAAATACATTGGGTCTTTGTTGGGAAACAGCTTCGGAAATGTAGAACTCTTCAATCAAGTATTAGAAATAGTCTCTCGCT